>OZ020263.1:7157369-7554554 GCA_963971285.1 Astropecten irregularis
CACGGTGATTGCAGCAGTACAATCTACGCGGTCATGTGGATATCGCAGTCTACACGGGTCATCAATCATTTTCGGCTTAATTTGCTTTATACCGTGGAGGACAATTTTCCAGCTCGCAATGCATTCACCGCAGGCCAGAGCTTACTTTTCATTAATCAGGCTTTTTCCCCTTTCAAGAAGGAGGTTTATATGAAGAAAATGAAACTGTGAGTAGTCGATGGTTGAAGGTGGATATACACGCCAAAGTGATTGCGTGTGCAGCATAGTAACACTTCATTGTAATACTGCTTCAAAGGGAGTCTCTAATACAACAAACAGTAATGTTCCTGTATTTGTTTTATGTATAAGTACTAATGGGGATTATTACATAAAGGCATGAGAAGCTACTTCCTTGGTTTTATTTTAAGAGCCTTGCCGTGAATGTTTGCACAACTAATAGTATTAATATTTAATCCGAGTTCGTTGTCTTTATCAAGTGTGACGTCATTATTCTATTGCTACATGTCTATGCAGTACAAGAAGAAACATCTTTACTTATATTTTATGGTAATCCAAACCTCTTCCTAGAGTTGGCATTCTTGTGATGGATCATTAAAAAGAATCGCACGGACGATTTTAGGTCAAGAGTGACATAAGCATTATAGATATATATAATTGCATGATTGGTTTGGACAGTTATCCGCTGACCGTTACGGTCACTCCGTAGAGAATGACGACATCTGAACAAGGTAATTGGCTATACAGCTAATTAATCAGAAATACAATAGTCAACGTTCTGTGCTAAGCAGAAATCAGATGAGGACCATTGTCGATGCAGTGTAAAATAATTATTTTAAAACATTAATATGAAACTCCATAATAGTTTCACATAGGGATCTTTTGGAGGACGTTAACCCGCTAAAGATAGATGTTGAATTACAGGTCAACTGCTGCTGAAGCTTGAACTATGAATAGAAACGAAATGTCATTGTCCACGTTGCCACCCATTGGTAAGACCGCCAAGGAACCTTCTTATTCCTACATGGCAAAACACGCGTGTAATATCAACTTAATCAAAATATTATCAAGCATCCTGCCCTTGTGCAAGAAAATGTGGCTAAATACAAAGCTCTCCGAATGCTGAAAGATGGATGGCCAGTGTTTTGGTCAAAGAATCGGAATCAAAAAATAATATTTTTCTCGAGCGAAAATAAGTAATGTTCCTATCTCTAGATATAAACACTTTTATTTAACTGTGACATGTGAAATTGAAAACAATCAAAAACATCATTGTAGCCTGGTTTCGGTGTGAAACATGATACTCTTCAAAATATTTATACTAAAACTAATATTTCTGTGAAGAGGAAATTGTAAAAATAACCATTTCTTCAGCTGTTTTCGGTTCCAACAACCGAAATAAAAATACCAGGAAGTGACAAACAAATGCCGTCATAACAAATGCCGTCATTTGTTTTCTCGAATACATTAACATGACTATTTAGAAGGAAATTATCACAGCTTGTTTTATGAAAGAAATTTTGAAAGATTTAAAAATGGAATACTCAAAGAGATATAAATGAATATGAAAAGATATAGATAAAAAGGAGAGAAGAAAATAGAGATATAAAAAAAAATGTCAATCTTACACCCTTCCTTTGAACAAATCGTATTTTGATTGGCTTCATGAAATGCAAACCCTTATTAATCCTTTTCTTGTTTTGATTCAAGTTAATATCATTCTTTGGTTTTTGTTAAAGAAATGCAGATTCATGAGGAAAAATATCAAGAAATATACAGTAAGAGTCATTTGTGAAATTCCCAGTCCCATACAGTGCCAACTTTTTGAGAAAACAGTGAAAAACGCCCACGGTATTTTTAAATCCTTTGACAGGATGTCTTCCGAAGATAAATGTTTTTGGATCAACTGGTTTTAGTATTTTCTTTATAAATACAGTACTTCTGGCAGAATTTGTTCTACCATCACCATTTTATACACTTTAAGTTATCGGTAAATATATGAAGAGTTCTGTTATGATATGACACAAAACTATGATAGTACCTTTAATCCTTGAAAGAAATAAAAGCTTACGAATTTTCCAATCTTTAACTTAATCCTGTATTACTATTATGTTGGGTTGAAGTCGGCAAGGCATCTCCAACTATACCGTTTCAACTACTTTATTTAAGTAAAATGTTTGTAAAATACGACAGACACGCAAAAATACAGCAATTTGTTGATCTCCAGTGACCTCTAAGTAAGGTAATTATGCAGTCTGATGTACATACATATTCTGGCAAGATTCTGCGAAGTCCAGTCAGTGGTCGGAAGCTTGGCTTTCTTCGCCCCTGGCCATGAGAGCCAGAGAGCCATCCACGGCACCTACTCGACCTGAACAAAGTGGCGGGACACCTCACTGAATAATTTTTTGCTGGCAGGACTCCGGGATACCAAGGTAGTGGGGACAAGTGGCCTCGTGAGATTCTCCAGTCATATCAAGCTGAAAACAAGGTGAAATTATTAGCTTCTACTTTTTTCTCAAAAGGGAGAGACATGAGTTTGAAATAAAGGTATTATGGCGAATAAAGTCAACAAAACAAGATGCATTTGAAATGGTTGTCGAAGTTCCACTTCATCTCTTGACAGATGTGAGGAGATGTTTGATGCTAGACCCTCACTACATGGATGGAAGCGACACACTGTTCTTAAAACTCCCCCTCCCTCAGGAGAACACTATAAAGCAATAAGCGTCAACCAGCTTGATGGTTTTGTGCAGTGGACAGCGTCCAGGACACTAGGTGTGGCTTAAGTTCGTCATATGCATCTTTTGTGGATGAAACAGATAATTGCTTTCACACATTAAAGCATTTCATGTTGATTCAGTGATAAGTAGAGCAGGGAGGGCCCAACATGAGTTGAGTACTATATGTTCGCCTAAGGTAGAGTAAACGCATTAACGTCGCATGTAATGTTTACTTTAAATTGCTAATGCCATACAGCTGGCAGTATTGTTCTACTTTTGCTCGGCATATGGTTGCCTCGAACATGCAGTGTCGCGCTCAATGTCAAGACATTTTTAGGTCAATTAAGTGAATTGTTTTCCTCTCGCTTTGCAACAGTTCAGATAAAGTGCAGCTAAATATAATGCTCTTATTTCCTCAGCAGTGACAAGACTGTTGTGGCTAGTGTTTTTATACCGATATTTGGTGACGTAGTTAGACTAGTGCCGTGCAGAAAACAACACAGCAAATTGCCTGGAAAGATTCCCTTTTTTCTCAATCGATATTTCCGATGGGCAATTGGGAGAACTAACGCTTTTTGACCGTCCGTGTCCTAGAAATAAACCGTACGCTGTTTACATAATACACCCTGAGTGCTAAACAAGTGTCATCTGAGATAAAAGAAAAGCGTCTATAACACATTGAACGGCAATCAAGTTCTTATAGAAAACAGTCGCTTATTCTCTTCTTTATTTTCTGAAAAAAAAAAAAAAACAGGCACAAGCAACTGGACGTCACCGGTGACCTCCAAGCGAAGGTATAGAGGAAGTAACCGATATGCACAAATTGGACGTGTTGTTGATGGTGTGAAATGTCAGATTAACTTGTTTAGGAAGTATCCACGACGTCAGGTTGGACGGTCGGCGGGGAGAAACCCGCCCACGTTTATTCTCTTGAACAAGTATTTCATAAAACATTTCTCCTTTCATAAATATGTGTTCAGACCGGAAACAAAACACGCCTGGACCACTAGGCCTTGCTGTCTGGCTATTACCAAACAACAGCAACGTTTTCCATCCAATTAAATATACCACTGTCTACCTATAGTGAAGGCTTGAATTTTTTTCATGATAGAGCTACAGTCAATTTTGCTTCAAAGAAGCCGAATTATGTGAAGAGTAAACCAACAAGAATTATAATGTGAGCATTTGAAAAGATGAATTAGAGATAGAAAAACGATTTAGAACTTTAGCATTTGTCTTTGTGTGTTGATGATGTAAATTAGCGCAAGAGAGGGCACCAACTAGGCTTCAGAACCTGAACGAGATTTCAGCATTGATGTATCTGCATTGAAACCAAACAAGAAAACACAATATACATGTATGCTTCTAAAATTGAGCAGACTATTTGGGAATGTTCAATTTTCCAATAGAAAAAAGGTTAAAAGGAACAAGATTTCATATTAGGTGAAATGTATGATTTGTGTTTACATTGCTCAGGCTTCTCGTAAGTCTTAGGCCTACTCCCAACATCGAACTTCTGCAGTGTCTAATTCATACATTGCTATTGACATAAAAGCGGAGGAAATTCGGCATTATTTTGCTTAATACGCCAGTTTTATGTAAATTACAACATGGTGGAACATAGTTCATAACAGAGTTATATGATTATGTGGTATATTCTTATTGCAAGAAGATGACACTCATCTGCAACAGGGAGCATTCGCGGGCATGCGCAGTATAAAACGGTATTGACTTTGGATGTTTCAATTTAATTAGGCACGGCAGAAATTCAACGTTTAAAGCCGTGCCGCTCTTCTGCCATTATAAAAGTGGCAAGACATGTCAAATTTTCGCCAGGAAGACGGCAGTTGTTTCAAACGTCGATTTTCTGCCGGGTCTAATTCAAATCTTGGGCCAATATTTGAATTAGACACAGCAGAAGTTCGACGTTTAAAGCAGGCATTAAAATTTTGGTTACACTCCAGTGGTTTATTGTATATGTAACTCTAGTTAACCTAGTTGTGTTTTCTATAAATTAATTTCAAATGAAAAAATACATAATTAAATTGAACTGTGTTCTGGAGGTCGCCGGATCGAATCCCACTCCAGTAAATTTTTCTTTGTTCACTTTTCAATAAATAAATTGAAAAAGCAACATTTGAAATTAATTTCTATAAATTTTTGTAAGACTCCAACGACATTTTGCAGAAGAAAGTCAAACAATAATAAACAATAAATTTAAAAAAATACCAAAAGTACAAATGTCCATTCCAAGAAGGAATAATTTTTCCCCAGCTAATTGTTTTACTTTCTACAAGACTTATGTCTCATCTCAACAATATGTGGTCTTTGTGAAAATTGGAGCACTACCATATGAGCTATGAGCTGTTAAAAAAGGTATTTTTCACACTTTGAAAAAGTGAAATAAATGGTATATCCCAGTCACACACCTATTTATAATGTTTACACATTAAATGTTAGCTTTAAGGGCAACCTATCCATATCCTTTAAAAAAATCAATTTCGTGTACATTGTGTAGTACAAACCCGACCTTGAAAATTGCTAAATTTCACCTTTAAAAAGTTGGGGAAATGGCGAAAAATGCTTTAAATGGTAATTTGGCTGTTGCTATGGCAACGAAGTAATTTGTCCTAAAAATATATCCATATTTGTTAGTTTGGGGCTAAGGTTAATCAAATATTAGAGTTAAAAGAAAAACCATTTTTGGCCATGGCCAACATTTTCAAGATATCTTTAATATTAACCCAGTACCTTACTCTCATGCATGGTAAAGAGAATGTCATGATGGGGTGCCCATTTGGTGTGATCATCTTCAAAATGTTCATCGGTAAAGCTCTTTCCAGCCCTTCCGTGCACCTTAAAAAGAATACCAAAAACAAAACAAAAACCAAAGAAGTCTTCGTTTAGCTTGAAATAACGTTTATATGAAAGAACGGAATCCTAGTCCTTGCTATGAGGATCCCACTAAGAATGTAAAGGCATCACTTTTCCATTATTTCTTCCCTATAGGAGGCTGGCCGTGCGTCAACGTACTTCAGGGTCTAGCCTCGGGAGGACCGGCAGCGACCGGCTGACGACACCGTGTCCATGGTGTATGGTGTCTCTGGAGAGGTTGAGGCACAGTCATAGAGACCTCGGAATAAATCCAAGGGGTCTGAGTTAGAGGGTTAAGAACCTGGACGGAGATGCCCGCTGCATGGACATTAAATCAGGAGGTTCTTGTAAAGTGCACTCAAACATCGTCTCGCTTGTGCAGGGTCTTCAAGCTGGCATAATTTAAGAAAGTTTACCCAGCAAACCGACTTCAAGACGCACATTTTTCGCCAAATGTACCAATATTTCCGTTGAATGTTCATGCACGAATACCATAGGAACAAAATGGCGGTTATGAGAGTGACTATAGATTTTATAACATTAATTGTTATGATCATATTAGGATGAGTTTGGAAGGCCTCTTAATGCCAGTATGGTGTGTATTTTAATATAGACGTGGGATGCTATCATGGGCTTCTCGTCTATTATTGTTGAAAACGAAAACCATTATTTTGCATTTGTTTGTTACTTAGAGCAAATATTCTCTTTTACCTCTTTTAGATATCATTACATAATGTTCCTACCTCTCGGAACAAAATGTTAACTGTAAATCAATGTTCCTTAATTTTATGTCAGATTTTGACTTAGACTATTGAAATTCAAACTGAACGTGTAATTGCAAGCGGCGATAGGTTTATAACATTTTATAACAAAAAGGTAAAAACACTTAAACATATGCCAAACCGAAGGGCCCATAAACCACATCTGGTATCTTATTGTGAATCAATGCATTCGTTGGTAAAAATTAAGTTAGGTTGTTGATTTGCAAGTTGCTGCATTATTTAATTATGGCATCGGGTTATCTAAGCTAGCAAGGCGTGGGTGGTACAAAATAAATTGAAAACAAAACAAATCCTTGGGGGCTCGATTGAAGACATATTTTACGTTTGTGAAGAACAAGGCACTAATTGGAAATAAAGTCCCAAAGACACATCCTCACACGTCAACGTCAACAAAGCTATAGAAAAAAACAATATGCTCCCCAAGTTCATATCAGCCACACGATCATACACGTACTAAGCCGTTATAATTTATTTTATAACACCACATTAATAGAATCTGTCTTGTGATTGGTTTAGAGCGCGTCACATGACATATCATAACTAGACAATGCGCACTGTACAGACACCCAACGTACTATCATCTCATTTCAACCTATGAACTACTCCGTGGTGCAACTGGACCCAAGCATTTTTGCATGTACTTATTAAGATCACCGGGAATGGGTCATTAGGGAGACTTTCCCATAGAGTCGTGCAAAAACTTTACTTACCTATTTCTAAACATCCTCCAAACGAATGAACTTGAAATTGACATAGGCCTATGTTTAAATTGAGTGCATTCTGTGTCTTCTATTAAAATACGAACGGTAAAAATATGTCCCATAAAGGTATAGGGAGACACCAAAAAGTCTCCCTATTTGCAGATGTCTCCAAAATGTTCACTTTTAGACGCTAACGTGTCTCCCTAATATGCAATTTAGATTATCGATACCGCATAGGACAATAGGCACACCCTCGGTGATCCCCTAATAAAGCATTCTATTCTATATAATTTTTCTAGAAACTAGAACGTTCAGTATCAGGGAGTTTCATAAAATGCAACCATACCACGCGAAGCAGTCAAATTATATACTAGTGCTGCTATTACATCACAATTCTGTACCGACTCCGTAGTTCCAACTAAGAGGGTTATCTGCTTATACCGGTGGTTTAGAGAAGATGCCACTAAACCAATCAAAGAATATGCTGCCAAGTACAGTTGGCCTTATGCTGGATTTACAACTACTCTATACCTACTCTATACCGCGGTCTTTGCAGTGCAGCAAACGTTCTAAACACATATTGGTATGAATGAAAATGGTCAGTTATTACTGATAGTTCAATGCTGTCAGGCGAATGTGAAATAGATTGAGGTTCAGAAACTGCATTGCTCGCTTGCATGCATGCAGTCCCTGAGTTACATATGCATTTATTTGAGCATTCAACAAGAATAATTGGATGCTCGAAAATGTTGCACAAAGGACTCTGAAGTGGAAAAAGGATCGCAGAATAAACGGTTGCGGGCACAGTCTATCGATGCACCTATCTACTCAGTCTTCGCTTTCTCAGTGCCCGCAGATTTACAAGCAGTGGATTTGAAGTGTGACTCGCCATGCCTTTATAACAGTTACTTGCGCTTATAAAAACTGGCGCGGAGTACACAATAATAAGACGGATATAAGCAGCACTGAAATACAATGTCATTATGTTATACTTATGGTTCTAAGTTCCTTGATGCGTGTCATGTGACCTATTTAAGCGTGTCATGTGACCTCCGGAAAGGCGAAAAGGTAAGTCGGGTTATAGGAACTTTGGGTGCACCAGACCACTACTTACAGACTCATTGCACGCTGCATTGATATAGCCACGCTCCCTGCATTTCTGTTTAATTAGCAAATACAACAGTGAGCCACGGTATATACCATCTGTATAGTACTGAATGTAGTATTGTAGTACTGACTCAAATTACATGGAACAAATTAGTTGCAATGAATCGCGGCGCATGCAGGGCCGTGTAATGGTATTAATATGGAGAGCAGTATGTCTTCAGCAGTATGCAGTATGCAGTATTACCTATATACCTCTCTACCAAACAGCAAAGGCTTGGTGGAAGTTTTTCGTTCATTTAATATAATCTTGAATATCCGCTGAAAGTTAAGGTTTTCTAAGAATAATTTAGAGATATTTCATTGGTCTGTTTCAAAACGTGGAAGTAGCATTAAACAATGCTTGTAAGATTACCAATTCCAAATCATTTCCACTTCCATATATTCCCCACATGAAAAGAGCACGGATGATAGTACCACTTGAGTTGTGTAGAATGAATAGCACTGAGGATACAATTTCACATTGTGCTGCATAATTCCTGAGCCATTTTACGGCTTCTTCAGTCTGAATATTATCAGTGTTGCACTCAAGTAGATCAGTTTACTTGGCTTATTGCCCTTTCCATGGATGTACATGTACTTGGCATCTGCTGAGAGCTGATATGCCTCCAGCGTATAATCATCAGTGTATAAACGGAGTGAATTTATGGGGGATTTTTTAACAGAGTCGTACTGGCCATAACAGGAACCACGGACGCAACCAATAACATTGCAAATAGATGAAAAGGCCATGTACAAGTGTCCAGAAACCTCGCCTGGCGCCTTGTGAATCAACAATGAGTGACGGTCAAGCGAGAAACTTCATTTGTTTGGTTAATTCCATCACTTGTTTGGAGAGTTCATAATCTACATGATTAAAGTACCGACATTATATTGTGGTTCATAAATTGGCTTAGGCACCGTACAACATTTTCATACTGAGTCCCACCATTGCAGATACGCACGGCATTATATACATCGATTATTAGATCTTCCGACGAAGTTGTATTCATATTCTTTTCATTTTTTGTCCGATTCAAGCATGTTGTCATTTTGCTATTCTCAATGTGGTTTTCATGTACGATATATCTGATGTTTTTATTTCCTATATGGACATAATATACATGTATGTAGGTATTCCCACATTCGACAATACAACAATCAATAAAAGGCCTCAAATGTATTAATAAATAATAATGAATAATAATTCTAAATACTTAATAAAGCTTTTCATGGCACAGACATCACAAATCGCAGTACAGTAAAAAATATCTACAAATTATGAACAATTATACAGATGTATTAAAAATCAGAAAAATAAACACACATTTATAAGAATATAAATTAAGTTAAAAACGAAAGCGATTCTTAAAAAGATGAGTTTTTAAGTTAGTTTTAAGTTAGTTACCCGGGGATCATGAACTGAAAATGAACGATCACATAGTGTTTAGTTTTGACCAGTGGCTGTTGTAAACATACCACACCAGAGGTTGTAGAGCACAGAGTGAGTTCACAAAGATAATATGGAGCTTCCCCGTGTATATATTCATATAATCAATTATTATCAATGAAAAAAGTGATTAATTTCAAGCGTAAAAAGTAAGAGAGAAGCAGAAGAAGACAAAAGTTAAAGAGTTTTGCAATTCACGTCACAAAGAATCCTGACATTAGACTTGTACTTTTGACAACCACCAGATTCTTGTTTGATCTCTACCCTCTTATTGGTATCAAATAGCTTTACAGTGTGTCAATCTGATATCGAATCATCATTTTATGAACTGGTACATAGACATTTGGAATTCGTTTGTAATATAACGGGGTAGTATTTCACTTGGAGAATATGTAAAATAGTTATACACAAAAATCTTCTTTTATTTAAAGGTAACATCATACTTTTTATATATCAAGGAAGATACAGTTACAGTCATCTTTGAAATTGTGAGGCCCATATACGATGCGATTCACAATAAATACAGCATTTCAGACAGATGATTGTAACGGTATGTTTCTACCATCACTATCTTAATGCCCTGTATAAGTTATATGTAAATCTGTGAGGATTTCTATTTCGGTATGCTACCAAAGTATGATGCTACCTTATATATAATAAGAATGTATAAAAAAGTATTTAAATGACTACGTTAATCTACCCTTAAGTCGATTGATTATTTGTATATAAATTGACTTTAAAATGTCTGGAAAACGTAAGGTAACTTGTAAGTAATCCGCAAGCTTTATCATTTATGACATTTCTTCCGTTTGAACATATGATCATTGTGCATCTCTTTGCCATATACAATGAATGAATTTAAGTTTGTTTAAAAAAAGGTATTGGCCTCAAAATTGCATAACACTTTGAAACGAACGGTGACTAGTCTTAGTCTTTATTAACTGTGATCATGATTTCACCATGATTCAGACTCAAAACGAAGCCAATAAAATTTACCCAGCACAATTCCATGCACATCACGCTATATGTCTATTTCATCCCAGGCTTTCCATGTCGTGTTTGAAATGAATAGAAATTCTTTTTTTCCTCATTCAAATCCCATGGGTGCATCGTGTTTAGCCGTTGTGCATTAAAAAATGCACACGCTGGCGCCAGTTGGGAAACATTACACATGAGAACAGATAGTCATGACGAAACTTGGGGGCAATAAATTCATAGGAAAGCACGCACATTGATCAAATCGTATGATGTACAATCTGGTGGTTTCTTAAAGGAGATTTAGTGCGTGGAAGTAAACCGATACCAGGTTGTGTCATTGTATTTCGTGTGGCTTTACTTCTAATATTTTTAGGGAGATTTTCAATCCTTCGCCCATTTCGTCTTTCCTGGCCTTCTGTACAAAGGAGAAATAGAAACATTGTATAACTCTAGATAGATTGTAGTTTTGTACGTTATTGGGTTTGTTGTCTGTTATTGCGCATGTTACTGGTCCTGCTATTGTAGTTTAGAATTCATTCACCTGAAGAAACTGACTGAAAATTCTACCACCTGGAAGGTTGATAGTGCATGCAGAGTTGAATTTAATTAAAGTATGGTGCCACTGTACTGCACTACAGTGTCTGTAAGTCAACCTATTATGAGGTCCACCCCCCCCCCCCCCCATTTCCGAGGAAGCTCGTGCAGATAGATTACATCGTATCGATTTTGAATAATTGATTGCTCAAAAATGCCATTTGCTCTACATTCTCTGAATATGCGTTTGATTTGGTTTTCATCTCTCCAACTTGGCATGGGCAAGGCATATAGGGTGGTGAAATTCATCAACATTTGGTTTTTGCCTACATACGTAAGAGTGTCCTCTTCTCAATTCGTGCATCATGTATGCCGCAGCACCTGGGTCTCATATACTATCCGAGTAGTGTCATGATATAAGATCAATTACCTAATATAAACACTACAGAATAATACATTATAACACCCCTGCTGTATGTATAACCAAACATCATTTTACCTGCAATGAACACCTTTCCTTTAACATTGCAATGGTTATTGGACAGCGCACGGACCGATTCACATGCAGGGGAAATTGGAGGTCTTATATAAAGTTGACAGGCTGGATATGTGTCGTACGTACGTACCCCTGGGATGTTACGTCTTGGATATAAGGGATTCCGTGTGTAAATTACCTGTCTTGGTCCAGTGCGCATGATATACGGATGGGATATTGGGTTTAAGACGCTGGTATGCCCATTCTGTGACTTATTTGTCCTCATTAACTTTCATCAAAGAGGGTACAGGCCTACTTTACGCCATGATGTCATAGAAGCATTCCAAGCGAATTAGTTGTCGGAGCTTTTACGAATTGAAATCGAAACATAGGATGTCTTGAACCAAACGACAAAGGTACCCCGAAATCTTGCTATTACCTTTTTTAGTTCCTTTCTTTCTTTTCTTTCATTTATATCAAAGGTTATATCATATTTTGTTTTGTTTTAGTTTTTTGTCAAAGAAATGCAGATTCGTGATGAAAAAAAAAACCAAGAAAGATACAACAGATACAAATTTTCAGTCCAATACGGTGCACACTTTTTGAGTAAACAGTGAAAAACTCTAGCGGTATTCTGGTCATTGGTTTTACTCTTTTCTTGATAAATACAGCATTTCAGGTATAAAAACTTTAACGAAAAATGTTTCTACCATCACAATCTTTATACCCTGTAAGTTAAAGGTAAATCTTTGAAGATTTCTGTTTCAGTACGGTATGCTACCAAAGTATGATAGTACCTGGGGGTTACAGTATAAGGTTGTTACTTAACGACATAAATGTTTTTATTTGGAATCTCTTATGAAGCTAACGATAACCCGCTGACAACATTGAAAAACCGCTGGTAAGCACCGGATTGCGCATCTCTAATTATATGGAGTATTATGTTGGCCGTGAGGGACTATTCTAACGGTCCAGAAAATATTAGGAAAAACTATTAAAACGTTAAAATATTTGTGTGTTTTCGTTCGCTCCAAGTTGTCCCAAATGAATTCAATATTCGATGTTGAGAATGAAGGTAGATGTTTTTAATCTCGTTCAGAAACCTTAGAAAATCTAGGTCGGCTGGTCATAGAGAGTCTTTGCTCCATGCGCTGAACATAGATCTCATTACTGATTTTAAAATGTACACAATTACTCCACACTACCTAAAGCCTGTGCTTTATAGCTTTCATATTAGAGGAGGTTTCGTGTTACAGATTGCTTCAGTGCGGGAGGCCTAAAACAGGAAACCTGGTTGTCTTCAAAAGGCCAAAATCGACGGTATATATATGAATCCACTTTGGGTCCAATTACCTTTTCAAACCCCATGTCTTTTATTTCATATATCTGTCTGAGGATTTTTTGTGAAAAAGGGTGATCTTTGCAAGTCAGATTCCATATGACACAAAATGGGCACGTGTGTGAACGCACCATTGCATTAATGTTCCTGGACATTATAGACACAATATTTATTTCGGCATTGCGAACCAGATTCAACATTTAAGGTTTATGGTATAATAGGGAATAAGTAATAAAACCAAAATATTGCCCACTTTTGTAAAACTTCACTGTATTATAGGCGATATATGCATAAATTAATACAATATGCCTGTGATTTTTTCCCTTTGAAATGTTGTCGTCATCAAGGAAAGAAAAACCTTTTAAAAAATGCAGATAGCGTTTCCCAGCAGATTCAAAATCAAATGACTGAATAATTTTGTAAAACAATATACCATAGTTTCTTAGGGATCTTGTGATGGGCTGATCGTTTTGTCATAAAAAAAACTCTTCATGTGACGGGACGTTTTCAAATACATTTATTATTAAAGATGTATTAATTCCACAAAATACCAAAATAATTTATATCATAACGTTATGTTAAAGGATTCTGCAAAAAAGAGGTTGAGCAGGAGTTTGTTTACGCAAAAATGTTCCAGTTCTGGTGGTTGATCTTAATTTTACTCCTTAGGCGATATCTTTATCACTGTAGCTATGAGGAATAATTGAGGCCAGGTTCATAACAGGTTCCAAATTACATGAGGTGTGTATAGTATCGTGCGCTTCATGGACGAGTAGACCCAAGAGGAGTTTCACGACAAGTTACCGGGATGAATTCTGCCTGCGGCCTCCTGTCCCATCAAGATTCACTCGCAATCATTGCAGGAAATACGACATAAGGCTCACGAATTGATGAGATCTTGATCAGTTTATTGTCCAGGACCTGCATACTTGTATTTGACTCTGTCTATTTATACCCATGCAGCCAGGAGGCACACAAACACCAGAAGAATCTGCTTATTCGACACAAAAAATGAGGGTCTGACGTGGGTATATTCAATGTGTGCACAAAACTTTCGACAATCGAAGGTAAGTTTGTGATGTGTTTTCCCCCAAAAAGAATATTACAATATGCTAGCTTAAGTACATTTACTTATAGTTTGGATGAATAAGCAACATGTACGATGCATATACATTTAAATACATGCTTTAGCATGAGAATTTTGCAAACTTGTAGATGACTCGTGAAGTCACACACTAACTTTAAATTACCCAGGATTTGTTGAAGTGAATGATTTTCCCCAATGTTGTTCTTAGAGAGAACAAAACATTAAAGATATAAATATTGAAAAATGTGTCCGAAGTTGAGAGGTTGTAAAAGCAATTTAAACGTACTGCGATTTAAAATTATTTCAGTAGCTGATCTGAAATGGAATGAAATAGTAATATCGACCTCACAGTATTTCTCACGTTAACATTTACAAAGACATCGACAATTTATACCTTAAATGTGATATCATACGTTAGTTTTTGTCAAAGAAATGCAAATTCATTTGCAAAAATATCAAGGAAGATATAGTGGTAGTCATCTGTGAAATATGCAGTCCCAGTATTTTCTTAATATTTTCTCTTTTGGTTTTACTATTTTCCAGATAAATACAGCATTTCAGGCAGAAAATGTTCACGGTATGTTTCTATACCATCACCGTTCTTTATACCCTGTAAGTTATATGTAAATCTGTGGAGATTTTTATTTATGCTACCAAAGTATGATACATGTTGTACACGTAACTTGCGCGTGTGAAACAACCTTGATTTCACCAAAACTCGAGGACCAAACACTGACAAACGAAGGACTAGATTGATTTGTGCCAAAGTAAATGTCATTGGATGGCAGGAGTGACTATCAATATTGGACTAGCGGGTAGAAACTGTAGGATACACCGATCCTGATCTGCTTGGAATTTATTAGCGTTATACGATTCATATGGAACACTCTGTTGTCGTAAAAACACGTACCAAAACAACTCGGTCGCATAGCGAATGCAATTTGTATTCTGGAACGTGTTTGTCTTCAATTCTTCTGCATTACGATCCCCAAGGTGCTTTCAATTGGACAATGTGCAGGCAAAACAGAACATCAAACTGAACATGTTGTCTTTGAATGTTTTCATGTTTGTTTTATTGGGGAACATTTACCGTTGTCTTTGTTAGAATGGTCTTTTTCACGGCCATCATAATACTCCATAGAGATGTGCAATCCATTGCTTACCAGCGATTTTTCAACCTGGGGCCAATTTCATAAAACTGTTAAGCACAAAAATTTGCTGAGCACAAAAATGTCTCGCCCAATAAAACAAACCACCATTAAAAATTCCGTTTGATATTCATGGTCAGCGAACAACAGCCAAAGAACAATCACAAGTGAAACACAACACGTGGAAATTTGGTTGTTAACCCTGTTTTTATAAAGACAGAAATGTCATGCTTAGCAAGTTTTATGAAAACTTAACAGTTTTATGAAATTGGCCCCTTGTCTTTGTCTTTGAATGAAGGTAACTTCCATAGTGTTTGAATATATAGAATGATGAGTGAATGCTACGTACAATACAAGCCATCTGATTGGTGCATTACATGTATGTCACAACTTTAATACCATTACCTGGCCCTAATTTCTGAACGATGAGAAAACAGATAACAGAATTGATTACAATTCATGCCGTACTAGAAACTTTGACTAGTATATCCAATCAACCGATAATTACTACAATTCAATTGAATTCAATTCAATAATGACATTTATTTCAATACTTTCAACAGACTACATTCGTGCAATCAGATAGAGGCAAAGCAGGTATTTTATGCCTTCGATTTAATGAGGCCAGTGTACGTAAAAATGTCTCAATTCAGTATGTTGTTTTGTAAGTTAGGTAAAAACAAATCAACCAAGGATAGAAATTAAAAAAACGGTTAAAAGGATGAGTAAACGAACTGCCTTTCTTTGAACTAACGACAGTAATCCTTGGCCTATAAAATGATGTATTTCAGATGAAAGGTTAAATTACAAAGATATGTAGAATTAATTTGTAACACAATGGCAAATGATATCTCAACGTCAAATATAAATCTTTATATTTAATCGCCATGCTAGTGGTGTGTATACGAGTCTAATGATCGATCATTATCGTACAATGCATAGAAAAATTTGCACTTTTTTCTTCGGTTGCAGTATCATTTGCGTCTACTTTGATGCTATCTTTATTCATTCAGACAATAATGTAACCTAGTTTGAAATTCCAATGCCGTCTTAGCCACAGTCTTGTCTATTTCTGGAGTTGGTTAGCTTAGGACCATGTATTTATCTTCGCTCCATAGCTGAGTCAAAGCCGCTTATCTTTTTGCAAATCGGAAACACGGCAAAAATAAGCTCAATCTGGCTGAACTGATCAAGCCACTGCATTGGATATTAAGGAAATGCAAGCTAATGAAGTGGAACACGGTGCATTGCTTGTGTCTTCCTTGCTGCGTATCCACCTTACAAGCTGGGTGTACACTGTCGACAGCTGCTGTTCATGTGTCGACAGATATTGGCCAAGATGAGACATACGACCTATATGCCTTGGCCGATGAAAACCGGTCGGACGGTCAACCCGGATTACTCATGTGGCTGACATTTACAGACAGACATCCTGATATGACAGTAAAATCAAAGAACCAATTATTATGAAACCTTTGTTATGGCAATTTACAATGACACAAATCAAGCCTTATCCACATGAACAAGCTGCATTTATGGACACATTTGATAATGACACATGAAAAATTATACCAAATAATGTGAATTTCCGTAATTAGATTAACACCGACTAGCGACATGATTAAGTTAGAAAATGGCACAATACGAAACATTCAATACGTGAACATATTTTGCACTGGTCATGAGTTCCTATCAATCTTGATTATAACGGGCTTGATGGGTGAGATCAGAAAAATTAATGTTTACAGATTGTAACTACTTTTATGTAATTCAAACGGCATAAATATGAATATGATACAGATCTCATACTAATAAATTTCTCCTGTTAAAAGAAAATTAACGAAATAGTTTACGTCTCAATAGGATCAAATTTGTTTCAATTTTATGCGAGAGAATTACTCGCCACTATTTTCACCAGCCTCATGCAAGTACAAACTTTGAGATGTTATTGCAGTAACCCTATAGCATCCATGGGTTTTCTTCAATCCTCAAACTCCAAATTGAACACCTACCGTCCTGTATACGTACCGGTGTGAGCAGGTGTGTCAAAGTGGGCGGGAAATTATGTATGGAACCTTTAAAGAGATATGAGCAGTCAAAACAAACTGTAAAATATGAAATCATCATATGTTGTTTAAGCCCCCAAAATGCATTATTTGAGCCATAAAGTTATTACAATTATTATATAGGCCTACAGTATATCACAATTAGGAGAAAGCAAATCTTAATTTTCATTTAGCACATGTTTTTACTTTCTATCATGTACTCTAAACGCTTCCGTAAGCGAAACAAACGCACGAAAGGAGCTCGCCGACATATACTGCACTTCTGATGCTAATTCTTCAGTCTGCTGAAATAGAGCTGCTTAAGCACTAAAATTTGCTTAAGCACCAAAAACCTTGGTAAATAAAAATCAGTATGCCCGCCAAAACTTCTCGTAAATGTTATGCTCAGCAAACAATGGCTGTATTCAAGTCAAAAGCAGTTATCATCCCGTGAAAATGTGGTTGGTAATCCTGTTTGATCAAGGAAGACTTTTCATGATTAAGCAAATTTTGTGCTTAAGCAGCTCTATGAAATTGGTAACTGAATCAATTCATGCCATTTGAATGGAACATATCTGCGCAATGTTGCCTTTGAATTAAAAGCTGAACGGGCTAATGACATCTAGCAACTCCTCATGTTCAATGCTCGACTGTGATGATCGACTGTGTTATGACAGTACACTGAAGAATACACTCCTAGAAGCTGTTTGATATCGTACACCGAAAACAAGTCCAATGACAGAAACAATATGACTGAATACTAACCTATAGAAAGTCTGTCTCCAACTCGCCCTTAGGCATGATAACCGCCAAAGAAAGATCCCACATTTTCGACATTTTCAAAACACAATCGGTCAATTCCGTGGCATGTGTATTACCTATTTGGTTTCTCACAATATGAACATACTAAAGAACTATTATTAACTGGAAATGTACAATTTGTTTGACGGGTAATTGATTTAAATGTGAACTTCACATAAAATCATCCCCAATTTCCTCCAAAGCTAATCAATTCATTTGAGTCTGCTGATGTTGTTGCTCCGGTTGTTGTTGCTGTCTGCAATATTGTGATCATTTCCGCAAGGGTGGCCTTTGTAGACGGATTGGAATTTTATTAATCTGACTAATATTAATCATTAGTTGAACATACCTCCCCATCAAACAACATTTTTACCATCTGAAGTGAATGTTGAGGTTTAGGACATGACAAAAACAAATTCTCAATTTAATTTTGCGGCAGACATAGTTTTCGTTGGATCAACAGATAGCAATCAACAGATAGCAAAACATCTCAAGGCTGATGACACATCTGTCGTTGGATTCGCTGACATTTTAATTAATCTAAACATCCCAGACATGTCCTTTAATGTGCTGATTTAAATAAGAAAAATGAAGGAGTAACCTTACCTAGCCAGAATCTGAAAATAACATGATTGGAATACATGTTCGGCTCTCGTATTTTACTTGGCCAGGTCAGATGAAGAATGTATTTGTATGTATTTTGTATGTATTTGTATGTATGTATTTTTCATGGGACGTTTTGACACCATGCACCTCGGTCTTTTGAAGCCTTTGAATGATTTCACACCGATGTCTAGTATTGATTAGTCCACAAAGAACAGATAGGTCATAACTCAGAACAATCATCTTGCACGAGGCACTCCTGCGTCCCTTACATAATATTTGAATAGAAAACCAATGATGTTAATGTTTCTTGTTTCCGTTCCTTTGTTATGTACACTTTAACTGCATAACTGGTGACTTTGGATTTTATGGAAAAGAGCCATACAAGGGAGGAATTGAACACAACAAAATAAGAGACATTATAACTTCACAGATTTTATTTGTTTACTTTTTCATGTGTATGCTCTAACAAGCCTTATATGAGTGACGTGAACTACACGTGACGTATACAGTGTCAATAAAGGCGAGATCCCAGATGCTATGACTTGTCACACGCAGTATATTGGTGGGGTCGTTCCATGTATTCATCAGTTAATAAACCTCACATTATAACACCATTGGATTATGTTTAAGTTTACGAACTTTATATGCAGCAATTATAGTTCACAGTGAACGCATTAGGGATCACAAGTTTAGCGTGGATGTTTGGCAGGTAATATGTTGCTGTGATTATATTTCTATGAATTGTTGGAAAGATCATTTATACCTACATGGTTACATTACAGAAAATGTCAGTACGATTTTGGACATCAAAATACCTGTTCTCTTTATGAATAAAATAAACCCACTTTAAGTTACCTTTTGCAATAATTGATCAAACAGTTTGTATCTTTTTAACGGACGTTTTTCTAGTTTTCGTCTCTCATTTCTTAAAAATACGTTTTGATATCAGCCATTATTTGGTCGTACATTATGGTTGAAATATTGTTTGTACTCCCATGTGCAAGTAAAGACCCCCATCCCTTTGCGAGAATCAAATGGCATTTCGTAAAAATGTGTAGCATATGCATTATGTTCTTTCTTTGTTGCACTGACAAAATAATATTCCACTGCTAACTATAAAAGGACGGCGGGAATTTTGTGCAGAGTACGACTGCATGTAGCATTTCTAATTCATTTTCAAGGTAATCAATTCAAGTTGTTTGGTTGTTTTTTTCTCGCTCCTTACTCTCTGCTTTTTACTCATGAGTGTTTATGGATGGTAATATACAAGGTACTTGGATGAACTGAACACGGGGTAGGCTAGTTTATACCTCAGAGTGTGCCTTGAAGGCTTGATAGACGGTCAGTCACCCGTGTATCGACCCTGCCGGCTAATTGCAACTCTTCACCCCTCTAGTCATCCGTTCAAATTTGATTCCAGGCAAATAGGATGGTGCGCGGATGTTGGGAGCTTATAGCTGACTGTGGTATGGGCGAATAGAAGCTCTCTACTATCAAAACACAGATGCGTGTAAAGCCTATAACACAAGACGACAGAAAGGTATGATATTCAAGCTTCTAGGCAGATTCAAACCAGGAAGGTGTATGGTTAACATGACTAATAGACCTCACAAAACATGGGATTCAATCGCAAAGAAGAACAAATGAAGGTAGACACGGATAAGCCCACCAAGAAGATCTGGACAGAAGTACCGACAATCAGACACAGAGCTGGGATCATTGTCGGCTGATCAAAACAGTGCTTGCAAATCACACAGATGAGGTTCGCCACACCTTCACTTTAGGTTTAATCAAGCATCAGCACGAAAAAGATCTTCCTCTAAATTTCTTCTCGTTGATATTCTCATGAAGGTTCTTGCTGTAAGGTTGTTAAAGAGGGTCACATTGTACGCAAAGTCATAAATTGTAAACAAATAATCATCATAAAGCCTGGTCAAATAGTCATAATGAATTAACATATACGAATGTATCCCTTTGTTAGTTTGTTTGTAATGAATAACCGAAAAGAAAATACAACAAATAGTATAAAGTTCAGGAACGGAAATTATTAAGAAGTAAAGTGAAACAATGTGAGGCTAAACTGATCATACTATCGAGTGCAACCATAATGTCATTGCACTATAAAATATAAAAAACAAACCTATGTGTGTTTGTCATCAATATACTACTTTCGGGCACATATCAACGTGGGTTATGTATGCTTCATTTCAGTGGAATATTTTGTCTTGTTCAAATTTTTCTGTAAATGACTATACATTCAAACTTCATGGGTTGAACAATGATTCACGGATCATTCGGCTAAAGGAACAGTATAGTGCAGAACAACACTGGTCAGACACAATAGTGTACGGTCTTACCTGGGACTTTCACCCATCAGTTAACAGAATGCCCTGCCATATCGTCAAGGCGATAAAGACTAACGTCATCCATCAGGCAAGCAGAATCAACTTGGCTTTTTTTCTCTTGTTGGTGCCAGGGTTTTGCCTCTGACATTTGTCAGCATCATCCTACAGCCACGCACGGCTCCTTGCTCATTAGACTTAATGAAATACATATGCACACAGACAGTGGGACCATCTCTCTGACCTTGCCTCAGTAGATGGCAAATGCATGGAATTCACACAATGAAATGATCTCATTACAATTAACGTGTTTGCCCTATAGTCTACGCACCAGTGTCATTTATGGATAAAGGAATAAAGGAAATAATTATTGGATTGAAGTATTGCATGCACCAAACTAGTGTACCACTAGCTACGAGCATGACTTGTTAATTAAGTAAAAATGTAAGGCTAACAAGTGTAATGCATGTTCAGTCATATGTTTTCATCAGTGATTCCATTGCCTGAACGCCAACATCTTAATAAACAGAAAACAATGCCCACGCAAACCGTGGGTGCACCAAAGCTCTAGAATAAAGAAGACGCTGCAATTTTCCATTTTAATACTTTTGGTTCCAAGAAATGAACAAAAGATGTTTCTAAACATCTATGCTGAACGTGGGTATAATGGGTATAATTGAAGTTCCATCGCTAACAATTGAAATGTCTATATGTACTGATCAATTATCCATAATGATGATGCACCTACACAGTGAAACCTTGCTGCAAACTAGCCGAGGCAACAACTATACAGATATTAGAAGAGTCATAAGCCAGAGCATATAGACCTGACAACATTATCAAAATAAGACAGCACACACACATCCTCATCCTGTATTCTGAAACTTCTGGATACAGTGAGTTGACATATTAAAGAGATACAATATTGTTTGATTGATTAATATATTATTGGCGTTAAGTAAGTTTAGTTATTGCTGATTAAAGTATTATATTTCATCAGTTGAGAGGTCTAAATGATGCTCAATGGGTCATTACTGTGTCAATACACCCACAGATTGTCTGATTAACCAGTCAGCTTATAGGTTCTCATTAGTTCTATGCTGACATTTTGCTCACAGATTCCCTTCTAAGATTGAACAGTGTGCACAATGCAAATGTTCCAGTCACTACCTTTGACCTTTGGGAAAAAAGTTTAAAATGGCTTATTCAGGCCTATACTCGCCGCCTTTTTGTACATTATGTAAAAGGCAAAAAATGAATGTCTATATAAAATGAAGACTTTGTATAATAATGAAATACATTTACAGTGCACATCTAAAGCCCCTTTCACACCGGGCCTTACGTACAGTTGCGAAGCGTTGCGTAGCGACTACGCTGACCTATGCTGTTCTTACGCTGTTCTTACGCTGTTCCTGCTAGTCTACGCTGGCTTACGTAACAATACGCCGAGTACGCCGATGTACGCAAAAAAATTAAACATGTTAATTTTTTTTTCGCGTACTCTTGGCGTAGAGCACTGGACCCCGGACGTACGCAGTTTTCACGCAACACTACGCTACTGTACGACATGCCTCCGCAAGAGTACGCTACCCTACGTCTGTTATACGCAATCGTATGCACCTGTACGCCAATTATAATAGTACACGGTGCCCCTGCACTGGGTACGCAACCATACGCCGTCGCACTGCATACATCTACGCATCAGGCTCACGTTGAGTACGCAGCATTATTTCGGCGTACACGATACGCAACACTACGTAACTCTACGTAGGCCCGGTGTGAAAGGGGTTTAAGACATACGTTGCCTTGACAACACCTTGAGGAATGGTCTGGAAACAATGGGGGCGCTATTCAAGTAAAGCTAACAAAGCAAACCACAAGGAAACCAAACTCTGAAAAAAAATGAACAAATTAAGTCTGCCATGAACGAACACCTCTCATAATTGATCATGCACGCGCTAATTATCAAGAGAAAACATTGAGGATGAACAGTATACGATATTTTGCGCGTGGCAAACTGACTCTTTGATATATTAATTTGGGAGAATCAAAGTGAGTTGGTGGATATATTAAGTTCTAACCAATTAAGTTCTTCTCGGAACCACACTCTTTCAAAGAAGAGATTACATGGTGTCACCGCAAACCTACCTTTTAGTACTTCCACCATGCTTAGCTTCAAGTCCTATGTAACCAATTCAATCAATTCCATGTACAAAACCTTTTCTGCGTTTACTTTCCATGCTAATAATGCCTCCGGATGTGATGAATTTTGCTGGTTGCCAAATAAAGCTTAGTCTATCCATAGACGCACTCGCCCTATACAGGGTGCAGATTTCCTGATTAATTATGCAAGCCAACCCAGCACTGACCTCTAGGTTTTGACCAATCAAGTTCAATATCCTCCAGGACGAACCTGACGGAACTGTTCTCAAAATAGATCTGATTGGCTGATATGCTGCGTTGCTTAAAATTTGCATACACCCATGGCAGACGTCTGTACGTAGTGGCACAGAGTAGAACGGGTGATTCTCAGACTAAATAAGTCTAGGGCCTATCAATGTTTCGAGTCTTCCTGGAAGATACTGGGTATTATATAACACCTTAGTAGATCCTTGTCATTTGATTGGAGGATTATATGTCACGTGATATGTGATAAATAGACCAATTCATGGCTTACGTCACAACCGTTGAAATTTGTACCATCCACCGTGCATTTTTGGTGCCATCCGATTTGTACCATTGCACGCCAGGAACTCTAATACGTGATTGGTCAAGCGGCGTTCCATTTATTTGTCACTGCGTGCGCGCGTTGGTGTGCAACGCGCGTTACTGTAATAAGAGCATAAAGTTTGCCAAGATTTTAAGCTTTTTTTGTCTCGCTAACTCTTAAAATGTTATCCTCCAATCAAAATCAAAAGACAAAGATTTACTTAGATGTTATATAAAACAAATAATGAATGTTTCACATTCGTAGAATGGTAAAAATAATTTCATTCGGTGACAGATGGACTGTTCCATTCCACTCGGCTTCGCCTCGTGAAATGGAACAGTCCATCTGTCACCTCATGAAATTATTTTTACCATTCCACTCATAAACATTCATTATTTGTATAATAATGAATGTTGCACTTTAAACTACCTGTACTACATGTTTACTTGTTTAATTTCATCTTTTCTGTTCGAATTTCAAGACAAATTCTGTTCCAGAAAGAAACAATCAGTGTTTGATGATTTTAGATTGCTTTCAGATAAAACATGTACTCGGCAAAAGTAACTTGGTCACGCGTGTTATTGGTTGTTGCAATGAGATACATTGAATATACAGCTAGCTTTGGAAGTAAAGCAACCTAATTTCCGAATTACAATAATAACTGTCTCTTGGTTCCGCAGATGGTCCTGAGTTGAAGCAGCTGTCAGCGATAAATACAGGGGAATACAGCAAAAGAAATGAAAAAGCCAAAGCACATGTCATTTTTTTCTCTTTTTATAGGCTAATTTCACAGAAAGCTTTCAAGTACTAACGTGTTCCGTTTACATTACAAAATGATTGTGTGTGAGTCCAGTGTTTTATTCTATTTATTCTTTGCAGTAGTTTGCTTGCAGCCCCGACATAATATTTCAAGCGAAACACTGATTAACACCCGACGCTTTCTCGTGACATCCAATGCAGCCATCGGAGCCGCCATTGTGACTGAAACTTTAAACACGTCTAGGATTTGGAGTTCAGATCCAGGGCACAGGGCGAAGATTTGAAGAGACTTTACAAATCCTGCCTGCTGAAGAAAGTCATTCAATAGCAAGCCGCATTAGAAGGCGAAGTGAGCAGTGGTATGAGATTGAACATAATGTCAAACACGAGATGGGTAGGATTTGAAGTGGGGACGGAATTCACTATTCATTTCTGTAGGGTATCAGGTTCGTAGAATTACGCACTAAACCCGCACCGCAACAATTTTCTAGTTACCTGTAGTCTACAGAGAAAGGGCACTTTGGGAATTACGCTATAATTATACAAATGTCTATTCATATCATTTATTGGAAGACCAAACCTTGTTCCTTTCACCTAGAAATAAAAAAATAAAGTCGATTAAAAGAAGCAGTGATGTTAGCAAAGACTTATTCAATACTTACTGAGAAGAATAATACTTCGTGAACAAGATATACGGTATGCAAATTTGCACAAAACACGGTAAAAAAGATATAGAAAAATCCTTCCTATGCAGTAGGGTGCTTTGCTATCGGGTCTGGTAACCTGAGGCAACATACAACATGGAAATATACTGGTGAAAGGTCATTGAGAAATGGCGACGTGCGATTCCACGTCATATAAAATCTTTTTTTAAAGATGGCCATTTAACATCACACGTTAATGAACAACCTGAATAAGGTGTATATAAAAGATGTGTATAATAGGATTTGGTTTTATCGTTTGACTCTGAAACTTGGCAAGTGATGCCAGAACCGGTAATTAAAACTATTTCCGGCTGGAAAAGAAAATCCGGTAGCACAAAGCCTGAAACTTAACAGAGGGTATTAAAGGTATGGTATATAAATGGAAATAACAACAAATGTGAAAAAGAGTAATTGCGGTTTCTAATAATATCGATTTCCCTTTGACAAGTTGCCGTCTGAAAGACCGTCATCATATCAAAGTTTACACACATTTAATTGCATCCAAATACCTCCAAGTTCCAATTTCATTTACAAAAGGAAAACACATAACTTACGTGCATATGCATGTATATTTACTTGAAAAACGGGGGCCTTGATATGCTGTTTTTCTCGAAAACGTGCCCACCGATTTGGATGAAATTCTCAAGGGATAAGAATGATTGTGCATTTTGAAAACTGGATGATTGAAAAGACTGCTCCCTTCTTAAACACCAATATGACCCTTGATATATCATCTTCAAAGGGTTGATGAATATTCAACAGCTGATACACAGGGTATTAGGAACACAGTGCAGGATCGCCTAGAGTGAGCTAGCAACACGCAGAACTGAATATCAAGTTCAGTATAGGACAAAAGAGCAAAGGTATCATCTCCATACAATGTGAATGTACAACCATACTCCACGCATGGCGGTAAAATATTACAGGTATAATTTCCCCCAAAGGCATGATTGATACATTGTGCAAAGGAAGAGAGTTTAGCAACCTCATTCAAAGACTGACTTCTTGCTATACGCTGATTCAACGGGCATTATAATCCATTTCGTCTGGTCAGAAAATGCCATCCGTATCTTATATCCCTCCTGAATTACCCCCGCGTCAAACAGGTGGTTGGGTCTGCTTGGAGTGACGTCAGAGTGACGTCAAAGTCTTGGGGTTAACGTACGTTCCTAGGGCCGGTGGACTCTCAGCGAGATGAGAGAGAATCCGGTATTACACATCCAAACTATTAAGGATATTAAGCCTATTTTTCATACATCTTAAAGAAAAACATAGAAAAGGTTTAAAGCATACATCATTTGGACTTACATGTATGGCATTTTGATATCCTTACTTAAAATGTCAGCATATGCGGCTCTTGCGTGAATTACGATGACCTGCCATGCAAGGTATACTTATTATAAAACAATAGATGCAGTCATTTCCATTTTACTATGAGCTGTGAAGTGCACTTTGGAATTGTAAAGTTGACCCTTAACACTTGCAAGTGTCAGGCTTGTAAGGGTCAATGCAATAGGTTACACTATGGTGCTTCACAGTATTAACGGATAAAACCAAACATACATAAGTCTAAAATATCTATTATTGTCATTATTTGTTTTAACTATAGACGGTCGACATGTTGAGAACCAAAGGATTCCTTACTATAATAATAATGTTGGGTAGCCGTGTCAGTCTATCGAAATGATAACGAAAAGAAAGGTAGCACTTAAAGACCAACTAGGAGAAAAAAGCACATAAGCTTTCTTAGTAACAACTACTTCATCAGATGTAATGAAGTGGAGCATCATCAACATGAGTATGTAAACTGGTGTAATGCAATGAGGCATGACCAAACAAAGGGGGCATGATGAGTCATAACTGGGAGTAGTAGTGGGACATGAAACCACCGTCCCTATTGAGTCCAGAGTCAATGCAGTCCAGTCTGTGCCGATTAATAATAATGTATGTATAATGGGTAATAAGAGCAAGTTACATGGAGATTTTTACCCAAATTGATATCCATATCACATCAATATCAACATCTTGAAGTAAAGGTCACATGTGCCTAATGTTACATTCATTTGCATTATTATTTTTTTTGCAATCCAATTATGACATATTTCTTTCGGTTAAAGAGCATACAAATACGATTGGTTTATCCTGGGTATTAATTTATAATTATTCTACACTGACGACCATTATTTGTGTAGCGAATGAAAACGTGTGTCAACAGGTCCTAAAGAATGATTATAAAGTCCATGCAGATGTCAATATTTGATAATGACAGCATTGCATCTCACGTCCCATTATCGATTTAGTTATTCTCAGGCGATTCAAGCACACAACTAGACTCCGGCATTCAAACACACTGTAAATGTTTCCCCTTTCCTACCCTCTCCCTCCCCATAGTGGCCATGGGACTGCATTATACCACATAACGAAGCACCATAGTGCATGCAGTGCAGTGAAACACCGTCACCACCAGGTAATTGAAACTACCTGTGCAAACTATACCCTAGTCTCCCTCTGCAAATCAAAGAGCATTTAATGGAGGAATCGATATTGACTTTTAAAGCTGTCCCACACTCGCTTTTTGTTGTCGACTCTTTAATATTTCGATAGTTGTCATTACTCTGATTTAATTAATTAGAAGGTTGTTGAGTTTCTATTTAGAAAGGGAGACTTAACTACACATGAAGAGGAGTAAATATCATTCTGGACATCGTGACTGCAGTTATCAGCCCGAGTGATTCAAATAAAAATATATAAATTCAAGGGCAAGAGATGAAAGCAATAATTCAGATGGCTACATAATTACTATGGACAGCATTTGCTAACATCCTTTACAGCCACTTTTTAATACGAACATACGCGGTAAATATAAACAAACAGATCGGTTTGAGGCTACACAAAACACGTTTTAATTTCATGGTCTGGAAAATTTTTACCAAATGAATCTAGAAAAAAACACAACGTGGTTGCACAAATCATAAATGAATGTCATCCAAAACAGAATGAAGATTATATATTATATTAAAGGTATTGTTTCTTGATTATATTTGTTTCTTGGTTTTGTTTTGAATTAATGTAGGCCTACGTCTGAAAATGACATGCAGAATGACACACATGAATGGTTTGAAAGGTAACACGCAAGCCTCGTTGAGTCTAGGTTCAGATATTCACACATTGATACGTGAAATAGCCATGAGAAATCTTGCTGTGGTCCGTTCAGAGTGGAATTCTCTGTCAATCGATTGAAACTAGGGCCGAGGTGAAATTGCCGTCCCGGAAAGACTCCAACCGCAGCAGGTAGATGTTCACCTTTTTACGAATTTAGAAAGTATATAGGGGTGTGTGTGCCAGTGTATTAAGCTTTCGCGCGTGCTGTGAAGCGATAGGGTTTGTCAAGCAATCAGGCTATGAGAGTTGGAAAACGACCTCTAGGCCATGTCGTGTCTACGGGCAATGTACTTACCTTCACGCAGTCAGCACAATCATCACGTACCCGTATACCTGTCTAAAACATGGCCCAGATTTCAGCCATTAACAAAACAACACTTCAAATTCGAATGCTGCTTTCTGAAAAAAAAAAAGAAGAAATGCTAAAAAAAGACAGTAATCAATCAAACCCGGCGGTTGCGTAATAAAAAAAAGAACCGAGCATCAAACTGCTGGCATTATTAAACACTGGTGGTGATTTTAGCACTACATGCTCACAATACCATCCACATGATATACTTGAAGGTTTGCAGCGACGGGAAATTTTTTGCATTATCACAGGTCTTACAAGGGGGGAAGGGTAGAAGATTGCCACTCAACCCTCTATGACCGCTTAAGGAGGCTTGAATGATCCTTGGCGGTCGCCTGTAGACACGATGGCTCAATCCGTCAATACCACTGCAATCAATTAGACCAAGCAAGGTAAATCTCCATCACAGATGCGGCGCCAAACAGTAACAGCCCACCTGCCTCAAACCGATAATTATTGGACACAGGGAATGGGATCGAGGTTGTATGACCTCGTAACCGAGGCTATTGCTCAGCCTCAAAGCAGTAATAGAGGTTTAGTAAAAGAAACCCTTGACCACATTAATTTGCACTCAGCCTGATGCTTAAAGGACCAGCACATCATACCCATCATCTTATACATGCGCTGTATTTGTATTAAAAGAAGATGGCGACACGGCATAGAGTTAAATAAAAAACTAGAGTGTGCACTCTGCGCGTGTTGCTCGAACCATGGCCAGCGCCATTGCATTAAGGAAACAAGGGAAAACGCGCGCGTCCCGTTTCAAATTGTGCGTACATTATTCTTACCCCGGTTCGCGTGCGCGCAGCACTGTGCATAAAATACACGTCGCGTCACGCACAGTGCACGCAGTTCTTCGAGTAACATCCGGGTACCGTTTTTGGACTCTACTGCGGTTGCTCAGTCACCCCAACTAAAATGGCGGCGCGCGTCCATGCCAGAGTGCCAAGAGCACGCACATTGAATACGAAGCGCGCACTCTAGTTTTTTATTTAACTCTATGCGACACGGAGATAGTAAGATAAGCTGTTTATAAATGCAAGGTCATGATTAATTCGTTTGTCTTTCAATCGCACTCTACAATCTGCAATCCTATGAAACAGAGTTAACTGTCATGATCATATTCACGTTATGGTATAATACTGTTTACTTGGAGGTAATATACCATTGTTCCTTTCTTGACAATGTTGATTTTGCTCCAATGAAACAATCAGTAGGGCATTTAGTGAATTTTTAGATTACAAGTAAATGGAAAATACGTGGTATGTGGAGGTCAATTGTGAAGGAGTTGGTGTTTATTTTACCCGGTGCTCAGGAAGAGGTTTAATCGAAGAGTACCTTGATTGAATATCTTCAACGAGTTGCAGACTGTTTATGTCCGGTGTTTGCTCAGTTAATGATCCGGACATTTTGTGGAAGTAGCGGTGTAGCTATGTGAAGAGACGAAGAACCACTTCAGCCAGGTTTGTTCTAACTCCTATTGATCCATAAAGGGTTGAAGTCATATTTTCATTACAGATGGATTTCCTTGCTTTTGGCTAAATTTTTAAGTTAAAGAAAAAGTAAAATAAGCGGTACAAAGTGCAATATTGGACATATGGGAATATGTTGGTGGACATGGAGGTAATTATAGCCGAGTTCTTGTGGCGATCATCACGATCTTATCCGCCCCATGACGTGAGCAGAGAGAGGCATGGATGCATATATTATACAGATATTTTCATGACATGAAGTTTGTTTAAGCTATAAACAAACTGGTGTTGGTGTTGGTGTTGGTGTTGGTGTTGGTGTTGGTGTTGGTGTTGGTGTTGGTGTTGGTGTTGGTGTTGGTGTTGGTGTTGGTGTTGGTGTTGGTGTTGGTGTTGGTGTTGGTGTTGGTGTTGGTGTTGGTGTTGGTGTTGGTGTTGGTGTTGGTGTTGGTGTTGGTGTTGGTGTTGGTGTTGGTGTTGGTGTTGGTGTTGGTGTTGGTGTTGGTGTTGGTGTTGGTGTTGGTGTTGGTGTTGGTGTTGGTGTTGGTGTTGGTGTTGGTGTTGGTGTTGGTGTTGGTGTTGGTGTTGGTGTTGGTGTTGGTGTTGGTGTTGGTGTTGGTGTTGGTGTTGGTGTTGGTGTTGGTGTTGGTGTTGGTGTTGGTGTTGGTGTTGGTGTTGGTGTTGGTGTTGGTGTTGCTGTTGCTGTTGCTGTTGGTGTTGGTGTTGCTCTTGGTGTTGGTGTTGGTGTTGCTCTTGGTGTTGCTCTTGGTGTTGCTGTTGCTGTTGCTGTTGCTGTTGCTGTTGCTGTTGCTGTTGCTGTTGCTGTTGCTGTTGCTGTTGCTGTTGCTGTTGCTGTTGCTGTTGCTGTTGCTGTTGCTGTTGCTGTTGCTGTTGCTGTTGCTGTTGCTGTTGCTGTTGCTGTTGCTGTTGCTGTTGCTGTTGCTGTTGCTGTTGCTGTTGCTGTTGCTGTTGCTGTTGCTGTTGCTGTTGCTGTTGCTGTTGCTGTTGCTGTTGCTGTTGCTGTTGCTGTTGCTGTTGCTGTTGCTGTTGCTGTTGCTGTTGCTGTTGCTGTTGCTGTTGCTGTTGCTGTTGCTGTTGCTGTTGCTGTTGCTGTTGCTGTTGCTGTTGCTGTTGCTGTTGCTGTTGCTGTTGCTGTTGCTGTTGCTGTTGCTGTTGCTGTTGCTGTTGCTGTTGCTGTTGCTGTTGCTGTTGCTGTTGCTGTTGCTGTTGCTGTTGCTGTTGCTGTTGCTGTTGCTGTTGCTGTTGCTGTTGCTGTTGCTGTTGCTGTTGCTGTTGCTGTTGCTGTTGCTGTTGCTGTTGCTGTTGCTGTTGCTGTTGCTGTTGCTGTTGCTGTTGCTGTTGCTGTTGCTGTTGCTGTTGCTGTTGCTGTTGCTGTTGCTGTTGCTGTTGCTGTTGCTGTTGCTGTTGCTGTTGCTGTTGCTGTTGCTGTTGCTGTTGCTGTTGCTGTTGCTGTTGCTGTTGCTGTTGCTGTTGCTGTTGCTGTTGCTGTTGCTGTTGCTGTTGCTGTTGCTGTTGCTGTTGCTGTTGCTGTTGCTGTTGCTGTTGCTGTTGCTGTTGCTGTTGCTGTTGCTGTTGCTGTTGCTGTTGCTGTTGCTGTTGCTGTTGCTGTTGCTGTTGCTGTTGCTGTTGCTGTTGCTGTTGCTGTTGCTGTTGCTGTTGTTGTTGTTGTTGTTGTTGTTGTTGTTGTTGTTGTTGTTGTTGTTGTTGTTGTTGTTGTTGTTGTTGTTGTTGTTGTTGTTGTTGTTGTTGTTGTTGTTGTTGTTGTTGTTGTTGTTGTTGTTGTTGTTGTTGTTGTTGTTGTTGTTGTTGTGCATGTTCATGCTCATGCAATATTACCATGTGTAGTATTCATCATATTTCTATCTATTACGTATACATAATCTTCAGAGCCTTTATTTAGCATGAACTGTATATAAGCGACTATTAACAGTCCTTTCGCTAGTGTTTACCACCGTGGGCCATAACGTGAAAGTTCGCCGATATCTCTATAGCAGCAATGAAATAGATGCTGCATGGATCCATTGTGGTTACCTAGCAACGGCAAGTCCACGAAAAGGGGAGAGCAGGGGGATGGGAATTACAGAGTGACGGGGCATCGATCCAGGGTTGTGTTTCTGAGCTACAGCAGTTCCTCGTGCCTAGAATCAGCCCACAAGAGAACAGCTAGCAGAATTGTTTGCAAGGATGCTAAGAACTTGGGTCTTGCAGCAAACACTCGGTTGAATATCGTGCACTCCACATAAATATAGAATTTTAGGAAAATCGTAGGTTTTTTTTCCATAAAAATCAGACATAATATGGATGTCCTTATCTCGCAGTATACATGGTTTACACATGGTCGTGCAAATAGATCATTATTTAGGCTACATAAGATGAAATAAGATAAATGTTATATATATGTACTTCTTAATATTTCTATTGTTTGTATATCGTTATGCGCAATTGAACATTTGTTTATAAAATTTGCGCATTATAAATTAATAATTAATAATAAAAGAGTTCCTAAAATTTGTCCTGGACGTTGGGTTTCAATACATTACAAGTCTTACGATTGATAGTTACGACGAGTTTGGTGAAATCGACCCCAGGTTCGCATTCAGTCCCTTCAAAGTGGCGATGGGTAGTACAGGTGCACTGGGAGTAATGTCATATCCCAATAAATCAAAATGCATATTAAGACAAGAGCGTGGCCACACTTAAATGTTTCAAGGTAACACTGTTGCTTCGGGGCAACGATATAAAATGACGAGAATGGCAGGACTACATAAGAACGAAGAGAATTCAAGGAGAATATCATCAACCATTTTCCCGCGATATTTATTTTCGTTTTTGTTTCCACGAAATGATGTTTCCACATACAATTCGATACTACGAACATTTTTAAGGGAATTAAATAACAATATTTGTCCCCTTAGACACTCCGTATTAAAGGCAGGAATGTTATGATGAATTCGTTTAGCTCCCCCGGGTCGACACCAGTTAACCTCGTCCCCTTTCTCTCGCTTGTTTTGAGCAGTATAGCACGACCATTCCCAGTAAGGGCCGACCCGTGTTAGCTAGTGTTGACTTTGGGAAATGTGTTCACTTGGCTCCAAATCCATGTAGGTCTATTCGGATTGTAAGACCATGCGAAAGAGCACGACTAAAATATCACCAATAGTCAATATTACAAATATTTGCAAATAGGGTATTAGGGAGACATGATAGCATTTGAAAGTGAATAGTTGGGAAACATCGGGAAATAGGGAGACATTTCGATGTCTCCCTAAAGTATCAGCTTCCCCTTTGAAGACATATTTTTGCTCTTCATATTTTTATAGAAGAGAGAGAATGCGCTCAATATGACCATATGTCTGTTTCACGTTCATTGGTTTGGAGAATGTTTAGGAATAGGTGAGTCTGTGTACGACCGTATGGGAAAGTCTTCCTAAGTTCTTATCCTTGGTTACAAAGAATACATTACAATGAACATGAACAAGTGGGTACTCGGACACCAGGCCAATATTAGCAAAAGCTGTCCGAAATGATCTCAAGATGGTAAAAAAGCAAGCGTGGACTTATCAACCTTCCTTCAAAGAACAGAATTACAGTCTGCTTCCACAGTTTGGCGTGGAACCCCGTTTCAAGGTATAGAGATACGATCACGGGAAGAAATGAACAAATTGATATAAAAAGGCCGTGGTCTGATTATCTTATTATTTTCTCGGATCTGAGTTTAACCGTGCATATCAAATACATTCAAAATTCAAAATTACACAGTTGAATAGGAGAAAATGACTGAAATACCCAACAAAGTGGCAAAATGGAAGATACAGCCATGTATCAAGACACAGGTACGCTGTATCGTTCCTCTATTATGACCGTGTTTCGGCAAAAAGAAAATAATCAAGCCGCCCATGCTAGTTGGCTTCTGAAGGGAGATTTGTTTAATAAAAAATGTTATGATCACTCTTGCAGCTTAACTGGATAGTTGGAGCCGAAGGCTACGGATTAACCTAAAGCTCTGAAGTTAATTCTGAATGGTCAATGTACGAGCAAGAAAATAAAGACCTCCAGGCGATTTTCGTTTCTGATAAACGACACATGAATCACACATAAACAGAACTAACAGATTTTTACAGTAAGCAAATAAAGTGCGTCAAGTTGTAAGTCCCTCTTGAAAATTACATTTTATTATCAGGGTGGCAACCCTCCTTGTTTGCCGTTGCAATTTGATTCGTCGGTGAATGGTTGGGCAGCAAAGCTGGTGAAAATTACATTGAGCTAATAGGAGTCGACGGTGCACAAGCTGTAATTACATAGAGGACTTTGCTTTGCTTAATGGGGGCAGCCTGTATCTGAACGAGGACTTGGCGACCTCACAGCAAGACTAAACTGACGGTATAGTTATGCACGACCCTGCCGAAAACATCATCAGGCATAATCTTGCCCGTAGTATCCCATCTGCATCCCGCTTGTAAAAAAACATTGGGAGACAAACTGAGCACGGACATTTCTATAATACTAAGGTGTGACCGTGTGAGACAATGTCACACGCATGAAACATATGGTCCACTCCTCTTATAGACTGCAAACCAGTTTATGCGTTTTGATGTGACCTGAAAATTGTGTAGGTATGGGAACTTTTTTTTGACCCTGGAACGTAAAGAGCTCCATAAGTGAACCAACTAATGACATGCGTGGACATCATCACGTGTGCGGTTGTGTTTGTTTGTTTGTGTGTTTTCACTTGCCACTCTTTCTATCTTCCTCCTAAGATTGCCTCTGAATGAGGACTGATTTGTCCGACACACTTACATGCACTCACCTCCCATCGTGTTATCTGTTTTATCTGTTAGTTAGTTGTGCTGTACTTGTGCTTTCTTGTGAACATTATGTCTCTTAGAAAGCGCAACGTCTATATAACCATCTCACAAAAGGATATTTACATAATGATACATAACTATTACCAACCCACCGACTGCATCTTCCTCTTGTTAAACATGAAATTATACCCCCAAACTTTCGTGTTTATCGTCCGGAACAGTCTTCATCGTCAAGCAGAGCAGGCTCAGTACAGTTGCGATCTCCCTGTGAACATGAGAATATTACCCCACTCCTGCTGTACCACATAGAGACTGACTCATCCGTGGAGATAATCTCTAATATTAAGTCGCAGTGATTACATGGCGCTCGGGACCCCTAGTGAGGTGACAGCCTAATCATATTGTGGTCAGGGAGATTTCAAATGAGGGCGACTCAGCCGACTGCCTGGTAATCATACGTTCAAGGGGGAGAGTTCTACGGAAGGTATAATTGGATCAAGCATTTATAATTGCCTCTGAGAGAAATCATGCTGCTTTGCTGCACTGATTAATCTATTAAACGGAACCAGAGTGCTCTTTGCTTAATTAAATCAAAGTCTACGTGGATTTTAATTAATTGAGGTAAAGGAATAAATATAAGATCCACTTGTGGGTTCACCACAGTGACGAAATAGACTCCAAGTCTGCTTTATAGAACGAAGCGAAACATGCAGACAACAACAGGTTTGCTGGCGTCTCATAGCCGATAAGTCAGACAATTTCCCTGAGGTTTTAATAGGACAGTCAACGCTTTGCGTTTGAATACATATTAAAGTCTTTATATTTTGCCACTTGGAGTATTTAACCATTAGAAAGGACCGTTTATAAAAATCAACAGAATATCTTCTGGGCAAACGAGGGAAATTCAGTATACATTCAGTATACGCTCATACGGTCCAGCATGTTGTTCACATAATAATGCCCAACCGTGCATATACATGCACACAGATGGCCTCTTAATTAAGCCTAATATGCTAATGTACCCATTTTAAATTATTGCACTGTCGCACCACTGAGCCGTTGCAATCGTCCACCCATGTGCTGATTTGCACTTCTTATATCGAAAATGCACAGTGGTCATCACCGTATCATTATCATGAGTATCAGCATAGGATTAATATGTACATGTATACATCAGGTAAGGAAAATCATTGAACTTGTTTTGGTGTCTTGACATGTTGACATGGTTATAAGTTACATGCCGCGGAAATTATTTCTGAAGCCTTGAAAACATTTCCGAGAACAGTTGCGAAAGAAGCCAGATGCATCCAGAATCAAGAGACAATCGTAACGAGGGATTTTCATGGAGTCACTTTGATCAATAGAATGTGCGCACGCGGAACTGTCACTAGATACATGTACACATAGCGGGTCACGTGTGCGGAACATGTAGGAGGTTTGAAGCAGTAATACTATTAATGTCATTTCTTTTTTGAACTTCTTCACTCAACTGCCTCACTCCAGTTTTCTTATTTCTTCTTTCGTTTTCAGTCTTTTATTAACCAATAAGTTGTCTGACAACAGCAGTTTCGTTAAACCGAAAAACACCCAATTGGAATATTTATTACCCCGTAGAACTATGGACAGCGAACTAAGTGCATATCCGGGCAATAGGGCGGAGGATTGCCTGTATAGCGGATGGAGTGTTTACTGTTGTGCTATTGACGGACTCGTCAACGAAGGCAAAAACAATCCGATCAGATTCTGAGAATTCCAAATATTGAGAAACATGGACCTGACCACACATGCTACATAACACCGTGCCCTGTCGCATCTTCTGAAGATCAACCCCTCTCTCTACGATGGTGAGAGTAATAACGCCCCATGGATGGCATTAGCAGAAATGTTATTATTTTCCCGCCTATTTTGCTGAAGATGACCCAATATTTCGAGTTGGCTATAGTTTGTCTGGAGCGATGGGGCGGGTTTAGAAGGTGTCTGACGCCAACTAATTGGTGAGATTGACGTAGGGGAAACTGTGCTCCTTGACTGTTTCGTCATTACAAGCTGCTTGCTTTAATCAATGCCATGATAAAGAATGGTAAATTACGACTTTCGCATGCATTCAATAGTCATAAAAATACAATGGAACGAGGTGTCAAGTATTGTTCATATATCACACTTCACATTACATTGAAGTCAGAGAGCCAAGTCGGATGGCACTCAGTGACCAACACGATGCACATGCAACAGTCGCCGGCTGTGGACCACGCGACATCTATCTCGTAACCTAATCAGCGTTATGGATTATGTTTTTCCTACAGTATCTTTGGGATCATTACACAGCTAAATTTGGCGGTTTGTAATTTCATCATGAATGGATTATGGTATCGTAATTAGATTCGTGGCATCTACGGACAGTTATAGGAAGTGACCCTTTTAACCTAATTTTGCTCCCGGCTCCAACGGAGGGGCGTGGGGCATTTATCTGGTCACATTTAAGACCGCAACTTTTCTTCCCGAGAAAATACCCCAAAAGCCAGAGAAACGCAATAAATATACATTTCAATTGCGTCTTCTCACAGAAATCAGACGATTCAATGCAATATCGGGCCCCACAGACGCCAAAAACATATTTAAGTAATCTCTCACATAATTGAGGTAATTTCTCAAAAGCAGCGACATTCCTAGAACCCCTCATGCGGCTTACATCTAAAAATGTTGGCAGGAACACTGATTTCAGTGATCTCTCAGCTCCGCACCAAACAATCGACGTCTCGTGAGTTGAGACTCTGTTGGGCAGTATCACACGATTCGGCTACATTCATTGCAGACTGGCATTATGCTAGACCTAAATGTACTGTATAAAGCAAAGGCAAGAATACCATAATAAAGGGTCGGTCCAAAGTTGCCGAGGAACCTTTCCAACATACATGATCCATGTCATGGATCACTGTAGTCCTTAAAGTGACTGAAAAATCGGACAGAAAAGGTCGAAATAATTTTGGTTTTTGCTTACAATAATTATACTACCGTATAGTGGCCAATCATAAGCATTATGTCGGTAATCTTTGTAGCTGGTACCGCCACTTCATCCTATGTAACACTAATTGTGTCACGTTTCCTACATAAGGATCACGCTGTCATCATCATTAATTAAATACAGGAATTATATTGTAATCATTGAAGTGCAAAATTGTCAAGATTTTACTATAATAGGCGTACATGTATTTTTTTGAAAATCTAAAGTTGAAAGTTGAACAAAGAAAAATATTTGAGTGATGCCCATGTACTGTTCTCAGGTTGCATCATTGCTGCGAGTATCGATAAAATGATCACTGGGATATATATAGCAGTGTGCGTGGTTTCATGGCTTCTGACTGCTAAACAAACGTAGATAATTGACTATTGGGGTCACCACCAACAAAGGGCTGGATGGCATACAAGCATGCCATTCAGGAGGTCGCAGGTTCGAATCCCGCTCCGGTAAATGTTTCTTTGTTCACCTTTCAATGACTTATAAATTCAGTCAGTTTCCCTTGTGGTTATTTGATGAAAATCTAAATTTGAAAAGAAAACAATAATCAATGCTTATAAAAGGGTACGTCGGTTTTGCGAAGTGACAATATAGCTGGTCTGTTACACACGCTAGGGCTATTGGTGATCATTTGTGAAGGTGAAGTTTAGGGAAACAGCTTGTAAAATCAGTTGATTTGTGTTCATCCTATATCATGAAGGAAGAACGTCTGTAAGTCTGGATAGTATTTCTTCTGAGTGTGAGTGTCTAATACAGGCCAATATCAACATTACCTCTTTGCTGTCAACAGTATATAACAAATAAGCTTTAAGATCGGACTTTCACATTTGCAATTGTAATAAATCAATGGTCAATTCTATGGGGAGGGATTATAACTCAGCTGAATGAAAATACAAACCCCGGATAAATCAAGAACATGGGAAACAAAATCAGCCTCCTGTCACGTGATGTGAAGGAACCCAAGCTTCATTTGCGCATCTTACTATGACGTCAAAGGTAGGGGGCTGCATTAATAAAATATTTAACTAGGTCAGTCGTTTGGGGACAACTATTCATCCAGATTACTTGCAGCCTGCCGCACAATCTCAAAGAATTCTGGTTTAATTGCGCGTGCAGGAAGTTTCGGGTGTTATGATATAATGCCCGCTCGACCAACCAAACAACCCTTCGTGTTAACTGATAGATTAGACTTCAACACCCATCGGGAAAAAATAATATCGTCTTTATAGGCTGTAGAGAAAATGTTCATGGCTGAGCTACCCTTATGACGGTCTAAATATCCCACTGTATGTGTGACCTCAGCCCCACATTAACGCTGTCATGTCCTGTCTCAAGATATTGTTTGTTTTCTCCAGTGAAACTAAGCCGTATACCGACCAGAGTAGCTCATTAAATACATCCCCCACACTAATTAGAGCAAAATTTACTATAGAAATGACAGGCGATTAAGAAAAAAAAGTCGGTTTCCCTATATAGCCCATTTGTGAAAAGAACCCAATCGAGCAAAATTAAAAGCGGTAAGATTAAATTCCAGATTGAAGCACATTATCTAACTCATTCAACCAATCACGACCTCGTTTTATTTCCCTTTATTTGTATTTTCTTATATTCTCCTCCTTACTTTGTATTAAATAGATTTTTTCTGCATGTTTCATGTTTGTAATGATGGGCGAAAACGGCAAAGAACAAAGCAAAACAAAAGTCATAGAAAGTTCTTTTTGTGATAAATAGCCAGTTCACGCTATGCTTTTTGGTATGTAAGTTTGATGAAATGAATGCCTTCATAAATTCTTGATTATCGCGTTTAGCTACGCCAGTTGTAAGCGAACGCAAGGGATTTGCCAGATCATTAGCATTTGGCCGTTATAAGGCTTATAATTGTAACTACATTATGAATGTAACGAGCAGGCAAATGTTCTACTGTGGATATACAGTATACGTTCTTTCCTGCTTTTCATTGGACTAACATTGTGCACTTTGAAGGAGTTAGAGGGTTTTCACTTCTGAAAGTCCTTGCTATTCATCAATTACAATTCATGTAAATAGTCATTTTAATGTCTACTTTTAATGTTTCGCACCAAATTGTTCAGTGCCAACTGTGCTTTATAGAATAATGTTCGGCGATAAGCCTGACCAGCCAACCTTCACAGTTGAAAGCTGAGTACGGGAACGGGGTATATTTCAATGCATCACTTTTCACGTGAACTTGTCCTATTCAACAACAGACCACATTAAGGTAGTATCATACTTTGGTAAGAAACCAAACCATAAATATTCACAGATTTACGTATAATAAAAAAATAAAAAATACTGTGGCCGTTTTTCACTGTTTTCTCAAAAAGTGGGCACCGTATGGGACTGAAATTTTCACAGACGACTGCTATTTTTTATCTTTCTTGATATTTTTGCACATGAATCTGCATTTCTTTAACAAAAACCAAAGTATAATATTACCTTTAACTCTATTGTTTAGGATATTACCACTGTTTAATTAAACAATAAAGGTGACAGCAAGGTATTTTACACCACAAGTAAAATCAGCATAAACCTACCTTGAAAAAGACATGTGCCCCTGAGCCGAAATCAGGATTGAAGTCACGTGATAACTTTTCTAGCTATTAATTGTTTTATATGATACGGACATCGTTTAAAGCAGGTGGCTTATTCGGACGCTGTGCCTTCTAGGTTTCCTGCTGCTGGGAGTACCCCGGTGTTGTCATTTTTACAATCCTTTCGGGATGAATGACGTGAAATCTTCAAATGAAGCATGACGGTGCACTCTCATACAAACTCCCCTGGCCACAGACAGGTAAGAATGTATTTGGGGATTCAACGTGGACAATTACTTATGTCTAGCGTGAAATTGACATTTAGATCTTGGCATTAGACCGTAAAAATGTCTAAAGGATCCGTAGAGGGTACGAAAGCCCCGCTGTGTAAATTACATTTGCATGGGTATTTATAAAGGCAGTTATATGCTCAAATGAAAGTGGCATGAGCCACTTTGCAGTCTAAAAGCCGTCCATTTCCGACGCCACTTTTTAGACTTTGACAATGTTAACTCGGTCGTAAAAAACATCATGGTGTGAGTGAAAAAAGGCAAACAAAATACACAAACGAAACAAAAAAACTACTCTCTTGTGAAATACATTTGGCAGCAGTCGAGCAGATTAACTATCCAGCGATATTTGTCATTCGGTAATTTGATGTTCAATCTGCCTCACTGGGTGTTTGTATGGACTTTTAATGCAGACACTTCTTCAGTTAAAAATGCTCTTAGTGCAAAACTGCAGAGTTGGGGTTCATGACTTATTGTAGAGTTAAAGAAAACACTGGTTTGTTATTGAAGCTCCAAAGCTAACAGAATGTTATATTTATCACCTCACTCCGTGCATCACATCATCAATACACCAGCCTGATTTTGTTGAGGGAGGTCTAAAGTGCACCTCTCTCGAATCGAGAATGAAAAAACTTAAAACAGCCAAACTGAAAATGTAATTAACATTCGGGTAAACCAAGGACTGCCATCTCGAGTTAGGCAAAGAAAAACAGTTTCAATTGATTCGTTGGGATTGTGGGCAAATTGACCCGCATGTGTCCGGCCGATCGTGAAGTAGTTAGTCTTGCCAATAATGCAATTTACCTTGGCCATTTCCCTTGCGCGTTTATAAGCAAAAGGCAACTGAGAAAAGGCGAGTCGATACTTATAACGTAACTTGCACTGGATTTTTTTTCTTCTGAACTCCCAAATTAAAGTAATGTTGTGGTTATACAGTCATAGCAACACACACAAAACACATTGACGACTTTTAAAAAAGGTAATTAGAACTGTGCTGAAAAAGTCGCTTTCCTTAAAGATGAAAAACAAACCATTTGCTTTTGATCGATACCATAATTATTGTATTTTTTATCATATTGTTCTAGGTGTATGGCTTTCATCTTTCATCTATGTGTCATTATCTCTCTCATAAATTGCCTCTTATGTATCTTAGGTTGAAATGGACTCAAGTAAAAAGCGTTTGATCTTTAACCTGTAGGGATATCACAAAATGAGAGTGGGAAGTAATGAATTTTTTAAACAGTAGTACGTCATGTTTCCTACACGGAGAAGCCATGCTAGTCCCATTTCGTCTCAGATTCTACGGCGTGAATTTCAATCGCTACATCTTACGCTCACTCTATCACTCCGTACGGAGCCGTCTCGCGACAGTGGCATCGGCCCCGCAAGGTGATCCGTCATAATTGAACGACTCGCCGCGCCTTTCGCGTCGCCAGGTTCGGTAATTATTCTTTTCCTTTCCCGGTCAGTGGTGAAATTTGAGAAGAGAAAGAGAAGGACGAAAAGATGTGCGGGTTTTATAAGCACATGAACTAGTGTTCATGTTTGTTGCCAGTACAGTGGCACTTATCTGACTTTAAGTCATTCTTTAGATAATGTTGAAACATGTGGAAGGCCATTTTCACAAACGTTTGTGGGGGTTCTGGAGGTAACCTTTGTAAAGCAAACATCCTGACTTTGTTATTGCTGAATGCAATTAAGAAAACCTTGGTAATGTTTTGGAAACACGCTTACGCTAGAGCATAATAGCGGGTCTTTCAACTGTTAATTCAATGTAAAATTGTTGTCTCATATTTTGACCGTAGCAGTTGCTTGTAACACATCGCCGTTACGAGAGAGACTTTCCAGTCTTTTCCATTACACTGTAAGAGGGCGCTATTTAAAGCTGGTCGTGATCGTGTTGTACAACCATTCCTCGAAATGGTAATGTGAATTTAAAAACAAATTCCAATCAGTCCTGTTATGTGATACAATACAGCCAGGAAATGGCTACAAAGTAAAAGATATACATGAAGTTGTATTATTTCTAATGCATTGATGTTTGAGTGTAAGTCATATGATTTATTATTGAGTAAGAATGAAGCTGTCAAGCACAGTGCAGTCAACAATTATCGTTAACAATCTCGGTAACATGTTGCCCAGTTAGGGCAACACGACTTTGGGCCCTGTGTACACTAGCAACATTTGGCCAACATGTTACCGAGATGTTGCTGCGACATGTTACCCAACTCGTTTTACTCTGTGTACACTAACAACATTTTCAGCGACAACTTTATACCTAGGCAACATAATTGTTGACAGTGTTTGACATTGAATCAACATAAAGCTCTCCATAATCCTTGTCATAAATGGACTACCGGGTATGGATCCCTCTGTCTCAGAGGCAGTTGTGCACCCGGGGGAGGGCCTAGGGGTTTCACAATGGACCAACACTGTCAATAGAAGATGTTGTATACATGTAGTTCAAAGTGGCTTATGTCAATGGATAATTATAAATCCAACTGATATTACATTCAAAGGGAAATCAATCAGATTACTGGCCAGCAGTCATTCCTTAGGATATATATCATCCAGAATCTACAATAACCTGAAGAATATTAGCATAAAGACAGTATTGGTGAATAATTATCAATCTATAAGCCTTTAAATTGATGTCAATTCAACCCAAAACATACAGCTTTCCTGAAGACGACCAACAGCGTGAGCCTGGGTGCGGCGGTTCCAATCGTTACAGAATCTTTTCCCAAAAGACACATTAGCACATGCACGGGGTCCGAGCTATACGTGCAGGAACACGATTTATGACTAGGCTATACCTTGTCCACTTGGTATACTCTTCAGTCTATTAACAAATTCCCAGTACGCCGTCTAATTAGCTCTGTTAAGTGTGAAATGGTGGCTTTGTTCCATATTGAAGACCAACTTCAGACTATAACAATGAAGGATAATACAATGTACGTGAGTACGTGTCCCTATACCTCACATGCTGTTGTCCCATGGCTTCAAACCCCATGATTCAATTACACTATATTGTTGCACATCAGGTATTTTCTTAACCGACCTAATCGCATTTTGTATGACGATATTGTGCTAAGTATTTCTAATTCTTTTAATGAAAAAATTTCAGAATGCAACGAGCGAAGTAAGCACGCGCCATGCGCAAACGTCATCAAAAATGCACCTGACTGGTATGAGGGCGCTAGCCTGGAAATACAGTCACTGGTCCTAGCCGTAGACAAATGATCAAACGACGGATGAGCTTTAGCCTGATGACTCCATTGTGCCATTGAATATTTGAAAATCAAAGTGTAAAAATGATGCTCTTTAATGAAAAGAGCAGGTTATCTTTTGATCTAAGATTATGCATTTAACCTAGTAAAAGCAAACAATGCCCATTATTTTTTCCAGCATTACCAAACTGTTGGGTTTTTTTTTTTTTTTTTTTTTAGAAACACATTTGTCTGCGAGTGGGCCCAGTCTTTTAAAGTAAAAAGTGTTACGCAGCTTCCTACTGCCTTTAAAACTGATCAAGTTATCTTCCTTTTCATAAAGATAAAGATCCTGATAGGATCGAAAGGTCAGGTCCTCCATACTCCAACCTTTTAATGAATTTTATGTCATTAATTTGGCTGATGAGCAGTTTGCAGCAGTTTATCACTGATATTTATTTTCATGTAGAAAAATACATGTACAGAAAAATACATGTGGAGTGCTGTGGCCTAGTGGTCTGGCGTGTTGAACTCAAAGTCTTGTGGTCAATCTACAGATCGTGGGTTCGAATCCAGCCATGGGTTAATGGTGCTTGCGTCCTTGGGCAACACGCTTTGTCACATATTGCTCCTCTTCACCCAGATGTAAATGGGTACCTGTGAGGGTAGAGATGGCTTTGTGGTTTGTTTTGCCTCTGTGCACTGAATACGGAAGCCAGGGCTGTATACTCCCCAGGGAGTTGAGATGGTTTCAGGAATGTTAATTATGGCCCGATGACCAGGGATAATAATAAAGTTGTAATGCGCAGTAGAGTATATTCATATAGTACTTGTGTAATATTAATGTCCTATATTATTAATACTTCTTCAGTTGTGTCATTACAATGTGGTTAAGATTTTAAAGGAGACTAAATAGCTGACCCAGTGGATACCTTCATGTCACTCCTATTCCGTCGTGTTGTGTTGATCTTATGTTTAGGCCTATATTCCGTTCATAGGCCACTACTTAGGTTTTGTCTTAAAAGCTTGGCGTAAATTGCTTTTGATGATTTCACAGCGTGGTTACCAAAATGACGCCCTCTATTCAATCTCTCTATACCAAAACATTAGATTCAACTCGCCCATCATGTTTACAATTCAAAGTTTTTACCGTCCACAAATTTTAAACACGTTTCAAAATAATACACCACTTATTTCACTCACATTTTTACAAAACAATGTTAAAACACATTACCAAAATTTGCAAAACGATATATTATTTTATTCCATTTATTTCGTGTATACGTTCGCATGGTACAAACCAATTGTTCAATTTGTTGAGTTTAAAAATATGTTAAGATTCTCATCGGAAATTATCCAGTTTTAATTTCTTTTTTTCAATATAGGCATACATTTCCTCTTTCTTTTTAGCGTACACGCGAATGTCATTGTTTTGAAATTATATCCATCTGCAAGTAACCTAGTTTCCTCGGACATGAGGTCAAAGGTCTTCAATTCACGTAACATCATGTAAAACCACGCCGCCATTGTTGAAGTTCTCTGAAATCATCTCAATTGGTCCACTGTAGATCGACAGCTAAGGCCATTTGTTTTATTATTATTATTATTATTTTGTAACAATATTTTACACATGATTAACTAAAAGCAGTTTGACTTATTAGTAATATTATATTCCATCATTTGTATAACATATATTACTTAAGGAGACAATTCACTGGTATTAAGTGTTCTTTTTGTACACGCATAACTTGAACAGCTTCGGAATACCTGGATAAACATCAAGTGCTCATAGAAGTAAAATCCTCTTTTCCCATCATAAGGTTTTTATTGTTATTATTATTATAATTATCCACGTCATATTATTAGTATCATTGTGATAATTTCAATAATCTTGTGCCCTTTGTTCCTAGGTCCAATTATTGAATCACTGCACTTGTATCCCACTTGGACAAACAATTGAACATATCCTTATGAATAGAATGATACACTTTGTGACTTTGTACAGCAATGACCCCATCAAATACACGGCTACGCTTAAGGATAATACTAACAATGAAAGAGGACAAATAGAGGTTTCCTTTGATTAAAAAATGTCTTTTATCCTATCCATGCTGCGTATTGGATGAACATTACGTTGTGAATGCTGAACATTTCATTGAGTGATGTGCCAAGACGTGATATAATGACTTGCACCATGTCAGCTAGGCCTGATTAAAATAAAAACAACTGATGTTCACCATATCTTCCTTTCCTGCAATATTTTGTTTCAGAGCAATCGTATCCGTTACTTTGTATTGTAAAAAAAAAATAAGAATATCAAACAAGAATAATAATCAACTAGGCTTTACAAATATTGGACAACTTGGAATAAGAGAAAGGAAGGACTACTGAAGAGAGGTTGTGGTGTATAAAGAGAGATATCATAATGCACTCACATAACGCTACTATCTGGTCAATCTTGACAAATTCTGCAGTTGTTTGAAAAAAAATGGTTCTGTAAAATCCCCCGATACGTTTTGTACATCATACATGAACTGAATATACACTCGTAACTGTAACAATCCAACCTAGTATACTATGCAGCGTTTAAATAACTGATCAGAGGCAATAAAATACGCAACTACAAGTACAATAATGTCAACATCTCTTGAATCAATGACCGCATTTAGTAAATGCGGTCATTGATACGGACCATGCATACATACATATACAACAGTACTGGTAGTTCGTAATGTCATTGAAATCGTCTCATTTTTTTCTCTTTTCATTCCAAACGGATAATCATAAGGATTTTACACTTTCCTGATTTTTGGTAGTAAGGAATTTATAATAGTACACTTTCGACAAACTAGCCGATAACCTCTTTGCTTCATATTAGAACACATTAAAATATACGGTTGATGTGTTTTATTTTAACCATTGCCCACATTATTTATCTCCCTTGTTTTGAAGGAAATATTGAAACAGTTCAACTGATCAGTCACCCGGTTGTTCATGATTAAGTGTTAACATTGACATTTGGAAATATTCATGTCAGGTTTGTTGACCGAATAACAATATGTTCATAATGTCAAAGAAGATCCTCCGAAATAACGAACAGTAACAATATACAGCTGCAGCTCACATTGTTTTCGCGTTTTGTGCATTACAATTACTTTAAAAAAAAAAATAGTTCCTGTATTGTGACTGCACAAAGCTAATACTAATTAGGGGCCGACTTCGAAGTGTTGCAGGCGAAAATGGTCGATTTAATTTTTATCGAGCATTCAACACCGACCATTTGGCAATAAGATTTCCCTGTGAATACTTCAAGATAAATGTAAACCCTGTTCAGTCCGTGATACGCCAAGGCGCACTGAAATGCCGCCCTCTTCCGGTGTGTGATCAAAAGGCTGTATGATGTGATGGTGTCTGCTCATCAATATTATTTTGATATCACGCGAGTGCATAATAGTAGACTCGATTTCTGCAAGCTAAAGGTACATCAAGCGGCACAAACAGTAAGTGGCGGTGCTTTAATGTCACGGTGGCCATTGCCAATTTTGAATTGTCCAGAGTTTTTTGTCAGGTGCTTATTTTTCCCCTTCGTTTCCTCTTAAAGCCGTTAGATTAATTTAAGGATAAAAAACAACGGACCAGTCAGATAATTTGCATTGGTAATGACATTATTACGGGTATTGCTTTTATCCATCCAGGTTTTCAATAATGATGGGATATTTTGTAAAGTGGTTATATTCAAGCGTTCAGGACAGCGAGCTATATCATTAATGCTTAGAAGGAGGCGGGAGAAATGGCGGGTACATGTATTATGTTTGTTCGCAGTCTTCAAGATGGACAAATAATGGTAGACGCTCATGATTGTAAGGAAATTAAACAATCTCAAATGACATTTTCCTTGTCTGCGTGTATTTAACAGTTCTCGGGACATCTATCTTCAAACGATCGCGCCTCCATCGCCAATGTGCTCTAAATTAGGAGAAAACTGCAAAATCAAATTCCCTGGACACGGAAGTTGTATTGATATTTACGCCCAGTGCAGTTGATCTCTTTAATGTCAACATGCTGGCCACATCCAAATTAGGCTCTTAAGGGAAAACTGCAGGTGGTCTAGGTTTTCCATGAAGTAGGGGGCCTACCAAATAATGCACGTTGACAGTATCGATTAATCACCCTGAGCTATGCATGCTATATACACTGACAGTCTTTCTGCTAGCTCTCAGTTGATACAGTCTCACGTTATTTGGCCGGTCCTCATTCATTACATTCCAGTCGCTCTCATACACAGCCGCAGATCACAGGCAATCCATGAATCTATTGTACTGTTGATGGCAACGAAGTCAATTATTCCCCAAAACACAACATGAGAAATCTGCAAAATCATTGGACGTATCTCATCGAAGTTTTGTTGGACGTAAATCTAGAAGCATGCATAAAAAAGTGTGTGAGGACCTTTGATGATTGGTCTGCAAATCCTTCATAGAATGGTCTTGTCTGTAAGATTCCTGGGTTGGAAAAAGTTAATGGTTTTTGCCTTCTTAGACTAAAAACACCCTTTACCTCTTCTCGTCAGCAACACAATCATAACAACCCAGTTATTTCGAAACACGGTCCTGACACACTCCATCGATGGGACTCTGCACTCATATCACACCAACATGGACCTCGTTATCTAATTCATCTCTTCAAGCACGAACACCCATTAAATGTGAATGCAACTGAAATACTATCTGCAAGTCATCCGTATGCAACGGGGACATGTAACATCATACATTGAATATCACAATCCCACATTATAATCATTTTACATGATCACTGGACTGAATTCACTGAAAGCTTGTTGCTATGGAATGCAGAAATCAATGTAAATAAAGAGCTTTTGTTAAAGATGGAGAATAAACATTTCCTCAGGGAATTACATTGGCTTCCAGTTGAAGGGCGGGTCGAATTCAAAATTATCTGTATTGTTTTTAAACTTATTCACCATAGCGAGACAGCACCACATTATCTTAAGGACTTGATATCAATTCATAATTCCCAATTTAACACAAGAGGTAGCGAGGGGGTAAAACTATATCATCCGAGGGTTCGTCCTGCGCCCACCAAGGCCTATGGTGACCGGGCATTTTATATTTATGCACCCATTGTGTGGAATAGGTTGCCTGGGAAGTTAAGGAATATCACTATGTATGACAATTTTAAATCTACACTAAAAACGTTTCTTTTTAAAAGATATTTTTCATAAATTTGACCTCATTTTATGCTTCATTTTTCTTAGTTTTAAAGTGGTGGTATTTAAATAGTTTTAACAGTAATAATAATAATTGTAATTCATGTGGTAAAGTAGTTTGTAGATTTGTAATTTTAGTAGTGTTTTAAATGTTTTTAATTGTAAAGCGTTTTGAGATTTTAATGTAAAGCGCTTTAAAAAATAAATTATTATTATTATTATTATTATAAACGGTTCTTCCAAACTGTTACAAAAAAAATTTTCCTCCAGATGAAGATTTATCATAAACTAATTCAAATATTATTATGGATAGCATGGAGCTCATACATTAAAGCATGGAGCAATGTAAATCTTCTCCATTAATACCGGGTAGTTTCGATAATTTTGTTGTGCAGTTGTAGATGTTGATAACCATGCAACAAATCAAGACGCACTTTCCACACACGGATTGTCAACTGTTCCATTACCAACCAAGAATGCTACACTCCCATATCACTGCACTATCTCCTCAATACTTGAACTTCTCTCACCATACATTTCATTCACACGTCACTGCATTACCCTTTTTTACGCGTCCTTTCTCGTCTTCATTTTTTGTAGATTTAGATTGCTATAGACGACGTTCCGTCCCTCTCCATTTTACATTCTTGAATGCCACAGTCGCCCATCCATTTGATTCAATCAAACCCGTCCTAGTCTCTATGTCAATAGGAATCGATCTACAGTCCCGTCCTGCAGCAAACCAATGCAGAATTTGGAACAAGTATTAGACTGGAAAATCGATGAATGTTCTCAATACTTGACCTAGATCACATTCAAAGGTGTGCCGACTTGATCGTTCGAAAAATGTAGTATGATATAACGTAGGGTTCCCCAAGTGTATTATTATAATGCATGGGACTTTGATCAGGTTGGATGTCTGTTGGATCTCGATGATGTATCCGTACAGTACAGACAGATACTAAAACACACTCAACATAAATTACGTCACGTAAACGCCACCTAGATGATGTCCACGCGAAATGAGTGACATACCCATGAATTCTGTTGTATTATTAAAGGTAGAATCATACTTTGGATGTTATCAAAGAAATACAGATTCATGGGCAAAAATATCAAGACAAATGTAGTAACAATCATCTGTGAAAATGTCAGTCCCATACAGTGTCCACTTTTTGAGAAAACAGCGAAAAACAGCCAGTTTTTCTCTTTTATTTTTGATCTCTTAAAAGATCAAAAAGATTTCCGGTCGTTGTTTTACTAATTTCTGGATAAATACAGCATTTCAGGCAGACAAATTCAAACTGTATGTTTCTACCACCACCATCTTCATACCCTGTATTAAAGTTATACGTAAATTTGTGAATATTTCTCTTTTTGGTTGCTTACCTAAGTATGATACTACCTTTAAGATTAAGAGTGTCACACTCTCGCAAAAACAATAAATCATTGCAACCAACAAACAAATAAACATATATCATACGTCAGAGGACCATGCCCTTCACATTACAAGCATGGACCGATCCATTTTGTTTTTTGAAGTGAAACACAACAAACCGCTTGTTTAATGTTGCTGCGATTGGAAGTATGATTAAGCTGATAAGATGATTTTAATATACTTCTATTTGAAATAATCGTGACTGGATTGGAGGCCATTCCCAAGGCTAAAGTTCTATACCCAATGCGGGTACTTTAATCGGTTTAGACTATATTCCAGCAGACATTAATCACGACTCGACCATATTCTGCCTCTCTAAATCTATCTGGTTAATTTTAAAGAGAGAAAGAGTGACAGAGAGAGATAAGCAAATTAACTCAATTCAGAAGCAAATAATAGTTTGGCGACGAATATCTAATCGACGATTTGGCACTTTGAAATTGTTTGGCCAGTCAGGGAACTAGACACATACATGTACACAAAACGGCTGTAGTGCATTAAGGGTATTATGGTTTAAAATTCTACAAATACAACGCGTGCCACTGTTTAGAGGCTTCCCGCGTACTTAACATTTTACCCCAATGGCTTAGGCTACGACCCTGTGTATACGTGTATGGGCCAAGAATCAGCTGTCCTATCACCGAATCTTTCTTGAAGTTATGTCCCTTTTGCATGACTTGGATGAGTAGAAAGGAATCTTCCATGAAGGACATGGGTAGGACGTAGCTTAGGGACTCAGTAAAGACCGGTTCGGTGGTACCTCGCACAGACGGTGTCCGGCGACTTTTCACCTTGTCGCTTGCGCACATGAGGCACACTTTGACGTATGTTTCTGAAATAAAAGAAAATCGACAAAGACCCAAATTAGTTCTCTGTCCACTCTTGCAACATAATGCAGCTCCGAATTAAGGAAACGTGACGTTGAAAACAACTACTGTTCAAGGTGTTTCGAAAGACAGGCTTTGGCTAAACACATGCCTTTTGATTTAGATGTTAAACCTCATTCCCATAATTTATACTTTGTCAATATATATGTACATATATTTTAATTGTCGCGTCCAGACTATGAAGGTAACACATTAAAATGAAACTGTTAGCAAAAGCACTTGGAAAGTAAGTGACAATAACCACCCGCAAGAATAAGCACTTTATAGAAGGTTTATGTGCTTCTTGCAAGGGACGTACTCAACCTTGCTTTTTCGACAGGCATTTACCATTAAAACCATTGATAATGCTCAAATCGTACATAATTTGTGGACTTCACAAACGATCTAACATTCGAATGAAAGTTTTCTGTGTAGTGCGGATGAAGAGATTCCAGAATAATGTGACATGGATTACCGATGCTCCAATCATGAATGTATGTATACATCGTACAGGTAACTGACAAGAGGATAACAACTTGCTGCAGGTCACGTACAGTCTCAGGCATAAATCATTAATCATTTACCACTGCTACTTAAAAAGAGGGCGCGTGAACGTTCAACTGACGCGAGGATCGTTCCGCTTGTTAGAACGCTTCAAATTAACTTTTTTTATTGTTTCAAACGTGTAGTTAATTACCCCCGTACTCAATCTCTTGAATTGATGAGTTGTAATGAGAATGGGAGTAGACGGCACACATTGTGGTGATAGATGGCCTAGCATGAGCGATGGAACCCTGACAACAGTCTACATGGTTATACATGAAGTGGTGAAGAGTTAAAGAAAGTTCGTAAAGTACAAAGACAGGGACTAAACAATATACAACGAGTGTAATGTACAGATCAGACATTATTTAAAGACAGAAACAAATCTCACGAGATATAAACGAGATATAATCTTCCCAAATGAATTTCAATTCACGGCTAACTTAATATCAATATGCGCGGGAAATGACATGGCTGTTAATTTCGGGGCTATCACTCAAATCCACATTCTGACCAAAAAATGACATCTGTAGAGTTAAACATTGAAAATAGTTTGTACTTTGCAACAATTTCTTAAGGCCTTCAACTCAAAGTCAACTTTGGCGACTTTCACATTATTGAGCCCTAGCATTTCATGGATATGGGGCCCCTCCCCTGAAGCATGCACACTCTACCTTTAATACCACTTCAATTTACTAATGGCTTTAAAAGAAATCAATAAGTTAATTTACTAACGCCTTTTTGTTTAAGAGCCTGCATGGTGCATTTCTCGACTCAATGAGCTGGTGATTCATATACCTTGCAGGGATGGGATAAGAATTCCTGGCAGATAATTCAAACGGCAAGGATGGAACGGGAAATCATGCTTGATTTAAGATGAGAGAAATATGGAACCATCCACAAGGAAACCTATGCGATGAACATCACGCTCATAAAATGGTTGGGAATAATTATTTGATTTAGCTTAAGGCATGGCATTGAGAAAACAGCAGCACACTGGAACATGGATTACGGTAATAGATCAAAACAGCAGCACACTGGAACATGGATTACGGTAATAGATCAAAACCGCAGCACACTGGAACATGGATTACGGTAATAGATCAAAACAGCAGCACACTGGAACATGGATTACGGTAATAGATCAAAACCGCGTTTGCCTCTGAAGAGGAAACGAAGTTCACTTTTGTTATTGGAAAGAATGGGACCTTTATTCTATGCAATATTGATGGATTTATCAAAGATCCATCTACAAAATGTTCAATACTACGGGAAAAATCGCGCAATATTTCAGAGAGCTGTGTGGAAATTAACTTATAGGAATCGGGGTGTCTTGTTACATACAAAGGAAACATCAACGGATACATACAGTGGGCTGTTCAGGACTGGTACGGGCTTAATGCAATTACAATAATACAGAAATCGATGATAACGAGCTGGAACCGCACTCGGGAGGGTTTTCCATGAAAGACTATATCCACAATATATGGGGTTATCTGACACCCCATAATACGCCAAACGCCAATTCATTTCTCATATCGCTTACACAAACACCACGATCGGAGATGCGCCTCTTTTTTCTCGATTCTGCCGGGTGTCAAAGTGTCAGAAATTGTATCCAAAAGCGACACCTAGTCACACCAACAGCCAAATCAAGCGATGGTTGTGACGTCAGTACATTTACAGATCATGATGTATGTCAATATATCAGATAACTGCATACATGTTCAAGCAAGCAGACTTCACTTCTCATATTTTCAGTACATACATAACCGGAGGCTCTACGGTGCGGTATCGCATTACGGGCTTTATTTTCAAAGTATTAATGACATCGGCAAAGTCAACAATGTTTCATTTCATGGAAATGGAACATTAAGTGCGTCTTATAATGGTAACTTCACGTGAACAGTGCAACTTGTTCTAGGCCACGAGGGCAAATATGACTATAGGTTGGCAATGCACATAAAAAATTATATACCAGAGGGAAGTTACTCAACGTTTCAACTTGTTAAATCAAGTCCTCATCAGTCCGATCCCCTGATAGAATTTTGCTGATAAAAAAGCTCAAAGCAACTTTGGATGCATGTACATTGCTAATGACGATGTATGCATATAGCTACACGTTCTTACTGCTGCAAAATTACAAACCGAACCGATATTTACTTCCACTTTGCCACACACCCTGTCTTGAACTCGATTCATTGTTTTCAGTTTATTTCAACATTATTTCCAAATTCATTTCAAACAATCATTGTTTTAGTACAGAACAAGGTAACGGATTTCAAACGTATTCGTCAGCGTTTCCCTTTGAGTGCAAAACTTCTCTAAAAACATATTTTGTGACCTAGGCGAGTACTGTACTTAACGATGGTCAGTTGTGATTTGACCTTTACTCTTGATAGCTCCCTTGCAATGTGATGAGTGACCAATCGACAATAATTATACTTGCGCAGTGTAATACTTACAAGTGAGACATCCACTAGATACAATCCAACATGGTACTATTTCATCATTGAATACTCTCATCCTAAACATAATCAGCTATACAATAATCATCCCCCAAAATATCCACAGCAATCAGTTTCTTTCCTCATGGTAAATTCCTGAGGTTAACCACGAGAGGGCGCTCAATCTACCTTGCACACTCCCAAACCTTCAAGACAGTGTTGAATTATCATTGGCATGGTTATCACCGTGCCCGATTTAAATAGCCCGCGCAAAGTGCACGAGGTTGAAACCGTTTTCAGCGATGAATGTGTTTCAAATTAAAGGTAAATCATACTTTGGTTTTTATCAAAGACATACAGATTCATGGGCAAAAATACCAAGACAGATACAGTAATAGTCATCTGTGAAAATGTCAGTTCCATACGTTGCCCACTTTTTGAGAAAACAGTAAAAAAAAAAACAGCCACAGTATTTCTTAAGTCTTTTCTCTTTATTTTGGATCTTTTAAAAGATCAAAAAGATTTTCGGTCGTTGTTTTACTAATTTCTGGATAAATACAGCATTTCATGCGGAACAATTTTAACGGTATGTTTCTACCACCACCATCTTCATACCCTGCAAGTTACACGTAAATATGTGAACACTAATGTTTTGGGTTCTTACCAAAGTATGATACTACCTTTAAGCTCTACACAGTTTACACACAATTATTAACGTGCCGATTTGATATTAAGAAAACGAACTGTATTTCTCTGAGGATACCAGTATGTCTGTGGTTTGACCATCTGTCATATACATTTGCTTCGCACCATTAATTACGCAATTTACTATTCATTATTTCTCCGTGTGCAGTCACTTATGCCAACCTTATTCCACTTTTTATATTCTCCTATTCTTGGCAGTCCATGACAGAATTGTCAATAAACAAAATGTGTCATTACCTAGGTGTTCCGCAGTGGTTCCCTTGTCTGGTACAATCCCTGTGGCTCGGACAATAAAACAGGATAATCTGTCCTGAGACGGAAGATATGCTAATGACAGGTAAAGTCGGCCCAAGTCCCCATGGTTCTAAGAAAAAGAAAAGGCATTTTATGAAATGCATCAGGATTCTGTCAAATAATTCAGGCCTGTCACGATATAGCTATATCGCACGGCACAATGCAAACAGTTTATATGTGTCCAGGGAAAACCTGATGGAATTAAAGAAAGATAAAAGTAAATATCAGAAGATTGGCCGCATTGAAGTAGAAGGTGCTATAGGCATTGGAATGAACAAAGTCATCCAAGTATTAAAGCACATTTCTCTGAACTAAGAATTCGTGCCATCTGTCCTTATATATATAGCATGAGTATGCTGAGAGTTACAATGTATTGCATTAAAAAGGTGAATTCTTTAACCAGTTATTCTTAGAAACCAATCGATCAGTGAATTCAACATTGTTTTGATGCTAATGTCATTACATTTTGTCGCCTCACCATAAAAAACCTTTAAAACCAATCTAATATTTTTACAGCCAAGTGGAGTGAAGCAGTGCGTGTGCAAATGCGTTTGAATTGCCAAAAACACGTTCAGCCGCCTTCGGAGCTTCCCGGCTTCATATCTTATCAGGGTTGAGAACGCCCTCTATTGTTTAACAATAGTTAATATACGCCCTCTAGCAGTCGGACCTTACCTCAGACTTCTTTTGTAGCTTCTTCTTGACCTCCTTTTGTTTGCCGTCCATGTCACAGTCCGATATTGGAATTACCGTGTGCCCAATGGCGCACATTTTTGAACTGTTCTCAGCATCAAAGACGGACAGCCGCACGGCTTGCAAAGAGAAATCCTTGGTGGGATCCACAGCAAACTCCATGGAATCGTCAAATATTGGATTGAGCGAACTCTTCACGACTTTGGATTTGATTGTGAATTTCTCATCGGGTAAAATACAGCCTTGTACGAAGGTATCGGCTCCCTCCCTCTGGCCCTTAGCTGGTAGGTCGGTCACGTTGTACAGATTAACAGTAATTCTGTCAACATAAACCAGACATTTGCCATCAGATATCTTAAAACAGATTTTTTGAAGCTACAATAAACATATAAACCAACATATTCAGTCATACCACGAAAGCAATAATCTAGCATATAGCTGTCACGGGCAAGTCCATCAACCTGGAAAACTGCGTGTACCAACTATACTTAGAACTTGCTTCCTTTTTTATAATTATTCATTAAATACAAATTTATCAAACGAAGGTGGAGTCGTACAGTGCATGGGAGTTAAACAGCAACATTGCACTGACAAATTCAGTCTTTGGGATAAAATATGCAAGTGTCCAGATATTAAGCAAAACTAGTGCATGTTGGATCAAAGGAAAGTACAGGAACATTCATCTGCAGAAATGCATTCAATTCAATCAAATCCAGGCAGATTTATATTAGGACCACACAGGATCCGCTTTCCAGTGCAATGCATGAACTCTAAATACTCAATGCTCGTTAGTTGACAGGTTGAATTGAATTAACTTGACAATAATTCTCTTTACCTGTCCATTTGGTGTCAGATCAAGAGTAACTGTGGCGATGAATAACCGTGCTTTTCTAGTGGTGTGGAACTAAATAGCAATTTGAGTCAACACTCTTGTTTTGGGAAGAGACTTGACCAAGAATTGTGTTGGCACTCGACAGTGTGTCTTCTCTCATGGCATGGTCCCATCGTTCAAGGGTTACGTGTACTCCATTCCTTTAATGTTGTTGTTCTACTATACAGGGAATTATTACCTTTTGCACACGTAGACCTCTAGAATCCAATTACACCAAATGCATTTTCCGTTTATCATGTTTAAAAACATGTAATGATTTTTTAAATATTTGTTGCTGCTGCTGTTCTTGTTCCTGTTGTTGAAAGATACACTGCCATACACCGTACCACCCGAATGGGTTTTAAATGTGTTCATCTACATCAAATCTTTTAATCAGTGTAAGTGATACCATTCTCCGCCCATTGAGCTATGAATCCACCCATTGCTTCAACAGTGATATCTGGTTCTCACCTCTGTCTATGCTGTTCGTACTTGATGGCTAGTGAGATAGTCCCATAAACCTCCTCTGCTACTTCTTCTTCTTTCTTGTTCTTCTTACCACTAATGACGGTGGCTGGTTTGCTGTACCCAGTGTCTTCTGTCACGTACAGCTCTGGCTGGATTTGTCCCAATTCGCACGAGTACCTTAAAATCAGAGAGCGAAATGCAATTAAAGACCCCCCTTTTGCCCTGTGAATAGGGGGAGATGAAAATATTCTTAGACTTTTCCGCTGGATCTGTTGTGGAAAAGACCGATATGGGCTGTAATTTGTTTATGTTAAAATATAAAGTATTTATATGCAAAGCAAAATCAGAAATTCTTGACCTGTCCTGTCCTTGTTGGATACAAACTCAGTTGAATCTCTCAGATTGAAAACCGGCAATAGGCATGTTCACACACACCAAAAAGCGCGACTATTTTGGGTTTCGCTCCAAGTCGCGATTATTTGTGTCCACACTAATAAGCGCGACTATTAAGGTCGCGCTCCAAATCGCGACCCAAATAGTCGCGCTATTTTGGTGAGTGTGAACGTGCCTAATATAAAGAGGAATCAAGCCAACCCATTTTACTCATCCTTCTCTGAAGAAAATTAAGTTCAACATCACCCATGCATTAAAACCAGCTCACTTCCGGCCCCATGCCACTGTCACAGACTGAGTACACCTCCGTTTACCTACAACCTTCTCTTTCCGTGCTTTTAGAAAAGAATGATAAAAAGCTCCAAGATCCAATTACACATCCTAGAATATAAATCCGTATGTTAACATGCAATATCCCTTTAATTAAGGTTGCACTATGGGATTGGAAACCCAGTGACAGCTATACTGTTTGCTAAGTAATTGGTGATACATTAGCCCATATGTTGTAGACACAAGATTATTACTGCCATGAACTGTACGTTACAAATAAAATGCACTCGGCTGGCCAGTGCGGGCGGGAATGACAAAACAAGAGTTGCCCATTGTCTCAAAAAATCCCTGGTACTCAGTAGACCGTGGTTACCCACTGGCTCCACAGAGAAGCATGTCCTGGTAAACAAGTGTGACGTTATCGCTTCAAACAAAACTGTATGTTTAATTGACGAGTTGTACGGTCCGCTTGTCTTTCAGCCGGCTTAACAAAAACTGTAGTTGCGAATAACTCTAATATGGCGTGCAAAGTTAACATTTAATCGCGGAATTTCATTTCTTTGTTATAGGAGGTTGGAAATACGTGGGGAGTGCCGATGAGCATGAATAATTAATTAGTAAGCATGCTATTTAATGAATCAGTTAGACAGATTGCCAATACTAACTAAGTACAATGTAGGCTTTGTACAAGATAGCAAATTCAGCAAATACATGGAATATGCGGTCGCTTTCTGCCAAAGATCCTGGGGCGGATTTCACGTTGCACTAAAATAGATCTTAAGTGTGATCCAATCCTAATTGCTAAGCAATGTGTGATGTCACAATACAAATCACTATGATGATACTGACAACTCATCTTAAGGTTAATCTTAGTGTTTGGTGAAATCCGGGTGAAATCCAAATCTTGAATATACAAAACTGGAACATACAGTAATTTTTTAAGAGCAGCCGCCCTGTCGAGCCCTTTTAGCATTTTTAAATATCTATATAGTACCATAGGTCTGCTGTGTTGTCTATAGAAAAATAACATTCTGACTGTCGCGCACGTACGATTGGTGTGTGAAGCATTTCCGCATGGAGACATGCCGTTTATACATAGCACAATGAAGGCATATCCCTTCACATCCTGCTATTCACACTGTGCTATTTCCTTGTACATATTTTATTTCCATTATACAATGGAACACGCTTGGATGGATATAACCTATACATAATGTCATATGACATGTGTGAACCACATGGGTAAATGTTGCAGTGCTCAATCCTTCTAGACAAACAAGAGGTGTTATGATTTGTACGATCTGTCATCCTTCTTTCTTGTCACACAGTGACTAAGTGTGCGTCTCTTGCCCGTTTGTAGCCCAATGGCATCCCTGTATGCAGTGGCATTTTATTTGCAATAACTCATTGGTATAAGTAAAATATTTGCGGAGAAGTTTGAAATTGAATGGCCGTTGTGTAGTTATCAAGCCGGGCATTATTTGATGTAGCATACGTGTGATCATTCCGCATTATATTCTATCTTCACAAATTATGCGGTGTCTATTTTTGCAGGCCATGTGTTAACGTCATCTGATAATTTGTATTTTGTTTATCACAACTGTCATATAACGCGAATTGGATTTTCTTTCCTTTTATTATCTATTTTATCTTTATTCTATTTTGCTCCATTCTGATCACCAGTTACTCGGGTATCAAAAGATTTTGTATGACTCGCCCCCCCCCCCCCCCCCCCCCCAAAAAAAAAACCCACACTTTGTGTCGGAACTATTATATAAAAATTAAACTGTTTATCACTTCAAGATTCAGATATGTGATACAACAATGTCTTGGCTATCACCAGACTGAATTACCCAACCTCAAAACCCGATTGACATCTTTCTTTCATGCACAATATATGTGTACTGACCACTAATGCGTGTTATCCTTGCAACGTTGTTTTTAAGGAGTACTATTTCAATTGGACATATTCTTGCCAATTTCAGCCCCAATATGCTTAAATTCTACATGGTGATAGCCAAGACATAGTTGTATCACATATCTGAATCCTGAAGTGATAAACAGTTTCATTTTAACAAAATGGCTCCCGACACAGTGTTGCGTTTTTTATGGGACACCCTGTATGTTCAAACGCAACATTGCTTGGACGCGTAGGCCTCGCGTTTATAAGCGTCTGATTTCAACAAATACAAGAATGTCTTATATATGTCGTCTAGCTAATAAGTACGTTATTGATAATATTTTATACACACTTAGCCATGCAGTGAATGATACGTAGCTGAATGTAAGTGTTCATTACCGAACTGACTCCAAGCTTCGTTTCCGTTTCCTCTCGGGCGTTGGTGGTGCTGAGAGGGTAGTTCTTCGCACATCTTCGTTGGACTTGGACACCTCCTCGGCAGATGAAGGACTGTCCTCTTCGCTATAATATGGATCCGTGCCTTGTTTCACCAATAAAAAGAAGACAAGAAATGATGAAATACCCATCATTTTTGAGTATCCTGTTCTTTGATGTACATGTACAAATGTCATTTGTACATGTATTTCAACCGTAGCCCCTTGCTACAGCTACTGTTACAAATTTCTATAGTTCAGACACAACACCTAGGGAACAAAGGGTTAGAGTAGACAAAATGGGCGAAATTATCAACACTTTTATAAGGTTCCATACCATTATGTTCGAATTGATTTTTAACAGCCACGGATATTGATTTCAATGACACGGATACTTCAAGCACCAATAATGTGAAGTGATGATGAGAATGATTTACAGGTATGCATAAATATAGCATCGGAATGCCTATTCCAACATGGATTTGTCAAAAAGCATTAGAGCACTTCAAGCAGAACCGTGTACACATCAACATGCTGGCAATGGAGGGAATAGACGAAGATGAAGCTGTTTATGATATTACAGGTTCAAATCAGTGTGGGTGTAAAGACATGGAATTGACCCGCTGCCACGGGTGAAACTAGAGGCACATGCACTGTGACTGTCATATACATGAATGTATTTCGATCTGGGACGAGTGAGCAGCCAACAATATGCATAAATCACACACTGCAACCAAGATATCATCAGTGATCTTCCAAACTCTAAATCGAATATAAAAATCATCTTAATATCAAATGTAACACCGAATTACATCACCGAGCTGATCAAACAACACATTGAACAAGTACAGGGTGAAACGTCCTGCTTCGAATCGTTGTGGACTGCAAAATTGATGGTATTACTGATGAGCACAAATGATATATTCAACTATAACAATACATTGGATTGGAAAGTGGCCTTCAAAAGATTAATGAGCTATGATGTTCGTCGGTAACATGGTTAAATAACTGTACGATTTTATTAAAAACGATTTGTATATTTTGGTTCCGTTTATATTCCGATTGCAAAATAATGTGAAGTCGTACAATTATGTAAGACCATATACAATTTATTCATAATTTGCATTAATTGCAGTAATAAACGAGCTATTCTTTTCGAATTTATTGATAGAATAGAAACTTGAGTGTATAACAGTTGCAATTGTCGGTAGTTTTGTTTGTTTGTTTGTATGTTTGTTTTTTTGTATTTTGAATTGTTTTTCTTTTAATAATAAACCAGAACTGTTTGGTTGTCAGTAGCGATCAATTAGGGGTTCTTGTACTATAGATATAGATTGTAATTACGTCACTATAAATCGTTCAGAGTGTAACCTTTAACTGCACTATGTTTAACCTGACATAAGAAGCACTCCCCTGGGATGGGAAGGGATATTCAATTCACTATAACTCCTCCAAGCCTACTGCTTAGGATGTCTATTTGTATATGTGCATGCAACCATCCAATGAGACTTAATGCAGACATAAATTAGCTGGCCTTTTCAAGCAACTTGCCTAGCGAATGACCAATGAATTCATCCGGATGCCAGTTTGAAAGGTCTGAGAAAACAAGGCCTCTCCTGCTATGATGGCAGACGGCACGTGTACTTTCAAATAAAAAGGAACAAATATGTATGAGGGAACGCAAGTCCGCTGTGGTCTTCTTCTGTTTTTTCCTCTTTAAATTGAAGCGGGAGATAAGCATTGAGATAATACATTGCAAACAAATTACCAGCAGCAACGAGGCACACAGTGATGCCACGTAGCCAAATGTGATTCAGTTTGTTGCCATGGAAAAGAACTACGTCACCCTGAAATAACCATATTTCCTTCTTTCAAGACAGGTTGGAGAATATTAAAATGTCATTATAGACACTTTTGGACACCCGCTTGAAAAACATGAAGGTTTGGAAATTGCTTACTAAATAATTAGGATGATCGTTGCAATCTTGCAATTTCAAGCTTTCAGAAATGCAAGAAAGGATTTGGAGTGAATATTGAACTGCCTCTGAGACAGGCCACACGCAGGTGTCCCGCATAGCTTAAGTAGGGGATCCACACAAGACCTTGCATCACACGGCTGAGACAAGCATCGATTTGAATGAATGCAAGAAGATTGTGTGACCTTAACATCCATCTGATTGGAATTTTAGTGGGCCTGAAAACAGCTTCTTTCTCACTATAGATACATGTAGATGGGGTGTAATCCCATGCTGTTTGTCTGCATTCAGTCTCCTCTTTCATGAGTCACCAACCGGGATTCGAACCTACGACAGCACTCCGATACGATACAACCAAGAAACAAAGATAAAAAGCCATTCAACCTGAAGAAGAAGAATAAGACTGCCATACTGAAACGAACATCCAGGAAGTAAGACAGCCTTTTTATATTCAAGACGATACGGGAAGTCATTGCGACTTCAAAAGCGTAGGTGGCTTATGAATTATTGGTGAACAAGTGTTTACTACGAATTATGATCACTGCAACGTTAATTTAGGAGACAGTTTTACAATGGGGCACAGAAATAACGCAAAATGTAATACCACGAAGGAAATGAAGTTTTTTTTATAAATAGCCTATACAACAATTAACCCCGAGGCCGTCTCCTAGGCAACCACTCTATGAAAGATAAAGAAGTCTGGACGCTATTCTCCCAGATCTGACAGCAACTAGCGATTAAACCGTTCAAATGGTGACTTATAAAGAGGTAGATTGGAAGATAGGCGCTGTGATTATATGCTTTCAGTGGAAATAATGTGACATTCAGTGTTATATTTTAAGCTTATCGTTTGCTAATCTTTCATTTTATAGGTTTTAAAACACAGGACACCAATGAAAAAGTAGCTACACTGACACTACAAGATAAAGAAAACAGCAAAAATAGCAAGGAATGAAAATGTTTGGTTTAAGAAACACGAACACGTTAATGCAAGGGTAGTCCGACCTTTTAATCAAATTAAAATAAGCATGAAGTCGCTCGTCTGCTCGAGAAAAAAGAAAATATTTGTTTAATTCTTTTCAACAAACATGGGCAATACAACTTCAAGCAAAATACTTTCTTCGCATCAGTTGTTTTTAGAGTTCTATGTCCAGCCAAGTTGCAACTGACGTTATGAACATGTTCCATTCCAACAATTTAATGTCACGGGTATAGATGTATAGGTAAACAGACCAAGCCTCATATAGACTCCAAATCACACCCACGCAAACAAACTGTTCACTGTTTAGTCTCCTCTTACTTCATAGAAAAACACACAAATGTTCGTGAGAGAAACCTATCGTGAACTTCTTTACAATGGATAAACAACTCGTCATTTATTGAAGTGTAAATACTTCAACGTGTAGAAAAGTACAATCTCGAAAGAATGTATAGCCTAAAGCCATATGACACAAATTGATTAATTAATGTCGAAAATTCATTCTGGAAAACAAATATTTCTCAATGATATTGACATCATAGATACAAATTGAGCTATATCCATGTGCATAACCAGTGGAATACAAAACGAATCAAGAATCCCATACCAAGACGCTAGTGCACGATAGAGTCGCTGGATTTCAGTCTACATGATAGTGTTTCTAATTACATGTAGTACCACTCCACTTGCTGAAACAGCACCGGGAACTTATCATGGTACCTTACCCAAAACATTGTCAGCTTTATAAGACTAAACGCACTGCATGAATACGTTAACTTTCCGAGTGGCGAACATTTGGACATCTATAGATCCATGTAATGATGTTGCTATCTTTCCCTTCCCTTTTGCATCAGTTCATCGCCTTCCTATGCAACATGTTTCTATCCTGAAATATCCGACGACTGATCCATGCAATAAGTCCGCTTCCCTTAAGCCAGGCCCGTTACCTGGAGGCCCATTGAGTGTATGGGAGTTTATTTAAACACAGAAACAAAAGAAATACAATGCCTTGTCATGGGACAATAATGCGAAACACGAATGTTTGTTTTGACATCGCATAGATTATTCTCTTTCTTGTTTTGGGCTGGTAATCACCTGTTTGAGAAACAATATTTCGCATTTAGCTCTCAACGTTTGCGCTTAGCAAGCTCATGAAATAGGTCACGTCTCACAGTGTGAATTTAACACAACACAGCATGGCACGGCACGGCTCGGCACAACACAGAACCGTACAGCACCGCACAGCATAACACAACATGGCTCAGCTCAGCACAACACGGCATAGCATGGCACAGCACGTTTGCGCTTAGCAAGCTCATGAAATAGGTCACGTCTCACAGTGTGAATTTAACACAAAGTGTGCAGATCCAATTACCAAAATAACAAAATTATACGCAAACAATCAATTCTTTGTATAGATATAAAGCAATGTATCAGTACGCACGACTTGAACAGGCTTTTAGTTCCTAGCAATACAAAGATGTATAAACTTGTTCAAGGGACGATAGTGTGTTAAATAAAAGCTTACCTCAGCACAGCACAGCACGGCACGGCACGGCACGGAACGGCACGGCATGGCACGGCACGGCATGGAATGGCACGGCACGGCTCACCTCACCTCACCTCAGCACAACACAGCACAGCACGGCACGGCACGGCACGGCACGGCACGGCATGGCACGGCACGGCATGGAATGGCACGGCACGGCTCAGCTCACCTCACCTCAGCACAACACAGCACAGCACGGCACGGCATGGCACGGCACGGCACGGCATGGAACAGCACGGCACAGCTCAGCTCACCTCAGCACAACACAGCACATCACATCACGGCACGGCACAGGAACGGGCAGAACAGCAAAACACGACATGGCATGGCACGGCACGGCACAGTACAGTACCGCACCTCACGGCACGGCACAGCACAACACAACACAACACAACACGGCACAACACAACATAACACGACACAACACAACACAACACAGCACGGCATGGCAAGGCACGGCACGGCACGGCACAGCACAGTACAGCACAGCACAACACAACACAACACAGCATGGCACGGCACGGCTCGGCACAACACAGAACCGTACAGCACCGCACAGCATAACACAACATGGCTCAGCTCAGCAAAACACGGCATAGCATGGCACACACGTTTGCGCTTAGCAAGCTCATGAAATAGGTCACGTCTCACAGTGTGAATTTAACACAAAGTGTGCAGATCCAATTACCAAAATAACAAAATTATACGCAAACAATCAATTCTTTGTATAGATATAAAGCAATGTATCAGTACGCACGACTTGAACAGGCTTTTAGTTCCTAGCAATACAAAGATGTATAAACTTGTCCAAGGGACGATAGTGTGTTAAATAAAAGAAAACTGTACGGTGGAATGTAAATGCAAATTGTCAGGCGCAATTCGAAAAGATTTGGTTAAAGGTGTTATGGAATATTAAATAAAGAGTGTTTGTACTGTTTGAGTACTCCAATTAAACACAGAATACGACGCGGCACCTACCAAACGTTAGCAGCACACGTGAAGTGTTTTTAAAAGCTTTGAAATTTGAAATATCACAGAAATAATTAACCAAAGACATCCGTGGGTTTTTTTTTTCATGCAGAAAACGGCAAAGCACATCACAACAGAACACAGCACGGCACCGCACGTCACAGCTCGGTTCAGCACAGCACAACACGGCACGGCACACCAGGGCACAATACGGCACAACACAGCACAGCATGGCACGGAACGACACGGCATGGCTCACCGCAACTCACCTCAACACAACACAGCACAGCAAAGCACGGCACGGCATGGCGCACATCACGGCACGGCACAGCAACGGGCAGCACAGCACAGCACAGCAAAGCACGGCACGGCACGGCACAGCAATGGGCAGCACAGCACAACATGGCACGGCACACCAGGGCACAATACGGCACAGCACAGCATGGCACGGCACGGAACGGCACGGCATGGCTCACCTCACCTCACCTCAACACAGCACAGCACAGCACAGAACAGAACGGCACGGAACGGCACGGCACGGCTCAGCTCATCTCACCTCAGCACAACACAGCACAGCACGGCACGGCACGGCACGGCACGGCACGGCACGGCATGGCACAACACGGCACGGCATGGCATGGCACGGCACGGCATGGAATGGCACGGCACGGCTCACCTCACCTCACCTCAGCACAACACAGCACAGCACGGCACGGCACGGCACGGCATGGCACGGCACGGCATGGAATGGCACGGCACGGCTCAGCTCACCTCACCTCAGCACAACACAGCACAGCACGGCACGGCACGGCATGGCACGGCACGGCACGGCATGGAACAGCACGGCACAGCTCAGCTCACCTCAGCACAACACAGCACATCACATCACGGCACGGCACAGGAACGGGCAGCACAGCAAAACACGACATGGCATGGCACGGCACGGCACAGTACAGTACCGCACCTCACGGCACGGCACAGCACAACACAACACAACACAACACGTTACAACACAACATAACACGACACAACACAACACAACACAACACGGCATGGCAAGGCACGGCACGGCACGGCACAGCACAGTACAGCACAGCACAACACAACACAACACAGCATGGCACGGCACGGCTCGGCACAACACAGAACCGTACAGCACCGCACAGCATAACACAACATGGCTCAGCTCAGCACAACACGGCATAGCATGGCACAGCACGGCACGGAACAGCACTGTACAGCACAACACAGCACAACATGGCACAGCATGGCACGGCACGGCAAGGCACGGCACAACACAGAACCGTACAGCACCGCACAGCATAACACAACACGGCTCAGCACAGCACAACACGACACGGCACAGCATGGCACGGCATGGCACGGCACGGAACAGCACAGCACAGCACAACACAACACAGTACAGTACAGTATAGTACGGCACGTCACAGCACAGCACAGCACAGCATAACACAACACAGCACGGCACGGCACGGCACGACACAGCATAGCACGGCATATGTTCATTATGTACATGCACCAGCCGGTAATTTACGCAGCTGAGGCGTCCGTCTGTCCAAAATTGATCAGTATCCGATGAATACAATTTTACGCCATCACCAATCACTTTAGGGTTCGTAAATAGTCCCAGAAGTGCCCGATTGAGGATACGGTTTCAACGTCTGGAATGCTGCAGAGACATAATCATGTCAAATCTGAACATGTCCAGAGAATCACCTTCTGCATGCACTATAAATATCCCATTGGGTTGCTGAATGTATCTTCATTCGTCTCTAATCTGCTCCCCTGGCCCCTGAGTATAGGGCCGGAAATCGGACACTAAGAATGTCTAATTCACATCTGCTTGACATACATGAATACATTATCACTAATGGGATATTTCAGCAGTTGAACGTGTAGAGCCTATCAGTCTTAGTCTGTGTAATTGCTGATAATTGTCTAAACCATATTAAAATGATTTAATACAATGAGAAGTTCCGTCGTTTTTTTGAAGAGCTTCCGCACTGGCACAGATTTAAGTGGTGGGAGTTGATTTAAGCATGAATAGTTTTACAGGATTGTCACATATTTTGTTTGCGCAAAGGTCAATCCGTTTGACAACGTCAATATCAATGACTTACCAATCGGATTCTATATCAGAAGAAGATATATTACAAATATCTTATTATCACTGTGGGTCATTCGGGAAGGGCATTTTTAACACAGAAGATGTACATAATTGTTTTCAATTGGTCGCTTTCTTGCCTAAAGCAAATCCACTTGCCTGATTTCATGCGCAATTGGACACTTGGACAGCCTAAGTACATTGTATCTGATAGTATATGTGGCAAACATGGAAACCACTTGTTAAGGTACTACTAATTTTCAACTTGAAAAAACTGACGGACAAGCGGGTAAGCATCTGACTTCGTCTTGAACTCACACACGAAAAGGCCTCTTACATATGAGAGCATTACATATGATAAATGCAAGTACATTTCACTTCAAGTATTGGAGATAACGCAGCCGTTTTATGACAATGATCAATATGGATGTCCCTATAGTAACTGCATGTACACGACACCTAACGTCTAGGGGGTTTTAGGCAAGGTAAACACTGCTTTCCATACAAGGGAAAAAGCGATGCCATGTACCTGACCAGGCATAACTGGAGAAGCCAGGAGCAAACAATGGCGAGTTGACATTGGGTGTTATGTATGATTTTAAGAAAGACGTTCATATAATGACGTGCACTGAATGACAACAAGTGTTCCATTGTAGGCTTCCTGAGGCAATCCATGCGCCGTTCGCTCTTAATTTAATTTTCAGAATAAGATTTGATTTTCCCATTCATCTGCGTAGTTTTTCTTTAAATGAATGAATCTGATATCAGGTGGAGACCTGGGGCATTAAATATAGTATTTAAACACGTCTGTGGTACGGAAATTGCAAGATGTTAAGCAAATACATGGAAACGCTGTTCTCACGAAATGACAAGTAAATAGCGAAGAGATCGAAGCAGTAGTTTCTACAATCCATGAATAATTTACCATCGTCATAAACCCTGATGGGTTTTCATATGCATATTTCGATTAAATTTATGTCGTTCTGCTATTCATACTCAGCCCTAATGATACAACAAATGTGACCGTAGTTTGTTTACCATTTCACAATTTGTATTATCATATTAACATCAAAATTATTCTTAGTTATTTCTTTTATTTCATGAATTCAATCAGTCAGCCAGTTAGATTTCGATGTGCGCTATACCTCCCCGTATAACTGACACCGTCCCTGAGGGCGTGGAGACAGAGTCAAACTAATGGATCCGCCCCGTACTCCAAGTATGACGTAGGAGCCATCGGACAGCAATAAATTACATGATTCATGTATGATTACGCTAATCCGTTTATTTCTCTAACGATTCATTCAGTTAAAGCCGAGTGTGAGCATACAGAAACCTACACCCATTCAAGTTCTACATACCTCTAGTCTGGGACCCCATTATCGATTGCAATTGGTTACAGCCCTACTTTTGAACTGCTGAATAGTAAACACACAACTCAAAGTAATGACCCAAAAGGCCCAGTATGGTGGGTCGGAAGGAGCTATCGACTCAGTAATAATGAATGACGTCAGGTATTTGAAATCGATTGTGAGCAACGATATTCATCCTGAGGTTTAATTGTGTCCTCTTTAAACGTCTCCTCTTACATGCCTTGCTGAGGTCACGTTTCTTTCCCTAAAGTTCGCTGACATTCTGCAAACAGTTATCCAAGACATCGATACTATTACAAATCTATTTATTCGTCTGCTTGTGGTCATTTTTGTTGTTACGAATATAAAGCCGTTCATTAATATGTATAAGAGACAGTTCACGACTGACCGTATGTCACAGCATAAAAAGGCAAACATTGCTTTTCAATGAAATAAATGGAAAATCTACTTTTTTCCACTTTTGTATTGATACACTTTATGTTGCAAATTCCTATGTAAAAATTAAGCAGGACTGCCTGTGCCGGTTAAATTTGTTCCGTCTTATTACAATAAAAATACATAATAACCAGATTACATGCAGTTCTGGGTTGTTGACGGGTAAAATATAACAGGGAAAAAATATGAATATCAACAGGTATGAATAAGACTATACATGTAGTTTACTTATATAAAAGCATACAACATCTCATGCAACACAAATATTCAGCCATGGTTGGTCATTGTGTAGAAAGGATCTCAGAATGCATGCATAGAAGAATGCTATTGATCATAGCAGTTGAACGCTGATACACGAGCTAAGTCAACAGTCTGGCTCACAGTCGGTCTGACCAAAGGGTTTAACGTCAATTGCATCCAGAATTATAAGCATGACAAAACAGTCATATAAAAGCAATGGAATTCTTTAACTTCCATTAGAATCTAACAGAGAACATTACAGAAATACACAATTAAGTAGCTTAGCATTGTAGAAATGTGCCATCAAATCGTGAGATTAAATTGTTCTAAAGAAGAGCTATAAGTGAAAATGAGAATTGTGCTTACCGGGTTGGACATGTCGAACCTCAGTCCGTCCTACGGGAGTGGTGACCAGGAAATGGAAGGCTCTCTCGGAAGGGGTGCTGGCTGACCGTTTGTGTATTTGTTTGGAGGGAGATCTGGAGGGTGATTTGACGGGGGACTGGACAATGGCCGTCGTGGATTCAGAGTTTTTCAGTTTTCTCCGCCAGCCCTCGCAACAGCAACAGAGCATATCTAGCACGGCAATGATACCCATGGCAACGGCTCAATACGAACTGTGAGATCCCAGGACAAATGTAGATGTTGAGACCGGACTGTAGCATGAGCGATAAGTCCCTTAACGTGCCGTGTCACTCGTCGTAACTCCTGTTGCCCTTAAGACAGGGGAGGACTTATCCGTTTATTTCAAAATTATGAACAGATCATCAAAGATATCTGGCACTTCAAATGACCAGTTTGGCGTTTCAAATCCTCAGCGGGCAAAGGCGTTGAAATAAGGCCTATCATAGACCGAAGACTGTATGGTCCGTGACACTCAACTCCCACTGTGAAGGAATTCTAAGATGAGTGAGTGAAGGTGCGTGTTTTCCTGTAGTCCGATGATGATAACAGATGCACAAGTACAGGTGCTCCCATTAGTCAGCCCAGAGAAAATATTGCTGGATGCGAGACACATTGGGAAAACGACCAGTCATGAATCTATGGGGAAAAATACACAAATGGCAAAATGGATTCCATGGAAACACATATTCATCTCGGCATAATTTAGGTATTAATGGTAATTTTCAAGTTGTTCAAAGGTGACGCAAAGGTGGATTCATACATTACATGATTTACATCGGAGTGTAACTAAAGCCAAATTGGTAATTGACAGACTTCCTGATACGGTATTTTTAAGTGGTAATCCCCCAAACCAGACTTATACAGTAAAATACCTCCAGCAAACACAACTTGGCCTTGTACAATGCACATTGTTTCTTCTAAATTCCATTTTTTTTTTATGTTGACTCTCACTCACATGTTTGAAAACTTAATGTAAAGATTGTTTTTGCACTGACTCTTGGCTGTCGGTAGCGCTGTTCTGTAGCATGGTCAATGCTTCATGGTGCACTGGTAAAAGCACTTGACACCTAATCAAACAAACTGAATGATGTTCCTTGCATCATTTTGACGGAAATACCATATACATATAATCCCCTTTTCTGTTTTTTTTTTTCTTCTTTTTTTGCATGCTTTTCCGCATAAGTTATCGTTTATGTCATGTCATGCAATCGTATTACTAGGTGGTTGTATGCAAGAATGTCTGCAGATCAGCTAGGTGTTGTGCACATTACTTAGCACGAGCTTGAGGGTCTTTCAAAAAGGGTTGCCCGTCGTACATTCACGCCATGAATGGTGCTTACATCTAATTCTGACCTGTTCAAACAAGTACAGGTCGTCCATGATTAGAGCTACTATCCCGATTTGCTAAACAAGATATTTTATGTGCTCAATCATTGGCGCCAAGTCCCAGTAGCTTTATAAGTATTTTTCACATTTGGTAACAATAATATTCATGAATATTAATTGATTTTTGGTCGGGAAATAGATAATATGCAAACTATCTATTTCCCGACCAAAAATCAATTAATATTCATGATTTACTGCGGTACCCGCCGCTATATTGGATTCGATTCACCCTAAAGACCCCAGCTACCTCGGTGGCCTAGCAGGTAAGCCATCTGCACTAGTAATCAGGAGGTCGTGGGTTCGAATCCCACCTGAGCAAGCATGTGATTTTTTCTCACGTGCTCTCACAAGCACTTAGTATACAGTGCTCATCCACGTCGGTGAAGGGCAAGCCTAATTTGAACAATAATATTTTGTTTAAAAGCTTGCTGTTCATAAACCTGAAATAAATCAACACTCATCTCTGCTGGTATACTGGCATCATCAAAAATACATGAACACTTTTCACAAATGCATCAGCTGATTCCGACTATAATTGCAGCACAAAAAGGAACGGAAAACATCACTCATTCAAGGGATTCGATTTACTCGAAAACAGTACTTAACACTGCTTACAAAGCTTAGAGCAGGACTAATAATGTCTAAACAAATTGTTGCAAACTGCCCAAACCAAAATAATAAACTGAAATATACCAAATGCCTGGATTGGAGGCCTGACGTTTCGATCATATAGCAGAATCTTTCTCAATGGCTAATAATAATGTACTTACGATTTAACAACAAGAACAAAAAGTACGCTTTAGCAGCGATTTCATGTCTTTAATCGACAATATTCCGACATCACTTCAAACTCAGACGAGTGCGTATTTACTGTCGAATTACAGGCATTACAGCCAATAGTCGTGATTAATGCCTTTGTGAATAAATAAGTGCAGCCATACCTGACCAAATGTTTCATTTATTAAAAATCAATATCCTGTCATCATAATGTATCTATATCCAGACAATCGAAATAAAGAAAAATGTTTAACAACAGTCACTCATTGATGAATAAAGGTGATATTAATGTTAAAGTAGCCTAATAATGAAATTAAGCAAAGTAAATTGATTGAACCTATGTCCCTCTAAAGGTGACAGGAATTAAAGGTTATACAGTTTTGGTATTATATAACTGTAATATCAATTTCTATCATAAGTGCTCTAAGCGTGTTATTTATGCATTCGCAATATTCAGAAAAGCACATGTCGAGCATATATATGCAAAGACAAAGAGCCGTATGTTCATTATCATTGTGCAGTTTAACACGTAAACAACGGAAATTATCAAATAACAAGGCAAAACTCTCGACAACACCATCGACATTTGCAATGGAAAAGTGTTGTTCATTTAGGATTCAACAGAGGAAGAACACCGTTCATCCCCCTTCCATAGATGTGCCCATGCATTTCAGCCTTCACATTACAGCCTGTGAAACCGTTCAACATCACGGGTTTTTCTAAAAAGCTGGAGAACAAAAAATCCAATTCTAGGGCCGTGCATGAGCACCTTTAAGAGACACGCATCATCTTTTATTCCATCCCGTTGGTAAGAGCTGGCAAGCTAGGAAATGAAGACTGCGCAGGAAACCAATGCTGTGTTTGTTTGCAGATGCTCGGCTGAGGAAATTCTCCATTTAAGTTGCAGACGTGTGAGTGGATAGAACGCACTTTATCAATTAGAAGCAAGTGGAAAAGTACCTGGATTCTTGGTTTAGAAATTTGAGATTCACTCAATAAATACAATGACGTACGAAACTCATGTAGGGAACATCGAATTTATATCATTGTTTAACTGCAACCTGTAATGAAAAACATAACACTTGCATGTATGTTTTGTTATAATGCAGCTTACAGTGCGTATATTCCTGGGTATCATCTTCGAAAGGTCTTCGAATGGAAAATATGTTGATGGGGTGGAGGCCCTATGTATAATAACTGTTGTTTTTGCTGCTACTGCTGTTGCTGCTGATGTTGTTGTTACTGTGTTGTGTATGGGTTCCGTTCAAACTTAACCCGACCTTCATAAAACAATTACTGTCAAGTCTGACAAGTCCCTTTTTATGTGTCTAAAATAACCCTGTCCAATATCTGGAGTTTTTTGTATCAACTTTTCAAAACAAAAATATTTTCACTTAAGGTAGGACAATATATTTTCTTCGTTAATGATGACTTTGGTTTTATGATACTACATCATGTACCCCGCATGTGTCATACAAAATGCAACATTGTAACAATCACCCAAGCAGGGCCCCAATGTCCAAAACATAAAACGGCTCGTTGCTATGGGAGATAGCTCAATGTGGAACCAAAAGGAATATATTTCAGCTATCCAATCTGAAAGCCAATTTATCACTTAAACACGTAGTATAAGAGTAAATGGTTTTGAGATGGCCACTTAAATATTTTTACGCGAAAATGACAAGGGTCTGTTTCGTATGTTGAGACCTCCTGTAAAATAATACTTCAATTAGCTATAACTCCTAATAACTACTTACGGCCCATAACTGCATTATTACCATAACGCCTTAAGACAACAGGTAGGCCTATACGTATTTGCGTCAGTTCCATGGCCTCTGTAAGATAGGGTGAAAAACCTATAGCGAAACTGAGATTTCATTTGCAATTGGCAGGAAGCGAATGATTAACTATCCATGTATCCCTACACCAGTAGTCCCACAATGATGATGAACAAAACACAAAAGCTCGCAACGTCGAATTATACAAAGTTCTCCTCGGTTCTCGACAAACGCAATTTCATATCAACTGAGAATATTCCCAAACCAACTCGGGTAAAGCAAATTGCTACAAATCACCAGGGACCATATAAAAGAAATTTTGATGCCTAGGGGTTTTATATTTATATGGCGGTCACTGGATTCTACCCACATTCACAACTGTTTAAGAATGAGTGTACCACAAGCATATTTTGTCTAAATGCAAATCCAAATTATCATATTGAGTTTATAGTGGGATGCCATCTATGTCAGAAAAAGCCTATATCCAAATTGGTTTATAAACAGAATGATAATGGATTTTCTCAATTTCCTTAAATATTTATGATCAACACAAATAATAGAGAAAGATCCTGCTAGGATCGAAACGCGTCAGGCCCTCCTAACATTAAGCATTAAATATTTGTGATCATATTTATGACAACTAAATAATAATATTTGTGTCTTCAATGAATTTGAAAAAAAAAATGAATAGATGTTAACAAATTTCATGAGCTATTTAAATTCTCCAAATTCGGCAAACAAGGTCAGAATAATACAAACATAAGCATGGGAAGATACAATAATTAGGTCTGAGAGATATATCAGTAATATGTCAAACCAACCGTGCAATAAACGCGGGCACACACGTGGAAATCATTAACTCATATTCCGTAAGTAATGACCCGTCCTACATTTCGTGCTTGAGCTAAATATGGCGTTTCGATTCATGGTGTTGGGTGGAGGGGTCAATGAACTTCAAGCACATGCAAATACAATCATGTACGTAAAGGAAGAGACGACAACGGCAACAATCTGTATGCGGAAACTTTTTGCATATCTTCCTTGACTCTGTTTTTATAATCAAAAACTGTGCAATCCGATCACTAAGCATGATGAACTTCCCGAATAGAAATGTAAACATGTTTCGTCTTTGTTTCAAAGGGCCACCTAAACGTGCCGTTGCAATACATTGATAACATTATAAGGATGCGTTTAAACATGTTCGATGAATCATCATGGTGTGATACCTTTCCAGAAAGTACATATTACACGAACCAATTTTATACATGTCTTATTGCCAGCAGATTACAACTATATCACAGAGTGTATATGTTGGGACCAATTAGGTACAATTCAGCTTTGGTGATATGGAGATTTTTAACATAATTTTTCAGCACAATAAAACAGCAAACAGTTTGACAGACATTAAAGGCATTGCATACGTTTGGTAATGACTCTGAAAATTTATGGCAATAAAAACTTACTTGGTGAGAAGTACAGCTGCTTTGGATAGTATAATGCATATTGAGAAACGTTCAATTCGAAGTACCGCGGTTATGGAAAAATATGTCACTTTTTATCTCCAAAAATTATGAATCTGAGAAGCGTTATGGCCGTAACGCTTCTCAGCTATTGACTTACTGTTATCTGGCGTGAAATAACCGCTCTAGTTTGTCGCCAAAATCTCAAAAACGCTACCACCTTTTGAATTGAAACTTTCACAGGTTAGTTTTATGGTATATATAAACAATTATATTGGTTTGAAACAAACAAAAGGCTCAAATTACCAAACGTATGCAATCCCTTTAAAGAGCAGTTTCAGATTTTCAAATGAGCTTTCGCATATACAACATTAAACAGTGCTGTGCAACGATTTGAAGAAGTCTTCAATGTATAGTACATTATTTTGCAATAGAGCATCGTGCTCTATAAAATAAGTTTTAAGATATAAACAAATATAAGTCTATAAAAGTGAATGTGGTGGATATCAAAGTCATTCAAAGTCTAGAAAATATACTCACAAGATGTGGCAAGGGGTGAGCAAGTACTTGTTTAGCAAGATGACATTTCCGTTGAAAATATATACAGCATGTTCACTGATGGATGCATTAACTCACGAAGGACTAGAGTGTTGCAAGATTGCTTTATATATAGAACAGTAACGTGTATTGCAAGAATGGTCCAACAATTTGATCAAACGGCTTTAACATCTAACCAATAAAGATCTTATTAGGACAACTAATAGAGAAATAAAACCGTACCTGACCTTCACAGTCTAATCCGAGAAAACAAACTCAATTTGATTCCAAAACATTTGCTTTGAATTAGGAGGAAGTGGAGCTTATATAAACAGCATGTAATTTTTTTGTTTTGCAGCAATAACAGATAAGGCGTTCTATGATCTAGGGGCATACTATGATCGCCTTTGCTTGTGATTTGTTAAACCGGACCAGTGGCTTAAATTAGTTTTAGTTAAATTAGTTTTATTAAATGAAAGCTTTCCTGTTCTGATGAGACACTGATTAATTATTGTTGTTTTTTTATTTTTTTAAGGGGGATGGTCAACTATCATATCTCTGTGTATTCAGCAAATGACGTGCACAGTGTCTTAACATTCAGCGTCCATACACCTAATGCTCTCACGTATGAGAAAATGGCGTACGTTTTGTAAATCAGATTTCCAAATCGTTGTAATCGGAGTTTGAAGTTGGAGTGACCTTCTCTCGAAATTCAAGACAGCATGATCAAACGGCTGCCAAATAAAAGATAATAGTTCCAAAACGTTGAACCCTCGAACAAAATGAATGTCCACAGTAGGAATAGCAAATAGATAGTGTGATGGGGATGGGTTTATACCCAATCGTGAAATATTGAACAGAGTACATACATATTATACACATACATATCATTTATCATCCCTAACAAATGCAATGCACTAAACGCTTAGCGATTGTCGCTATATAATAGCAATATCGCCAAACTGTCGCAAGGGGGCGCAGGCCTACATTCGGAGAAAACGCAATGCATTTTGGGAATTTGGGTAATGGTCGCCATACAATGTATGGTTTGATATCGACCATAAATGTATCATAAACAAACCGTACTGGCTGGAAGGAACCGCCAAATTTTAACATTTTGCCAATTCTTGGTTTTAGAAAAAGAAAATGCATCTCAGTATCTTATTCTAACAATTCCACACTATTTCCATTGCAAAGAACATTCTGTATATCATTGGTTAGCTCATTTTGCTTTCATATGTCCAAAACTGGGACAATGACGTTGCAGGCGATAGTTGGAAGCTTTTATGTTTTTTTAAATGTGGTACTTTTCCCCGATAGCAGATATTTTTATTTCCGACCTTCTTTGACCAAACCATGGTATCAATGCCATGCCAATTTTGCGTCTGGAATGCAAATATTTTATCCTGAGTTTGATATGAGTTGTGCGGTTTTATAAGGTCCATAAGATTACCATACTCGAACCCTTATCCACTGGGAATGACCTTGAATTTCTAGTGGAAATATCGCCAATACACAAAAGTCTCTGAGACAAGATTGCACTTGAGGATATCGCTCACACAGACTAATTTCTGCCATGGAGAGGTTCCTATAGGCGGCATCGTGTGGATAGCATAGTGTTGTTGCAAACGCCGAGTCGAAGGACAGACTGCTATCGTCTCATAATAAAGCTACGGGTTGCCTAACCACGCTCAAGCGGAAAACATCATTAAGATATGCACGCTGAGTCTGGAGACAGATCTTTGTCGCCATTAATACTGGAAAAGCAAGTTGGGGCTAACATTGGAGGCTCTCGTTCAACTTGCTTGCTCAACTTGCAGGAAAATGTTTGGCCGACCTAATGTTTATAACCTGTATCAATTTGATTCACGCGGGCAGGTTTCCCAATATTCCTGATGAGACCAGAAGGCCAAGGTTAGCTGATAAGTGTCCAAATCTAAGAGTTGACAATACTTTGAAGTCCTGAAAAGGTCGGGCTTGGACTTAGTTTTCTGCAATAGATGAAATTAACCTTTGAATTATACCTTAATACGCTAATGGAACTCCCCTGGTAGTTTTTGAGATAACGGATGAAAGTGAAACAAATTGTAAAGGTCGCGATACTCCTACACTTTCTTGTATGGGAACTCATTCACGTTTGGCGTCGCTTGTAATGAAAGCAGACGTCAAGAACTGAGAAATTGGAGTACTCTACAGACACATGACTCATATCCTACGAAGTACATAATCCCTTATGTTTCATGTCTAACAAAACCATTAAACCAACATTTCAAAATAAACAGTATAAACCAATAAGTGATACTTGTTGGAATTTCTAGTGTGTACTATTATTCAGACTCATGAAACAAGACCCTATGTACGTACTCCAACACACCACACACAGACAAAATCATGACAAGATATTAACTTTAGCATTCAAGTGTTATTACCTATTCCGGTATTAATTCCTATTAAAGGTTTACTGTAATCAAAACTCATATGTAGTGAAATACGTTTGTATTGTTATAAAACTCAACCTGTCTATCATTGTTTGTGCCAAAAAATATTGTTTTTTCTAGAAAAAGGAGATATTTTAGACCCATGATTTAGCGACTAAAAACCTTGCTAACGTCACACGCAGAACGCCACGCAGTATACTGATGTGGTGGGAGCCTATACTAGTTCTGTGGGTGACGTCACTCGCTTCTGTTGCGTGGATCGGTTCCAAGGGGGGCTTTTGTGGGGGGGGGGGCGGCGTACATGTACTGCTTTTGTAACTTTTTTGTCAAAAGTAAGCACTTATACATTTATATAGTCATTAATAATGTATTAAGTAATGATTTTAAAGCACTTTCATCCCTTCACCAAATTTGATTAGAGTAAATCTTTAAGCACGTATAAATAAATACAACAAATAAGCAGGAGTACAGCTGGTATTGGCTGACATGAACAGCACAGGAAATGGTAGACCAGGGGAAACATAGATACTGACGAGTCAAAAACACATCACTTAACATTCCCCTGTGTGGCTTAACACCGGGATGTGGAATGAATAGCACACCATAATTAGCACAATCAGACCCATGATGGTAATTCGTAAGGCTGGGCCGTCCATATATAATTATGTGGTTATATACACATTATCATGTAAACATACTGATGTACAGATGATATTCTATGCACATTTTATTTCCAACCATATACATAATGACATTGTACATGAAAAATGTATCAGTTATTTCAATGGGCAACTGTTCTGCAGCTAGACAATAACACTCGCATAATTATTACGTTGACGTTTAGTTGAGGTTCATGTACGAACTAATGCATTTAGGGCCACAGGTAGAGTATGTGATTGGTATAACATACGTTCCAAACAGAAATGTTCAAACAGATTTAGGTATAACTTTCAGTATATGAAGATGGTGCTGGTACAGAACCATACCGTTAAAATAGTTCCGCCTGAAATGTTGAATGCCAGGAATTAGTAAAAACTAAGACCAAAAAACAGTTTTGATCTCAGAGTATGATCAAAACCATTTTTATGCTTTATAAGAAATTGAGACGGGTTTTCGCTTTTTTCTCGTGAACCAGATATCCGATTGAGGTCCAGTTTATTATTTCATGTATGTTTGTTCAGACAAAAATGTGAGGCTGTTCTGTGGCCTTTACCAATCATGTATTATACCTTTAAGTTTGGTAAAAGTTTTGTGACATTCGGTTGATGTGTGTATCAAGTGGTATGTCATGTCAAGTCAATTAAGGTACTATTATTTCAATATGGTTCTCCTCCAACGCATTGAAAAAGCGTGTATGGATCTTTAAGATATTGACTAAGTTTTTTTCTACTTGACACTTTAAATCGTTTATGCCATTAAGAAACACGTAAGATTAGTTTTCATGGAATTTACGTGTCCAAAACGACTGATTATTTGTATCGGTGACACATATATATACAAAGAAATGAAGAGTTTGTAATATCTTAATCCAGCAACGTTCTTATAGCCCTATCAAAGGATCAACCAATTGAATAGCTCCTGTCATCCTTGAACGCATAATGTCAAGATGCCAATACAGACGATTGCTAATGTGAATAGACTCAGCATAGTCAGGGTTTTCTCATTGCGCGAAGTGACTAGTTAATTTGTCTGGAAACATTAGGGTAACACTGAACGATGAGCTCATATGCAAAATGCACATCGTTTGCAACCATGTCAAGCTCCGTTGGCATGCCGGTCTAACATTTGTTGTTTTTGGTCGCCTCCGCAGTACGCTAACGGGAGAATTAAAGCGTTAAATTAAAGACTTTCTTTAGATTTAGCGCTCGGATTGCCAAAGCCCTATAGGCGCGTTTCAGTAATATTCATTCTAGCGCTTGCCGCGTTACACTCTTCACTTCAATTCATGAATAAACATTTGTTTAAACAGTTGATTATTTGAAAAGAGACACATTGAAGATCTTATATTGACTTTATAGTTTGGGTCACTTCAATGGAACAGTGCAAGTCAAGTAATACATCATCGGCTGAGGAATGGACATCGCACTTTACGGTCATTTTTGTGTATGTACATCTTTTATCGAGTCTGAATCAATCTTTCCACGCATACAAACATTTCTTAGTACAGGTATTTCATTATTACTGTTAATTATCATTATTATTCTTCAATTATAAAAACCTGAACATCCCAAATTCGAAATTCCTAAGGATAGTCGTCATGCAGACTGACGAATGTTATTTCTGTATACCGATGGCAATTCATTTGTCTTTATAAATTATCGAACTGTACATGTGGGTATCAATAACGCCACATCAGCTTGAAGAAGTAGTTCTGTTAGACCATAGAGTACAATCCTTACTCTATGGTTAGACCAATTAACGATATTTATACCACGACCCAATTCATGTCCCGAGTTTGTAGGCGATTCCGGGGTAGGCCTATATGGCATAACGTTGGCTCCAGTCAACAAAGATCACTCATGACTGCGCATGGCACATCCGTTTTATCCCACTTTTCCCCTTGACAACCCCCACCCTCAACGTTTCATGCCCCGAGCCACTGCGCACTGTAGAGCGATATGCAGGGGAAACTGGAAGGAGTGAGTGGGTGGTATGACATGTACAAGGCACTTCCTAGATAGCATTAGTCAATGCACAGGAAAATGTGCATGACTTGGTATGTGTCGTCTGACAGCATTCATGACGGTGAAAGATGGTATTAACGCATGAGCACTGCAGATGCAAATATTGCTGTATGGTTGTTGTTTTTTTGTCATAGATGTATGATGGGTTAACTGACATGTCTTTTGACAATCGAATTCCATACTGCTCCATATGGAATGCTAGGTAGGAGGTAAACTATATAACAATGGGAGATTTTATGAATAAGAGCAACAACCGAAATAAGAAATTCAGACATAAGAACCTTTTTTCATTTACTTAAAATGTACATGGTGGCAGATTTTAATACAACGTTGATACTATATTTTAAAAAGTCCTAATTAGTTTAAAGGGCGGCTGCAGTGCTTTTTTTAGTCAGGTTATTTTATTGCCTTCATACAGAGAATATACTGACAAATAATGAATGGCGAGTCTTATTTTGGTTTCAAACCAGCATTTGGTTTTCCTTTGAATGGCTTTGTAAAACGGGGGATTTTCATGCATACTCATTGTAGGGAACCAACAGCAAAAATATAATGAAAAAAACATAAGAAATGAAGATGCAACCTTGACCTACGGAAATGGTTTGGTAAAAAAATTACACCTCCAGTTGAGTGAAAGGAACATATTTGGCAAAATAAAACCCATTGAGGAGGAAAAGGTCTGTCAGAAAACCTATAAAACAACCGCAACTTTCTGTGCACAAATCAATTGGGTTACTGCTCTCAGTTCCCCCAGATGACATCACAGTTTTGCTCATGAATATGGAAATTCTAATTAGCATACAAACCAAAAAACCTGTTTTTAACCCTGAATCAGTTTGAGGAAGAGGGTAAAATCACAGTCCCCATGTACAGTTTTGTTATTGGTACATGTTCAAGCCATAATATTGACATCACAGAGACCCTTTAATACCTGTTAATGCAGACAACACCATACATGTGTCCAAAACGTTCATTCCATTGATGTAAGTCATGCAGGCATCAAGACACTTGAGGCCACTAACATTAGAGTTCTTCAGTTTTTCAAAGTTAATATCTCTGAATCTTTTACGAGACTTTCCCTAATGTTAACGAAATGAATACATAAGTGTGAATGGTCTGAATGTCATGCATACAGTCGCTGTATATATAGCGGTGCCGCCATACCAAACCACTTAATAGTTGAGGCACATGACGTCTAGATATCCGGATTAAGGGTTGAAGAAATGCCAATTACTGAAAGTTATCTCCAAATATATCATCCCATTATATAGCATCAAAGGAGATTGTGTGAGTAGCATTCGGCTGCTATCAAACCAGAATTGCATCTTGAATTAGATTAAACATCAAAAAACCAACTTGATTTTTATTTCAATAATGTATATTAGAAGGGGTAGCGTAGATCATTGGCAGACGATACATTTTGGCGCCATTTCAATGAAACTAAAATGGCGGGAGAGTAAAACAAAAACAGACTTCTCATACTTCTGTCGTCTTCTGTCAACAAAATTAAGAAGAGCTGTCTAAGGCACCGTCAAGGGTGTAATTAGCAGAATGCCTTGTAATAACAGCAATTTAGTAGATACGCTCTGGCTGTAGGTAGACCCCTTAATAATAATTGCCGACTACTTATCATCACACAGCGAGAGAGAATGGCAATTCTGCTCATGGTTTGACGTAATGTAACGTCTCAAGTAAAAACACAAGATATGAGTGATAAGGCTGCGGCAAAAGTTCTCGCTGCTTTATTTGACCATGAGACGGTGCCCATTCACGACCTTCATCAGATTCAACCACTTCCATTGTGAGTTTCATGTATGAATGTCATGGCAACGGTTGGTGAAACACTGCAATGAAGACAGCTCGCAGTAATTTCATCAGCCAAATAATCGCTCCCATCCGGATTCCTTCAGCTATTCAACTGTGTGTTGACTGAAAACAATTCTTGGCTTTAATCTGTTAAACACTTTAATATCAACGTTAATACGTTCTCAAAATACTCGTCAATTTAAGTCGCTAGAGACAGTTAAGGAGTTCGTGCTCAGTTTTAACAACAACTGCCAAAATGTCTCAGTTTAACATTATATACGAAAACTCTGCTCCGTTTTGTCTCTTGAAGCAGGAGGTTTGAGAAAGATCCAGTGATTTGAGCTAGACGTTTTCTATATAACCATATAAGGCACATGATGCTCTCAAAGCCATGTTCTAACGGTGCATAATATGAAGTCATTTGACAATTCTGAATGAACAAAAATTGTCAATAAATTCCTTGAAACCATTGAGTTTGATACATTTAAACAACATATTGCATTCATCGATGAGAAAGAGACATAATTATGTTGGTTGGGCTGAGGTATTTACTATATGCATTTTGCTGACTTGTGCAAAAGAATTACAACCCAGCTAGCTGACTAGTGGATGGATTCCAGCTGATAGCTGTCAATCATTCCTGTGAGTGGCCCATTATCATGTCTGGGCAAACACTTTTATTGTGAGGCCACATGCCACAAACCAAAGGCAACAGGCCACAGGCAAAAGGCAACAGGCAAAAGGACACAGGTAAAAGGCCACAGGCCACAGCAAAAGGCAAAAGGCAACAGGCCATAGGCAACAGGCAACATACCACAGGCCAAGGGCCACAGGCGAAAGGCAACAGGCAAAATGACACAGGTAAAAGGCCACAGGCCACAGCAAAAGGCCACAGGCCACAGGCCACAGGTCATGGGCAACAGGCAACATGCAGGCAACAGGCCAAAGCAATAGACCACAGACAACAGGCAACAGGAACAAGCCACAGGCATAAGGTATAGCATCATTCGACATTCACTTCGGGCGGAAACCATATTCATGTAGTTCCCTTTCACGCTGGACGCTAACTTCTCGTGAAGTTCATACTACAACCAATTTTTCTGTGTAAAGCAATCCCTGCTGCATGCTGTGCCATGCTGCATTTAAGAACCTGGAAAACACCCATTCGGTACACGCCAGAACTCCCTCATTTATAGATTTCTTGAAAACAAATTTGGATGAAATATCCACAGATTCATTTGATGATAAGCAAATTTTCCCTCGCAACGTATTCACTAGCCTCCATTTAACCAGTGTGCAGAGATGAAATATGAAATCATAACTATACTTATGTTTCCTTTTCCATATTTATTATCCATTAGATTGGTAAATGAAAATTGGATCAGTATTACTCTCAATCCAACATTCCCATTGAGAGAGGCGATTGTCAGCTCACATTAAGGAGGAAATGCTCAAGAGTACACAATGCACCTCGTTATGGATATACAAAATTAGTTATGTATAATGGAGCAGTGAGATCGGAACATCTGCGCGCATAAATCTGACCAAATTGCAATAACAATATTTCATACAAAGGTCATGTAATTATATAAGAAACACGCACGATTGCTACATGGCAAATTCATATTAAGGCAGTGTGGCCTTCTATGGAACATAGAGAACATGATACAATTCAATAAATCATGCAAAATTATGGCCGACAAGTTGATACCAACAATATCATCATTTTCAAGATAAACACCCACACAAATCCGAAATGACGAAATAGCCTGAGCCGAGGACCCTTTTCTCCCGTGTGTGCACCGTTTTGTATGAACATTGTGGGACTTGTAAGGCTAGTCTAGTCATGCACTCGGATATCTGCCTAATTGGCAGGTGCGTAGATACTGCTACTATTCCCTATAGGTTAGGGAACACGGCTACTGCACCGTGTTTCTATAAGCCCCTGATGCCGAGGAAGTTAAAAACAAACCTGAGCCGTCCCATGGAATTTCTCTCATCGGGAACTTGTCCTGTTGCAAAGTAGAGAGCTGAATACTGCCATCAAATTCGATCTCTCATCCGTGAGTTAACATGAAAATGGCGGGTAAAAAAGCCTTGCGGCCGATTGAGTGCTAATCAATTCCATATCAGTTTCGAGAAATCCAATTTATTTCACTTCGCTGCTGGAATGCATACAATAGAACAGTGCACCCTGTAAAACTATTAAGAAGCTTCTGAGGATTTGAGGCCCGGGTAAAGCTAGCTGCAGAGTGGCACTCTTCAAAAGTCTTTGTTTGAAATGTTTGGTTTCAACGTTTCGAGATGGTGTCATCACATGAACTGCAACCCACAAGCCGTCGGTTACAAACTCTTGAACTTAAATCGACACAAGTTTGTGTCTAGAACATTATTCTATTGAAGATATGTCGCAGGAGAAAATCCAAGGAAATAAGCTTGATGACAAGATACTAGAATGTTGAGGTTTCGTTGGAGACTTACACGACTAATCTTCGACATGAAGACACATTCCCGTAAAGGTTTTTTGAATGTTGTGCTTCTGACAGTGGATAAATCTTGAACATCAAGAACGGTGACAGTGGTGAAGACATCTGAAGATGTCAAGGCTCAACTCTTCAAACTTCATGATGAAAGTGAATTCAAACCACCTTGGCTTACCTTGTATGTGGAGGATACTGATTCTTGAGTAGCCAAGGGCGCAACACGCATTAGTCATCAACTAACTCTCAAATACCGACCGACTATACCCACGTAAGACACTCCTAGAAATAAAGACATCCACAGAGCTTTTTATACATGTGTACTTGCTTTATTATGAGGCTGATTGATATTTCGTTAGGCTTTCTTTTCCTTTATAGACGAGACAGATGCTTGACAGCTTTGAACCTGTAGGTCCTGCCAAGGAGTGTAGGACCTTACACTATGGTAAATGTATGTCTCTCATCAAACTCGTCATCTCGTCATCTACTCGTATCATCATTGGACTCAATGATATACAGAAAGACAAACAGACTACTGTCCTTATTAGATGGCTGCCATCATCAGTTACAACAACTGTTCCTTTTAATAGAAGGCTTTTATGTTTGACGTTGAAATATAGGTGATTCAGAATCTTCATAACAGTTGATCAACAAGTTGACATTGCAAGTCACAGACTAAATGCTACTACTATATAATATCAGTTTGAATATATTTATAAATCCAATCTCTTAGTTTGCAAGACACGCAGGACATACGGCAGACATTGACGTCAACCGGGAATCAAATAAGTCTTCACAATTATTAGATTCATTATCTCCCATAATAACCAGACTAATCCTGCATCATGTATTAATAGCATCAGAGCATCACAATAGTACCAAGTACCATGAATAGTATCAATGCAGGACTTGCAAGAACCTACCGTCAATGGTAAAAGGCCCGAGGGTGGGCCAATTTGATAGGTTGCATAGGGGTAGGATTATAGACTATTATAGACTTGATTATAGATCAAGACTGTAAGTGTTCGATATACCTCTTCAGTGCGACGTCTAGGTCTGGGTAACCATCTACAGGCAGGAGGCTATTCATTTTACTTGATGAGTAAACGAGCTGGGTGGTTTGCCATAGCTCTTCCGTCTATATATCATTCCTATGAGTAAATGTGATGTCATCATACCTGGGATTCCGTGGCATTAACAAACTACTACTGCAGATGTGCTCTCCTAATTCTGGAGTGAAAATACCTCAGGCTTATCAAATGATAATTTGCAAAAGGCCCATTGGCGGTTAACAACAATTTTGAATAATTTAACACTTAGGGCGTATAGTATTCATGCCAATAGGTGTTTTAACACATATCAGGCAAATTTTGCCTACTGAAGTCTTTGTTCAGTGCATTTGGGCAGTGAAAGCTCGCATGTGCTTTTGGTAACACCATCAGGTAAGCACTCTTTGATAGTTGAGTGCATCATGTATGATATACCGATATGATCACACATGATATGTTCAAGCTATTGCATTTGGTTTCATAGCAACACGCAATGAACTTGGTTAATTGTTTAACAGCGATGTTTTATGGAATATAACATCCTCGTTTATAACTTTCAATTACAAGTTAATCAAAACCTTTTTATGATACTGAAAGAGAAATTTACGTCACAAAATGCAAACGCATTTAAGTACTGATTAAATATTGTTCCACTGTAAAGGCTCATTACCAATGTGACACTAAACACGCTCTGCTCTCAACTTAGATAACAAAAGAATGAACGGAATTCCGTTTCATGCGACAAATTCTCCGATGCATTCAATTTCTTGGGTGAACAACATAGAGATCATTTCAGTACTCTAACACAGAACCATATCAGCCGTGTATGTCCAATGAATGACCGGCATTGAGCCCAATACATTAAACTAAACATTGTGACCACACTGACCAAACGTGGTTCAATAATAGAACCTTTGCCGTTTAGCAATAGTTTGCACAACATTTGTGCAGAGTCTTTATATGAGAGAGAAACGGCTTGTTCTTACACTACTCGCAGCTATTGAAAGCAATCCCCACTAAATTACGTTACATGTAGTTTGTAAAATTGTAATTATACTGTCTAGTACTTGGACAGAGTTTTGAGGTATGCTAAGATATCAGATGTGAGTAGTGCTTGACAGTTGAAAGGCCCGATATTGGGAATGCACGAAGTACTTGCTGTACGAGCAGATCAGCTCATGGATGCTATCAACCGATATATTAAGAGGTATTGCATGCAAGGAAGCTCACTGCGATAAAAATCCATAAAGGGTGCTCCTCTTAGAGCAAATTATTCTGAGGGTGCTTGCTCTGAAATCCGATTACTCTTGGCCGCAGGGTATGCGTTCTCACCATGGTGTTTTCTCTGGTCGGGAAATTAACAGGCGCTGATAGAATACTGCAGAAATCATCTCAAGATCCATCAAATGCGTGGGGGAGGGGTAATGGGCAATACGCCCTCTACGGTCCTATATCTAGAATGGAGGGACTGAGGCAATTTGCCCCACCTTATACAGATGAATGAAATAAGCCTAGGGCACTGCATCGCAGCCGATGAATTTCACCTAAGAGAAGGTCAGGTTGGAGATTTATGCAGCCTTCAATGCAGTTTTCCCCTTGACTTTCCATATCTCCTATCCGTCATCATATCACATTCCATTGCATTCTATCCTAACCCATTCTTGTTATTCTGATTCTCATTCCTTCATAGTTCTCATGCATTTCAGTCATCATATTCATTCTAGTTCGTAATAAATAATTTTCTCTGACAGTTCACATCATTATAAGATATGCATGTACTCGCTTAGGGACAAAGTGACGTCACATATCACGTAAATCATTTGAAGTCATGCAATATATATGTTCATGCATTGCAGTTGTGAGCTTTTAAATGACATGTTGCACTACTATCACGCGTACCGTATATCATGCATTTTCGTCATCCCACAATTCATTAATTTTAGACAAATTTTGGACAATTCCTTTGTAATAACTGTTGGGAACCTAGAGTACGAAATAACCAACGATTCTCATAATAATTACGATGCCTTCCTTATAGTCATATAAGTCCAGACATGGGAACTTAAAGTAAGCTTCCATTCACAAAAATAGATCAATACAATTAGCAGATCAAATACAAACAAATCATAAGAAAACAATACACACTGACTGAATTTAGGGAATCTTTATTCTCTCTCGTGCATTTGGTTTTTCTCGTGGAATCTCGTGAGGGCCTACACATTCAGGCGAAGACAAATGCCAGCAGCAAGCAAAACAAAGCAATTAATTCTATACTGGATTACTACTCAGACTGCAGGACGATGCATGCCTCAAGCCAAATTGCACTGCCTGTGTTATCTTTCAAACTATGCGTGATGTATAGAATTGCAGGGCTTGGTTATTTTTAGATAAATCAACTGGGATTCAAGGAACAACATTCATGTTTGCTGAAGGTTTTACTGTGTTGAATGTAAATAGAAAACGAACAAGAAATCTCTACTAATTGATTCAAAAATGATTGTTTTTGTTTTCTCGATTTCGTTTTTTGGATTTGTGATGGGATTTATCGAGTGATGAAGATGCTAATAATAACATAATGTATATGCAAATTGTTGTGTGTGCCAGCTCCACAACACACCTTTAAAATGTTGCAAGATTTGTAATGAATCAAATTACATTAAATAAAAATAAAAAAGAAAAGACAAACTAAAGAACGTAAAATGCATCATTCATTCTGGTTGAAGTCTGATGACCACTATTGATTCTCTGCATAGAAACAGACCAGAGGGTAAGATGTAGCTTTACAGAGCCACCAACTTAGATTAACATCAAACCCATCTGTCAACCGTTTAATATATAGATTCCATCACCATACATTCTTTGTTAATGTCCTTCGCAGTCATCCACCCACGTCGTCATGTCTTCACTAGTCGCCAATTCCATTCTCCTTCACAACATCCGAAACAAAGAATCTCAAACCTTCCATTCGAAAAACATCTTCCATTTTAAAGTGAAGTATCTTACATTGACATAAGCGGCTTGGGAAAAGAAAGTAAAAAACAACAAACGTGGATTTGAACAACTGACGTGCATTTTACGGTACGTCGTGAAATCGAATCGATAGAAAATATAGTTTTTCAAAAAATTGTCAACAAATCCATTTCCAAAACATACTCTATACTAAAAAATCATTCTTTCTCGTGTTGCTTGGGGAAAATGTATTTTCATGATCAGTTTCAGCTAGGAATACTAGGCATACCGAAACAGAAATCTGCATAGATTTACCTATAACTTACAGGGTATAAAGATGACTGTTGTTGTATCTTCCTTGACATTTTTGCCCATGAATCTGTATTTCTTTGATAAAACCAAAGTATGATATTACCTTTAACGAATGATTGTCAACTTGCAAAGCTGGAAATAATTATATGGACGATTTTACACTTAGCGAAAATAGGAACAATCGATGTTGCTAGCAAGATCCTGGATGACTTAAACAATTTGAGTGATTGGGCTGTAAATGATCAACTTCCTTCGAAGACTTTGTGAATATCACGTCATACAACTACTCAGGCAGAAAGGAACCCATGTTGTTCATCTATTCTAGATGTTCAACTTCAACACATTCAAAAGTTCCAGAGTGCTAAATGATTGGGCTAAAAGATTTTCCAGCATAATTTGAAATGGAACATACATATTGCCATTCATATTTCAAATTGTTAACTGTCTTGTAATTCAGCAGATAATAAACCATAATAATGATTAATTTCTTTATTTTTACTGTTGTTCACATGTGCAATTCAGTTTTTCAACTGTCGTATATGTTTTAATAAACCATTAATAATAATAATAATAATAATGATAATAACGGGCAATGAACCTAGCCCTCATGGGGTTGTCTTATAAACCTATATCACACATTTGATACGGGCAAGAGTTGTGTGGGTCAAGCGTTTGTCCTTGTTAACTGCCAGGTACGAGGTGAATAAAATCACGGGAATCCTATAGTACCGGCCCTTAACATGTTGCGCGACGCAGCATTTACCGATCAAGGAGTTTCACACTTGCCGCTTCGACCAGTCGCATGCGGCCCAGCTTAGCTCATTCTGACCGGGAGCAAGGGTGAGATTTTGTTCACCACGGGGTGAGATATTCATTAATATGCACTTGGGTTGGTAGACACGTGACATGTAAGATTCTTAAATTACATCTGCATGATTAGTGTGTGGGGAATGACTCCACCCTACGTCACCCGCGGATTTGTTGAATCTTGTCAAGTTTGAAGTGTGGTGACTACCCTGGGACATATCCCACTTCCAACCCATAGCATCAGGTACAATCACTGGGACATATCCCACTTCCAACCCACAGCATCAGGTACAATCACTGGGACATATCCCACTTCCAACCCACAGCATCAGGTACAATCACTGGGACATATCCCACTTCCAACCCACAGCATCAGGTACAATCACTGGGACATATCCCACTTCCAACCCACAGCATCAGGTACAATCACTGGGACATATCCCACTTCCAACCCACAGCATCAGGTACAATCACTGGGACATATCCCACTTCCAACCCACAGCATCAGGTACAATCACTGGGACATATCCCACTTCCAACCCACAGCATCAGGTACAATCACTGGGACATATCCCACTTCCAACCCATAGCATCAGGTACAATCACTGGGACATATCCCACTTCCAACCCACAGCATCAGGTACAATCACTGGGACATATCCCACTTCCAACCCACAGCATCAGGTACAATCACTGGGACATATCCCACTTCCAACCCATAGCATCAGGTACAATCACTGGGACATATCCCACTTCCAACCCACAGCATCAGGTACAATCACTGGGACATATCCCACTTCCAACCCACAGCATCAGGTACAATCACTGGGACATATCCCACTTCCAACCCATAGCATCAGGTACAATCACTGGGACATATGCCACTTCCAACCCATAGCATCAGGTACAATCACTGGGACATATCCCACTTCCAACCCACAGCATCAGGTACAATCACTGGGACATATCCCACTTCCAACCCATAGCATCAGGTACAATCACTGGGACATTGGCCTGTACATGTATTATCTATGGTCGTACCTGTAGTTCCCACAGGATGTTCCCCTTCCTGTCTATGCAACGATCCAGTCAATGCAATGGAAGCGCGTAGAACCAGCACTGATAAGGTCAAGGTTAGCCTGGACGCTCAACATCAAAATTAAAGAGAAGGCATTGTCATTTTTTAGATACAACTCTGCAAATTCATTTGATTTTTCTAAGGAAAATTCAAATCTGAAATTACACAATGGATTTTGTTTCTTGTGTAGTCTCGTTTCCAACTGAGTAACTGTAGAAATCTCAGCAAATTCAAAATCTGCTTCAAATCTATATTCAAACGACAATACATGTAAATTTTGGCACAGGAAATGCAGTTTAATACTGCCTGTATAAAAATAGCTTGCATTTGAATTCGCCACAGTTACTTCTACATAATTATTGTGATTGTTTGATAAATCATGCATTATTTAGTACAGTTTGTCATCTTACATCGTTGCTGACATTGGTATAATAACTTGACTGCTAGTTACATTACACACGCTTCTACAATACGCCAAACAATGGAGGCGCTGTTCCAGACGATCGTGTATTCAATGCCAAACAATGATAAAATAATACAGACATTATTTCCAATGTGGTTAGAGTCACGTAAGTGGACTACTATTGAACAATATCGCTGTTTCGTTTAGCAAACAGATACTTCGCTGTTATTGCGCATGAACAGGCGGGTACCAGTGAGGGAAGAATCTGTTTATCAAAAAAGACAAAAAATGATTGATCCGAGTCAAGTGTGCAGTCATTGACTTGTAAAAAAGTGCGTAGGTAGGCCTCTCTGAGCATATTCCGCCCACGTGCAACAATTGATCAGAAAACATAAATTCAGCACAAACACAATTATTATAATTTGTTACTGTAAAAAAAAATCACAAAAAAGTCAAGGCGTCGCCAACGTCCCATGTACAATGAGCATCAGCGCTTAATGGAACACACCAGGCGCGGTTCTAGAGCCAACATTTTTGGGGGGCTAGAAGAGCCATTATTTTTTGGGGGGCTAGAAGACCCAATATTTTGGGTTCTTCTAAGACTCGCTTCTGCTATGTCTTATTAGGAGTCGAAAAACATGCATATTATAGCCATTGTAGCGCACACAACGCGTTTTTATGTAATTGGCGCTTAATAACTGAAAAAATCCAGTATTTTCAAGAATGTTTTGTTTTTCATTTAAGATGAGAGGCCTCGTGAGAGGCCTCAAAAACAAGAGGCCTCACGCATTGCCACTACTTCAATCTCCCATACGCAGAGTCATCTTATTCATTTAACACAGACATCTTTAAAGGCATCTCAATGTTTGTTACGAAGATAGTGCGTACATATTCCAGCTGCCTTGCTGTTTTCGTTTCTCTATATACAGGATAAGCAAACCGTCTGAAAGGTTAGTCAACGCAGACTTGTTGGGGAACCTGTTTGTTCTAAGCAGGTGCCTAGTGCCTGACTTGAGTTAAAGGTAGTATCATAGTTTGGTATCATACCGAAATAGAAATCTTCACAGATTTACATATAACTTACATGGATGGCGATGGTAGAAACGCACTTTTAAAGGTACAATAGGTTAAAGGTCACAGGACAACACTCATACTTTGTCTGATCAAACATGTACATGAAATAATAAACCTGTGAAAATTTGAGCTCAATCGGACATCTGAGTAATGAGAAAATAGCGAAAACCCAACTCAATTTTTCTTATAAACCATGAAGAATGGTTTTGATCTTACCCCGAGATCAAAACTGTTTTCTTTGTTTAACTTATATCTGGATAAATGCATCATTTCAGGTGGAAATATTTTAACAATATGTTTCTATCAGCACCATCTTCATACCTTGAGTGAAAGGGGATAACTAAAACAACCGAAGGGAGGTTGTCCTTTATGTTTGTTCCAAAATCGTAAGGACGAACGATCTTTTAAAAATTCACTAAATCTTGATTTCCTTGAGAAACCCAGCATTTGATGATCCAATCTTCCCATGGCGACTGTTTGCACTGTTTACGAACTGTTGAGTCCATTTTCTGTCTCAATATTGTTTTGGATTCCTTGCCAATCCTATATGCTCCCTTTAAAAAATTGTTCTGCCTGAAAAGCTATATTTTTCCAGAAAAGAGTAAAACCAGTGACAAAATTATTTTATATCTTTGCCTATGAATCCTTATTTCTTTGACAAACACCAAAGTATGATATTACCTTTAAAATATCTCAGTTGCCACTACTCCACAGCAATAACGCCAAAATGCTATATGGGACACGTGGAACACGGTGTTCCGAAACCCCCCCCCCCCCCCCCCCCCGGATGTCTGTGCCCCCAGGTGCCTCCATTTCAAATTTCAGTTTTTACAGAATCACCGCACTGTTCGCTACATTGTCTCCAAGGCTCCCTCGAAAATCGAAAAATTTGAGCAAACCTGAAAAAACTGTTGCCAACATCAGATTACGCCACTCATCCTAAACAGATAGAGACCATGCGGCGTTAGTTCAGATAAACGAAATAAATATCGAATAATGTCTGGCGTTGTAAGCCCTGGGGCCGATTTCATAAAGCTCTACGACGCGTCGCAACTCGATTTGCGACGCGTCCTAGCTGCGACGCGTCGCATCTATGCGGTGAGCCCATAGAGAAAGGATGCGTCTGAACTCTGCGACGCGTCGTAAGTTTTATGAAATCGGCCCATGGAGAAAGATCCTGAGAGGATTGAAACGTCAGGGGGCCGATTTCATAAAGCTCTGCGACGCGTCGCAACTCGATTTGCTACGCGTCCTAGCTGCGACGCGTCGCATCTATGCGGTGAGTCCATAGAGAAAGGATGCGTCTTAACTCTGTGACGCGTCGTAAGTTTTATGAAATCGGCCCCAGGTCCGTCAACCTTACATCAAAATATAATCGCTTGTTGGTATGCTTGCTGGCTTACCTTGTTGCTTTCTTGCTTTATCCTATAGAGGCCTACGGCTTGGTCAAGATGATCCCCAATAATACAAATAAATCTTGAAACAAAGATGATTGGTCAGTATATGTATAGCCTTACCTTGAGACTGACCGCTACCTCTGCAACAGTCACGCTCCCAGCCTGCTCGCAGCTTGTCATTGCTCAAACTGTGTGTGGCTTCACCACATGCCAAAACAGAATTGACCCCACTAAGAAAAATCAAATAAATAAAAAATAACCTGACATTTATCGTCGCCGACTTGCCTCCCTAGTGGAATTATGCAGAGCCGTAAGTGCTCACGAAATTGGTGGCGGTGTGGCATTTACTGAGCTGAGAATTTCTATTCTATGGTAGGTACAGCGCGCATACGGCCATGTCCGGCAAATTCGTTGTGGGCAAACTATAAGAATAACCACGTAGGAATGATGGACGGATCAGACATGTTCGGTATGTATGCAATGTGCATGCATCTGATATTTGATTGTGTCACATTTCCAAGGCACGATGTGCAGGTTTTTAAATGAGAGACAAATCACCGACCACTTAAAACACGTGACCCCGCTGTAAAGTACAGCGGGAACGATTAAAGGCAGCGTACAGGATTTGCAAGGCATCAGAAAGAAATTATTGCGTTTGAGACAGAAAATGAACTCAACAGTTCGTAACCAGTGCAAACAGTCACCATGGGAAATCTCGGTTCATCAGATGCTTGGGTTTTCAAGGAAATCAAGATTCAGTGTATTTCTGCTATCCAGATGAACAAAGCATAAAAAGGTACATAAAACAACGTCTGTACGGAAGTTTAAAGGTATATCATACTTTGGTAAGAAACCAAAACAGAAAAAAATTCATAGATTTACGTATAACTTACATGGTATGAAGATGGTGGTGGTAGAAACATACCGTTAAAGTTTTTCCGCCTGAAATGGTGTATTTATCCAGAAATTAGTAAAACAACGACCGAAAAAGTGGGCACCGTATGGGACTGAAATTTCACAGATGACTGTTACTGTATCTGTCTTGATATTTTTGCCCATGAATCTGTATTTCTTTGATAAAAACCAAAGTATGATACTTTCACTTCTGTTTAAGTACCAAATTCAGTCAAAAGGAACATCTTTACAAATCCTATATGCTCCCTTTAAAGACGTGTGCCGGTTCCGTGTAAATAATAGCAAATTCTACTAGACAGATGCACTGCGTCAAGTAAATATGTCAAGGAGATTTGAATTATAACTGCTAGTAACTGCTACATTAAGTGTGTACCAAAGGAGGGGAAATGAATATTTGTTGGACCAACAGGTGAGAGTACTTTACGCGAGTTGGAGTTCTAGGACGATCAAATTACTCTCTCCCTCTGTAACAGTAGTTCTACGTTGGCATGGCAACAGGCAATTATTGTATTATTTATATTACACAATGTTATGTTCATAATTCTCGCGTAACCTGAGATTATATTCAATGTATTTGAATGGATTATAGCAGTGATGGTTTATATGGAAGTTGAATGGGAGGAGAGCAAGTAACGTCTTGATGTGTTGTGCCAGAGGAATCATATCACTGAATCATGCCTCTTCTGTTTTTCTGGGAAATGTGTACTTGTAGATTTTCCAAGCGGAAATAACGACCGAACAGAACCGAAAGACAAATACAGACGCATTACCTTGCCATAAACAGGTTGTATGCATAGCCATCACACGAGGATTCAACTAAGTATGGGGCTGCAGTGTGAAAACGTGTCTTAAAGGTGTAATACAGGATTGATATTAGATCACAGAACAGCAACCAAACATTGTCTGATCAAACATGTACATAAAATGATAAACTTGTGAAATTGTGAGCTCAATAGGACATCTGAGTCAAGAGAAAATAGCGGAAATTCGACTCAATTTTTCTCATAAATCATAAAGAATAGTTCTGATCGTACCCCGAGATCAGAACTGTTTTCGATCTTTGTTTTACTAATTTCTGGATAAATACCCCCATTTCCGGCGGAAATAATATTTAACGGTATGTTTCTACCAGCACCATCTTCATACCCTGAAAGTTATACGTACTTCTGTGAACATTTCTGTTTGGGTATGTTACCAATCCTGTATACTGTACTTTTAAATAAATCACGTTAATAGTACTGATAGTATTCTATGTAAACACGTCGAGACGTCGGAGGTAGGACATGATCAATCTGCATTTGCTACTTTTTGTTGAATGTAATAACATTCATACATGTCTAGGATCCTGAAAAAGGCAAGCTTTTGAATAAGGACATCGGACCACATCTTGATATTGAACTGATGAGGGCGTTGTGTGGAACCCCATCTTCGCGGGTACCAATCAGAAAGATAAATCCAATTCAAAACTAATTCATGCTACTCCACACTCAAACGTTGGTCCCCAGCATGGGTCAATAAAATGGCCAACACAAATTCATCACTACTTATCCACTTGTTGGGGACCGGGGTGTATGAGGGACAATTTAAGGCAATTTATTGGTTGTGACGTATTCACTTACAGATAAAGGACGTTGTAGTAATTAGCCTGTACAGCCGTTATCCAACAAAAACATGAGTATAATGCATAACAAAAGTGGCATTCCAATGATTATATTTAGGATGTACAGGCAAAGCAGATATAATATTCTATTACTAAATACCCACATACCCCACTGATCATACCCACACAAAAATGCGATACGAATTGAAGGTTTTTCCAGGAAAATGACGGATACTTTTATTGCCTGTCATACGTTCAGTCTCTATAGACTTGCTTCGTACAGAGAGTGAAAGCGAATACTGTACATTCATGTTCATCAGCACGTGTGTAATTGATTGGCTGATCGTTTGGCAATTCTTGTCTGCCCTTGACATTCAGGAAGTTGCAACAGACCAGCAATCTTCCTATGTCAAGCACGACACATTACAATGCATGTCTGTCACTGTATTCTATAATGTTCACATCTACGATTTGTTTAATAAGCCAGCAATAACAACAAAACAAATACTTGTTCAACGTTGTCCCGTAAATTCATTTTTGAAATTGTAAAACTGAACGTTTTCATTACCAAGCTACAATACTAGAAATAAAGTTAAAGGACGCATGCTCCATACCCTCTTTAGCTCAACGACACAAAATTTCTCAACCTCTATATACTTGAGGTGATTATATTAGGTAGCAGGTGCAATGGACAATGCGACTCTTATAACGACGTGACTGACACAGCACTCAAAACGGGTAGGTTGGGAAGGTTAAGAAAATAACAGTATAACACTCGCTTGCCATAATTTGTTTGAGTTGGGTCTAATATTGCGGTGAGGACAAGTGTGGTTTGTATAGCTAGTAACAACACGTGATATTTCTGGCAACTGTCATCGACATTTCATTTTGTATGGCCTGTAATTGGTGTATGTGTGAACTATGACTGCTTTGTTCGCCAGGGCAACCAGACATGTACTTGGCGCTAATAATAACTACTAGAGAATATCAACGTACACTCGGTTAAATGTCGAGGTAATCATTGATAGGGCTGACCTATTTGGTTCCCTTCCTGCGACCCGTCAACCCAATGGGTCATTACTCTGTACAACTCATTCAAAATGTCAATATTCTGTTGATTTACCCCTTCGAATCAAAATGAGTAGTTTCAGGTTTCTTGACGTGTAATATCCATCCATATTTGACCCATAAAGGCGTGGGGAAAAGCGGATAAGATGACCAGATTAAGTAAAGCAACTGTGAGCTACCATTGGTCCAACACTTAATGAAAATATCCAGCAAATTATTTCAATATTTATTTGCAAATTGGGTGTGAATAAGTCGCCTGTTCCTGAGCCCCCTCATCCCATCCACTCAAAAGGGTTGTTTTGTTTCCATTGCAAACTGCATCCTAGGTAAGGTTGTATTTTTTCAACATGAAGTTAATCATTCAGAGAAAGATCTGAATCATATATTACCTACGAAAGAGTCTGAAAGTTTCAAGATCACGTTTGCCAAGTTATGGATGAAATGCAATCTCAACAATCTTACTGCACCCGAAGGGTCGTTTGTAAACACAAATTTGTGGAACACCCCTAAAGATACTTGTTTTTCTTCTATCCGTTTTTCCTTTCACTAAAACGGTCCAAAGCCTTTAGTAAATATTATTACAAGTACGTCTCCGTGAGGGACGGCTTGAAATGTATGCAATGATCCACAGGGACCGTGCCAAAATACGGCGCGGACGGAGCGGAAGGCCCCACGGAAATAAGCCCTTAAAGGGGACAGACGCCAGTACGATCAGCTCAAATAAATGTGTTGATTTGTAGGTAATGGCAATGACCACTTTTCCTGATAACTATTCACCTGCTCCTTCTTAGAAAGGACTGCTGCAACCGGTTTATCCATCTGCTGAGAATCCTTTCATTCAATATTCAAACGCAGGATGTCCTCTTCGCAGTTGCCAACTTCTATTAATTTGTTTTTATTTTGACCTTAAAGGTAGTATACTTTGGTAAGACACCAAAACAGACAAGTTCGCAGATTTACCTATAACTTAAAGGGTATGAAGAACATACCGTTAAAATGTTTCCGCCTGAAATGGTGTATTTATCCAGAAATTAGTAAAACAAAGATCGAAAATCTTTTTGATCTTTTAAAAGATCAAAAATAAAATAGAAAAGACTTAAGAAATACCTTTTCACTGTTTTCTCAAAAAGTGGGCACCATATGGGACTGACATTTTCACAAATTACTTTTACTGTTATCTGTCTTGATAGTTTTGTCCATGAATCTGTATTTCTTTGACAAAAACCAAAGTATGATATTACCTTTAATGTAATTAAAGTATTTTAACAAGCCTCCATTTTATCTATATGTCCGCAACCCATTGGTAACACTGATCAAGAGAGAAAGTGCAATGACTCTTAATATACTGTGCTCAGCCATGAGAATTTGCACCAAAATGACCTGACTTGAACCAATCGCTCCAACGTGTTGATGTCATCCAGACCTGTATATTAAAAGTGACCACTTGACCACAGCATTCTTATAACAAACAAATCAACAAATTTCATAATCAGAATATTCAACAGGACAATAGAAGTATATCCATGTTAGACTAAACTTTTCAGGTAAATTTCCACCTTCTTGAAAATACAGCACAATACATGTACCGTGCTTTTCTCATTCCAGGGGGATACGTTTCCCGTCCGATTCTACTCAAGGCAATGATCAGTCATCGTGTATTCCTAATCCCATCTCCCTCCGGTATACATATATACATATACAATCACATTGCTTTCGTCGTTTGTGTTTCTTGCACGGACATGATGGTACAGCTTGTGGTCAAATTGCAAAAACAGAATTTGACAAGTTACCGAATTATCTCCTTATTCCCCTGATAGCACCGGAGGCAGCTCAGTAGAACGGGCTCACGATGGGTACAAGTCATGGTCAGTCACGCTGTCAGTGATTTAGCAGCCACTAACCAGAGAAACGTTTGACCAATTGACCATTAGTTCTTTTTCTGCAGCTTTAAAAATCCAACACTTCTAGAGGAGGGACACTTGTTTCTCAAGGGAAAAGCAGCAACTTGTTACCGTATCACCGCCACTAGCTATAATACAAGAAGGGTACAGTTTTTCCTCAGCATTGATACTGGTTGATGAAATATTTTACCATTTCTGTTTTATTTCTTTAAATTCTCCTTAGAGTAGTACAGTGGCCTGATGGTCAGGTGCAGCGGACGAACACCATGTGAATGATGCTAAAGAGTATGGGCTCCAGACTATAGCCATTTAGCAAGGCCGACAAGATACTATGGACCAGTGTTGGAGTACTCGTACTCGTACTCGTACTCATACTCGTACTCAGACAAATACTCGGTACAGACAAATACTCGGCCCGTACTCGATTAAAAGTACTCGAAAATAAATGTACTTGGCCCGTACTCGAAATTTTGGGAGTTCTTGACCATTTAATGCACATTTAATTTTCGTTACAATTTCACGGTTGATAATGTTGCCGATTTCCGATGAATTATACAATGAGAGTATGAAGATCATCGGGAGTTTAGTATCAAATGGAGTAAGCAGCACAGTGTCATTTGCAAGGTTTAAAAAACATTAATTTCCTAGAAGAGTGGCACAACATCTTCAATTATAAACATCTTTGTGAAACAAAATGCAATGTTTGCACTGTGCGTTGGTATATACTGTACTCGGGCTTTTGTACTTGGACTCGGCCCAGCACTCAGACCTTGAAGAACTCGGAGTACTCTGTACTCGGATCTGAGGATTCTACTCCAACACTGCTATGGGCCTTTACGAGACTGGCTTGAGACTAGGCTAGGTACTTATTCCGCTACTGCCATTTTTGACCCACAAATCTAAACGAAGGTATTGGGCCACATAACGAAGACCAAGAAAGGGCTCCGGCTTTGCCATGTATCACAAGCTCTTCATTTCATTTAGGACACTATTTAGGACATTTATGGCGGTAGCATAATAAATCCCAAGCCTAGCCTCAACTCCCTTTTCGTAAACGCCCTACAAATTATTATTCCGTTCGTATTTCGGGAGTACAAAGACGCTTTCAGCTGTCACCTTGATAAGCCCATTATTTCCTAAATGCAGTTTTGGGGGTATGTCAGTTGAGATGAATCAAGATTGATGCTTTAGACTTCAGATCATTGATAAAATGAGTGCAATAAGATTTCATTCGTTTATACAGTACACTATCAGAAAGTCATATTTTTCTTGTACGATGATACAAAGGCAGATATGTCAGACATTGCTGCTCAAGAAGAAACCTGACTCCCTACACAAGCCAATGTATGTATGTACCATGCATGATTCATGTGTTGTGACATATCTAGCTCACCGGCACTCCCATCCTAACTCGTTTATATTCAGGTGCTATTTACGAACGGCTCTTACAGGTGGTGAAATGTTCTGAATGCAAACCTCTTTTCTCACGGATTGTTTTACTCGGATTCCCCGTCTAAAAGCCTAGGGATATCATCTGACATATCCCATCCTACGCCTTCTTGTCCCTTGCCAAACACCACAAAAGAAGACTTAGCTGAAACTATACTACTAGCCGATATAAATATTTCATTCCAAATATGCCAGTGGTAAATAATCTTTCAATTTAGTTTCAAACTATCACCAAAAAAGATTAACTGAATGATATTACCCTGGCTGAAAGTGCCAAGCTGGAGACGTAATGGGTTTAGAATATTAGTCTTTTGGGGGATTGGAGCAACATCGTATCATGCACTGATGTGGGGTACGGTTTGACCAAAAATATCTTCCCATCATAACAAGAATGATTGATGGCCATGACAGATGACAGGTGGGTTGGTTGAGTAGCAGGGACTCTGCACTTCAGTCTGATTTGTCTGCTTTGATGGTCGTTGTCTAAATCAATAAGTCGATGAATAAATTGATGACTAACGACAGACATCCATTTGGATGCTTGGTTATTATTATCATCTAGATAAGGTCATCTCGGCAATACATATACCAGAGCCAATATCTGTCCCTTCATCCACGGGCATGGATCCATTTAATCAAATTGTCTTGGTCCGATCACAAGTCGCTGTCAAAGAAAATTTCCTATGTATCTGCACTTGGACAAGTAAGTACGCATTGTAATTCTCTAAAGATAACTCCCGTGAAGGTCAAAAACATTTGACAAATATACGAAGCAAATAAACGTGAAACAGAATGACTGTATAATGGGGGAACAATATGTGCAAACATTGGGAGTGGGAATTTGGTTGGACTTAGGATATCTTGACGGTTTTACTGCATACTTGCAGGTCGCTCGGGAAAGAGCAAAATTAGAGATTAGCTTACATACATTATTGCTGTATATTTTACACAGCTGTACCGTTCAGACTCGTATATTCACAGTCCGTGAAACAACAGTATAATGACGATGAAATTACCGATATTAAGAATAAAATTATAAGGAGGACCATAATAATAATAATAATAATAATAATAATAATAAACCGTTTTTATATAGCGCATATCACAATCAACGTATGACGTCTCTACACTGCAAAAACTATTGGTAATATTTTGACCAACATTTTGACCAACGTTAGGTCTAATATGAACACTAAACTGTTGGTCAAAATAATTACCGACGAAGTTGGGTAAACATTTTAACCAACATATCGGTCTAATATGTTGGTCATTTTGTTGGGTAAATAGTTATTCAACTTTGTTGGTCACTTTTTTTAACCAATTGTTGGGTAAAGAGTTTATTTAACTGTTGGGCATTATTGCTTAATATTAATTGACCAATTGTTGGGGACTTTTATCATACAGTGTTGGGGTTGTTTCTTCTATTTTTGACCAACTAATGGTTAGTTTTTCAGTTTTAATGGAGTTTTGTTTTCTGGTTTAGTTGACAGTACTATTTGCAAGTAACATCGTGATACTGTCATTACTTATTTAGAGCTGTGGGAGTCGGAGTAGTGGTGGGTGCTTCAACGTTGATCACCAATTTCAGCTCAGTTTTGTTTTAAAACCACGAGGAACAAGAAGTTAGAAGGCTCTCTGTGAGTCTATAGCACTATGACTTTTCAAGGTGCCGTAACGCTATGGGCTTAACATCTATGGGCTTAACATCAATTGATATATGCATTTTTGGTGAAATGTTACAGCATGTATCTCTGCTCAGACATACGTACTCCACAGCTCTAAATAATTCATGTCAGTATCACGATATAACTTGCAATTACTATCACAAATTTCACAACTAAACCAGAAAACAAAACTTCACATAAACCGAAAAACTAACCTTCAAATGTTTCTGTGACCCTTGAGCAACCGTATTATGTAAGCACAGAGACGCTACGGTTGCGACCTCGCCGCCACAACCACTCGCCATCTTGAAAATGACTCAATGCAGTATACGAGATGCAAAACAAAATACATGTACATGTCCCGTCTGTGAGTACATAGAGTTATAATTATTTCATTCTACATCACGACGCGCGCGTGCGCGGGAACTTTGCCCAATGGTTGGTCAATTTTGTATCTTTGCCCAAATGTTGGCAATTTTTTTACCAACAAGTGCGATAAATGCAAAGTACGAAAAGATTGCCCAATTTATGTGGAATATGCAACCTTTATGTGACCAACAATTGGTATGAATTCAGATAACAACATGTTTACCCAACATTTTGACCAATGTTTGTTTCACTTGTATGAGCAAGTTGAGTGGCAGTACATAAAAATGCCCAACAACAGGAAATATCACTTTTGTTGGGCAAGTCTCGACCAACAATTGAGGAAATTACTTTGCCCAACAAAATGTGGCAAAAGAATTGACCAACGTTTTTGCAGTGTTTGCGCGTATTACTATTATCCCTGGTCATTGGGCTACAATTATTACAATCCTGAAACCATCTCAACTCCCTGGGGAGTATACAGCCCTGGCTGCCGTATTTAGCGCACAGAGGATAATCAAACCACAAAGCCATCACTACCCTCGCAGGTACCCATTTACACCTGGGTGAAGAGGAGCAATATGTGACAAAGCGTGTTGCCCAAGGACGCAAGCACCATTAATCCATGGCTGGATTCGAACCCACAATCTGTAGATTGACCACAAGACTTTGAGTTCAACAGGCCAGACCACTAGGCCACAGCACCCCACACCATGTAGTGCATAGATGGTAAAGACATATATGGGAAATCATATTAGTATGGACGATGGGTGGAGTCATTAACTGTTGGTTAAGGACAATAATTATATATGCATTGTAATTATATAGCTGTAGCCTCTGAAGGAAAGGCAAAAATACTTAAAGGTAGTATTATACTTTGGTAGCTTACCGAAACAGAAATCTCCACAGATTTACCTATAACTTACATAACTGCGGGGTATAAAGATGGTGGTGGTTTAGAAACATATCGTTACAATTTTGTTCTGCCTGAAATGCTATACTTATCAAGAAAATAGTAAAACCAGTGACCAAAATTATTTTTGATCTTTTTAAAGACTTAAAAAATTCTTTCACTTTTTCACTGTTTTCTCAAAAAGCGGGCACCGTATGGGGCTGAAATTTTCAAAGATGACTGTTACTGTATCTTCCTTGATATTTGTGCCCATGAATCTGCATTTCTGTGACAAAAACCAAAGTATGATATTACCTTTACGTAAATTATGTGCGATTGTTTTCTGTACAGCATGGAGGTACAGAATATACTATACACATTTACTTTCCTGCAGGTTTAATAATAGATCCCGTCTAGTTAAGTTCTGCATGTTTCCATACTGTAAAGTGACCACCAGTCTTTTGTTCCCAGTTCGTGTTGCATGACGTATAAGACCAAACCGTTGGACGATTTGCATATTCATCTTCTTATTTTTGTCTTTCGGCGGTTAAATCAAACGGACCCGCTGGGCTGGGCGGGAAAGGAATGTAAGACTTTCCAAGTCCAGTAAGTACGAATAGTAGGTCAAGGCTTGAGCAGACGGCTATTGAATCCTGACTGAAGTGCCGTCAAGTCAACAGATATCCAATGAGAGAATGACGGAGAAAACACTCAATTAATACCACACACTGAGGTGATGGCAATTTGTACAATATGAACTCCAAATGTAGGCCCTTTCAAGAAACACAGGCGAGAAAACACGCGTCATTCAAACCACAGAATCTCCATTACCCAGGTGAAATATCACTTGCAGTTATATATGCGCTATATCTACTCCACAGCAATATTTGAGAGCAATATTTTGCGTGCGGGTCCTCAAAGGAAAACGGCTTACCCATGGAGTGGTGGAGTTTCCGGCTCTTGGTGACAGTGACTTGGTTGAGTGTTTTCAAAATAGTAGACGAGGGGAGCAGGTAGAATGCCTAGGGCAAGTATTTGGATGTAACCTAGCAACTACACCGCCTATAGTGAGGAATGATGGCATCTCTCATTCTTCATCTGTCGAGATAAAATACAAAACAATAAGGGTAGGAGATTAATTAACAATACACCCCAAAAACAGCCCTCACCACACAAATTGTAATTAAATATCGTGTTATTCTTCACAACACAATGATGTTATATCCAGCCTCAATACTATGCCTAACCTCCAAGCTGGAGGCTTGGAGGTATAGATGGCGACAAACGTAGTACATAACCGAAGTGATGCAGTGTGCCAAACATAATCACATCAGAAGGTTAAGAAAGATAAGAACATCTTAATGAAGGAATTAAATCTTAATTCATTCTCTAGGCCTTTTCACACTACGAAAAATCTCCGGGTTGTACACGGGTCCGACACGTGTTGAAGTGACTGACCGTTTCACACTGCAAGATTTCAACACGGCGTCGACCCGTGTAGAGCGCTCGACACGTGTTGAAACCAACCCTGCTCGGGAGGTGGGTTGAGAGCTCTCGACCCGTGTTGAGAAGTCCGACACGTGTTGAAACCTGTAGTGTGAACGTCTGTGGGTTGAGTTCGATCCGTGTATTCGTAGCGGCCGAGTGGAGCTTCGCGGCGCTCATATTTGGTAATGGTTTGCATCCTTGTCAAAAAATTCCTCGCGATTTTTTGTTTGTTCATTTCAATATTATATCTCAGGCTTGCTACAACTTGGAGGCCTATAAACTCCCACGCCGAACGTGTAAACAGAGTGAAAACTTCACGTGAACTCAATGGACCTGCAGAAATAGAGACCACGTGGGTTTCAATCTGTCACATGTATTGAGAATTTCGTAAAAAATCCCATTGCATATGTGGCGTACCGCGTGTGCCGAGTGCTTTTCATGGTCAAATTCTCCCTACGTGTAATTCTTGATACTGCTGTAAAGTCTGCTGTTGTTTACAGTTGTAAGGCCGCGTCTAAAATACTTGGCTGTGGCTTGATATTACACACATCTCTATGGCGGTAGCGGCTACAGCCACTTCTCATGAGTTGCATGCGACTTCGATCGGAGCTGAATGACCGAAGTTTCGTGCGCAAAGAACTATGGGGCGATTTCATGTACATGTACTAGGATAGTACATGTACCACATGGGAGTCGATCGAGTCGTACGCGTAGCCGTAGTGCTTCATTGGCAAGTGCGTAATTAACGTAATTCTAACACGAAACAAATAATAAATTGGAAGTCATAATCATATTGTTTTTATATTTTAAGGGCTGATTATTCATTATTATGTTGTTCGGGCAATTTGTCCGTGCATATTTGATTTTGTTCGGACAAACACAAAAAGTGCTCGGAAAATGTCCGATATCCGGCCGTAATTTCAGGCCTACTATGAACAACACGAACATCGTCTGAAAATTACTGGGCGCCGCCATATTGGAGAGTGAAGGCCTAGCGTGCAGCAATGCCGCTGTATGGGGAATTTTCTTTTTGTATCCGTGTTGAAAAAGTGTAGTGTGAAACGATCGCGCAATACACGGGTCGAAACATTACACGTGTCGAGCAAATGCCGGTGTTGCGCTGAGTAGTGTGAAAACGGAACGAATGTGACCCGTGTTGAAATTTTAAGAATTCAACACGGATCGGACCCGTGTAGATTTCAACACGGGTCGGACGTTCATAGTGTGAAAAGGCCTTCTGTTTCTCCGTGCGTCTCAGAATTCTGAATGCAAATAAACCGATACGTTGTATAAAACATAGCACGAATAATCCATGCAAAATGCTTCAATCTCAACACAGAAATCAGGTACAAATACTGTTTATCTGCCTTTACATGTCATAGCTAATTCATGTTTGTAAAAAAAAATTGTTCTTATAAATTGACATTAGGCCCATCCAATCCACGGAATGCATATTTCTATCACACCTGATGCAGGACGAAAGGCTATAGGCTGTGCATCTTTAAATCTCAGACGTCAAACCTGCTTCTTATTTGCACAAGGCTCAGTGCTAATCTTCCGCATCATTCCATGCATATGAGTATTCATGAATGCATCATCCATTTCACTGTTAAGTCACCTTGAAATAGGAATTGTACGACTTCAATCCATACTGAGAAACTTCTTTATGAATCTATGTTACGGCTACCATCAGATATTAATGGCACTTCCTTGTTGTTTATGCCAAAATGCTAATATCAGTTTCAGGACTGAGCCCAGCGGTGATGCAATGTATAGGGGAAAGACTGTAGCATCACTATAGGCCAATTAATTATACAATGTACATACAGTACATTCATGTTGATATACAATAAGATTTTGTCGGACCTGTTAGCATATTCCCTTTATTATAGTCATTGCGTGTATCAGTCATTTAAACAAACCTCAGGAGAAACAAGTCAAATATTAATACCGTCTTAGTAAATTTATGTGAACGCAATGAGTCAGTTGTATGCAAGACTTCAATAGCGCCCCCATGTTTAGTAAATGAAACCAAATCATGAACATTTTGCAAATGTAATTTCTATATTTTCAAATGTTATGTCTATATACGATGGGCATGTATAAACTTAAATATATTGTCTTCATGTGGGACCCCTTCGCAGTGACTTGTCACTATACAAAATTACATATTACTCTATGAGGACATGGAGACTTGTTTGTCTCTGTATATGGAAACACTTCAGAGAAATGTGATTCAAGTCAAGGGAATTAACGATGTCTTTCCTAATATTAACACTTACATTAGTGTATTTCTTCTCATCCTAAATTGCATCACTAATATTCCTCCTGATATAGTGTTCAGTATAATCGACATTTGTCATCTTCTTACTTGGTCTAGCACATCACACGAATTGTCCAAATGCTATTTTTTTTTAACACACCAGTGATTCATTTACCAAGCCACATCCAACCTATACCCCTGTATATGTAGATTTATATATGGTGCTTAATTCCCACACACTGTCTATTTTAAAAGCCTCCTGCAATATGCCATGCACGTCGTGAATTTCCATTGTCTATAAATGACATCAAGTCTCTCCTTCCGTCTAATACGGAGGAGAATTCATCTTGCCAAGAGAGAAGTTCTTAGCACACAAATAACTGGAGTCATGTGACACATCTTTGTGAGTAAACCGTCCAACAGAAGGAATGTAAGAAGCCTAATAACTTCAAATGGGTAACAACCTACACGTTGAATCCGATTCATCTCAAGTGATTGCCAACTCAATCAAACTGTCTCCTGTACTGTAATTGATGTAGGAGGTAGGGCGAGTGGCCGGTGTGTGATGTGTTTCCTGTTGAGTCAAAATGAAGCTTTGTATTCAAACCCACACAAAAGCGAACTTTCTTCGTCTGTGACTTCGACGTGCAAATTCTGCTTTGCATGCAAGCGCTCTTCATCGTTGAAGTCACACATTTGGTAAATGTGCACCAATATCACCACTAGATTTGCTCAAAGGTACTCTTCGCAGAACTGACATGTGATGTCTTTAAGCAGACACATTGTAGATAATATACTCTATATGGACGCATAAATTGTGCAATGCCGAGTTAAGTACAATGAAAAGACACTATTAAACAATAATCTACCTTTTAAAAGTGTGTAAGAGAAAGTAGAAAGTAGGCCTACACAAACCCCTGTTTTTTTTAATCCCATCGTGACAGCAAATCACTAACTTGAATGCAGGACATGGTGCGTTAGAAAGCCAACTCAATTACTTCTGTTTCAATCCGTTGCCTATTTCCACTCCAAGTAATGAATTGTTGTGTACATGAGTTGTTATTAGACTTGACTCTCAGGTTTGCACTTGCAGTCCAGTACTGAGGTATATAGATGAGGTGATAAACCCATAGAAACCACTGGATTTCCATTTGTTTTAACAGTGCACAGCACCGATGAATTTACAAGTCTGAACTTTAATAAGAATTGGCATCCCACAATAATCAAGTGCGGTTTTCAAAATTGCAGGCCAGGGCGTTTCAGGCTTTCAAGTTCCTCGTGAAGAAAAGAAAAAGACGAAAGTAATTAAATTGGTCTAACCTTCGAAATATAATTCGGTTATTGAAATAATTGAAGCACAGCAAGACACGCGGTCGGTGTGGATGAAACAGGGAAATAATAACATTTTTCGCGAGACATTGATTTGGAATTTAATTATCGCCATAATGTTTGCCTGCCTTCACACACATGCACACACCTCCCTGCAAGGAATTTAGGTTCGTTATATGGCTGCCCAGCCTTACAGGCAACAAGCAACTCACCATTCTTGAGGACCTGTATCGTGATATGCTATTCAACAATGTGTCTGCTAGTCGCTATCCTTACTGTCAGTGGAAAAGTACAGAATATGTTGCGCTTTCTTGTTAAAGCTGTTCAAAACAATATCTATACTTCGAAATCTACGCCAAATGCCTCTCACATATTGCGCTGAAATGGATGAAATGAACACAAAATCTTACAGGTCAAGCGATGATTTCTTAAAGTATATATATTAGAATTAAGGCCTATGCCTTCACTACTTTCACACGTTTAATTCGATTGGTATGTATATAATTAAAAAATAGCCCTCGATCGAATGCAATAGGAGTATAAGAAGGCAACGCAGCCAAAAATGTAAAACAGCAAAACTAACATTTTCAGGCATCTGCTATAAACACTGTTCAGATATCGCCCACGTAGGCCTTCATTTCGACCACCTCTTTTTTCAAATTACTCAACCATGATCCTGTTCCATGAACGCAATTACAACCTCTTGCTTCGTTAACAATGCCGTAAAGGCCGTGTCCGAAATACATGGCTACGGCTTGACATTGCACACGGGTCTATTGGAAGCGGCTTCATGTACGTGATATGCCACATTCATAATAGCTCAAGCCGTAGCCATTAGGGACATGGTATTATGAGACCTATATACAGATCGTGACTGACGCACTACTGATGCTATTATACAGACACATTTTGCTTCAGATAGTGTGGTGGTCGGCACGTTCAGAATTCGGTCTGCTGCATGTAACCTACATCATAATATTATTAAGCAATACACTTTTCCATGATGGCAAATAAATGTACCACAATTTCGATGACATATTAAATTGGTAGCCTGCACTTATGCTTATATACACTGGTGACAAAAGATACCTCCATTGTCAAATTCAGTCTCGTTTAAAGGTAATATCATACTTTGGTTTTTGACAAAGAAATACAGATTCATGGGCACAAATATCAAGGAAGATACAGGAACAGTCATCTGTGAAAAGTTCAGCAACATACGGTGCCGACTTTGGGGGAAAACGGTGAAAAACGCCCACATTATTTCTTAAGTCTTTTCTCTTTTATTTTTTTATCTTTAAAAGATCAAAAATAATTCATTGGTTTTACTCTTTTCGGGATAAATACAGCATTTCACGCAGAAACATTTTAACAGTATATTTCTATCTTCGCCATCTTTATACCCTGTAAGTTATAGGTTGTGGAGATTCATATTTCGGTATGCTACCAAAGCATGATAGTACATTTAAAATGAATACAGCCTTTGCTTTCAAACAGCTGTTCCAATAGAAGATATATCTTTGGATAGCAACAAACAAATTTAACACGAACGATTGGTCCAAGACATGGCAATATTATACATTACTGTCTGGAAGAAATATTGGTAGATAACAAATATTGTTGGCTTGTTACCAAATGTATTTTCTTGAGAGCCGCCAAACAGCACCACAAGACGCCTTGTTGAAATCCAAACACAGAGGCATGTACTTCTTACAATTACAGTTCTGAGTTTTGACTGTCATGCAATTAATGTCGGCATAACCATGGCGACTCGTCTTAAAGTAATAGCTGTGAGTGAATGCGATCTTATGAAATGTCAAATATGCCTATAGTATAAGCGGAAAATGTGTGTTCATAATAAGCTGATCTGCCATCAGAGACCGATCCCAATGTCGCTGAACTGCAAGTATAGCCTGCAGTTAATTCCCCAAATTACCGCCATGTTGACCTCTTGGGGTCGATTTTACCAAACTCATCATAACTTACTGTCAATCGTAGGACCTATGATGCATTGCAGCCATACGTAGGATACGTTGAGTTATCCTTCGTAACTTGAGTTACGATCGATCGTAGGTTTCGTGAAATCGACCCCAGGACTGTCTAGGGTTTGACAAGACGTTCCTACTTCCTACACGTATACTGCATCCCAAGTGTCATATAGACAGAGAGCCTTGTTCTAGCTTGTCAAGGTATCAATAGTTCAATGTTTAGAGCAATGCGGCTCGGTATCAAGATGCTGTTAAAGGTAGGGTCATACTTTGGTAGCATACTGAAACATAAATCTTCACAGATTTATATAGCTTACAAGATAGAAAAGATGGTGATGGCAGAAACTTACCGTTAAACTTTTCTGCTACCAGGAAAAGGTAAAACCAATGACCAATCTTTTAAAGGTATAACAATTAATTATTGGTAAAGGTCACAAAGCAGCCCATAAAGAATTAATTGTTTTGATCTTACCCCAAGATCAAAACTGTTTTCGGTCTTTGTTTGGCTAAGGCGGAGATATTTTAACAGTAATTTTTCTACCGGCACCATCTTCATACCTTGAAAGTTATGCGTAAAACTTTGAACATTTCTGTTTGGGTATTTATTACCAATCCTGATCTGTACCTTTAAAGATCTATCAAAATTAACGGTGAAAAATTACTTAAGAAATACTATGGGCGTTTTAAACTGTTTTCTCAAACGTGGGCATCGTATAGGCTTGCAAACTTCACAGATGACTGTTACTTATATCTTCCTTGATATTTGTGCCCATGAATCTGCATTTCCATGACAAGGAACAAATTATGATATTACCTTTAAGTATCTTAGTTGCAGTGTACGCCAAAGTGTGGTACATTGTACATACATAATATGATACGGGAATTGTAATAATGAGTACTTATTCTACTAACATTCTGATGGTAACTGATAACTGGGGGATACTTTAGGGGCCGTCCATAAAGTACGTACGCACGAAGGGGGGGTGGGGGGGTTGTTACCGATGCGTACGCCATGCGTACAGGGGGGGAGGGGGGGTTAAGGCCAATGCGTACCGTACGCAAACGAAAAATTTGCATAGCATTATCGCGCGAAAAGAGAGGTAAAAAACGTGGAAAAAGAACCGGGATTGTTTGGTTTTTTTCTTTTTTTCTTATTCAACATGATAACAAATAGTAAAATCCATCTCTACATGTATAAAAACCTGTTAAACTTTAGTCAATCATTTTAGAATTTGAAAGTGACGTCCCAATAACGGTACCGGCCCGGATTACGGTGACATTTTAATGATGCTAAAGCAAGAGACCACGAGAAGTGAAAAACCTAATGTGGAATGCGTATGCGTACAGGGGGGGAGGGGGGGTTGGGACCACTGCGTACGCCATGCGTACAGAGGGGGAGGGGGGGTCAAAAAAGTCAGCATTTCGTGCGTACGTACTTTATGGACGGCCCCTTACTCGAATGAGCAGATATGGACACACTATATACAGGTCTAGCAATAGGGCGTACATGTCATTGTTCATACAGTGTGACCAGACATTTTTATTACGCGACACGTAAAGCGTATATTGCTAACTAGTCTTGCAACGCACAGTGGTGATACACTTATCAACAGTGATATACTGCTGTGTACACATGTATATGTTATATGGCATAATAATGTCTCAATTAAACAGGACAGATATTCAATTGAATTGAATTGCAAACAGCCTATTAAATGTATAGTACAAAGAGCCACTAGTATTACGCATAATAGTCCAAAGGTATGGTTGACCGTACTGTTATGTACACCTGTCGTGATACCGATCATATATAGCTCAGGTGATGATTGAACCATGGAGTATATAGGAACAGTCTCCATGGTGGGACCAATCGTTGACGAACGGAAATTACGAGAACCCCAACGGGCTAGTAGCAACTGGATTACATCTTCAAGTTCTGCCGATCAACAGCAATGTTAAGTTTCATTTGGAGAACCTCCACCTAAGTATCGATTCTAACCCTAGCGGCAAAATTGGCAAAGGGACATTCTTTTAAATATATCAGCATTTCGATTTTTTTAATTTCTTTTTTCCTATTTTCTATTTGCTTTTTAGGATTTAGGTCAACACGGTGCTTGTGACTTACTCAAGGCGTTGTTGTGTTCTGCATTTGCATTAGGAGGTGGTATAACGTTGACCCCGTTTGAAAGTGCATTGTAAGTGTGTATGTGCACTCCCAGCGCCACTTCCCCTTCCCTGCGAAAGTCACAGCCTGCGCCGGTCGAGCAAACCACACAAAAGTGCGGAAAGTGGCAAGAATTGATGACATTCACACCGGGAATCGTTACTCGATTACGGCTGGGGACCTGCCGTCCAGCCTAAGTAACATTACTCCTCCCGGCCCATTTAGTTTTTAATTTTCCGCTATCGATCGGCATTTAATGGTACATTCATTTGCATCCTTTGTGAAATTTGCCGTTCCACCCCCCCAAGGCCCCCTCCCAACCTGTCTCACTTTTTTTGTTGTTTCCTTTCCAGGTTGGGGCCCAAGGAAACTCGACGACAGATCGTAGGACAGTATAAAGCGCCCTCTATAGCTGTCTGTCAGTGTCAGTCATGAATCTTCCAACCATAATGACGCAACGATACGTATTAAAGGCAAAGTCTACAGCTCTGTGTAGTCACAGTTTATCTATCATATGGTCTGTTCGAGATACATGTCAAAAACAATTAAAGGAGATAATTGTAGAAATGTCCATCTGTGCAATGTATGACAGTGGGCCTTGCGTTGTCGCTTATTACAATATTTGAAGGCATACTCGTTAGAATGAGGCGGTGCCCAATATGCCCGATATCTTATGCACAAACCAGTGCGTGCATATAACCAAATTGGCTTTAATACTTACTACTTTGGCCAATATTTGATAGAACTCAGCTAAGTATTTGTGTCATTCATGTTTGAGGATAGAACAAAATTATAATTGTCAAATTGTGCTGCTTCCATTTTTCCAAAGTATGTATCACATTCAGTGGCATGGTTATTGACCATCCCCCAGCCAAACATGCGGGAGATTATGTACCCCATTCCCAAGATTTATGGCCGTGGTCGACGTTAAAAGGTTTTTGCTTATTGTGATCAAATATATATTAATATATATGTTAAAGATCGTAAAGATTCAGATAACGTGAATTACAACAAATGGAAAGTTACTAGACACGGAATACACTTCCCATCATCAAAAAAAGATAGTTGTGATCTATCTGCCCATACACAGCCACACATAGACCTACTTACCGCAATCGGACGGTTTACATGCTGTGAAATCACGCCAGTAAAGAAGAAACAAGAACCAACACAATATTGTCAGTTATCAGCTTCATGTCCAATATTCGTTAGTGTTGGGCGAAATGATACCAACTGCTATTACATTTCTCACGCAAATATTCCAAACACAAATGTTATCAAAGATTGGTGTGTCACCATCCAGGTCAAATTAAGCATTGACACCGTGTTGTTTTACACTGACACATTAATAATGTCCTAACTTACTCTAATAACCACAGAACCTATATATAGGGCTTTTTATTTCAAACCATTGTAAACACACTCTACAATCATGACAACGCGAGTTTAACGTCACTGCGCTTTGAACGTCATAGTACCTGTATTGGAGGAAGGGGTCCTTCCAATATTCAATTTTCCCAGCTTAATTTGCATCTGATGATTTCGGTTCCCCAAAGGCGGTTCTCGGGCTATCTCCTTAATCTCCAGAAGAAAAAGTGTGTAAAAGAGTGAGGAAAGGAGGACTTGCAATTATGCATAGCAGGGAACCAGACTAACTCAATTTGCCCGTTAGGCGATTTTAGCAATTACTGGAATTGTGTCCCGTGATACCAACCTACCATTTGCCGCTTAAACTGTCGCCTATAGCATTGCCTGTAGTTATACTATGCACAACAGCCTGGTAGAGTACTACATCTGATACCTCCAACAAATTCAAAACACTTCAAAGACACACACAGCGACATGTTTCAATCGTATTATGCATTGCAATCCATCACAATTCTCCAATCACTAGCATCAAACCACAATCTTTCTGTAAACATATGTTTTTATTTATTGGACTTGTTGTTTACGTCCGTGCACTAGTATATCTAGGGGCAGGGGGAACGTGCCCCGGGCGAAAAAAGGGATACCCGTACTATTGAAGTTATTGGAAATCTAGCCTGATCCAATGAGCAAACAAAGATTCTACTTTCAAATTCTCTGATTTTTTTCTTTTTTATTGGCATCAGAAGTTGGAATTAGAGGCGCAATTTTAGCGCTTTTCCCTAAATACGCCGCTACCTCCTCAGCTCAAGCATTTTTTGAATATGTGGTCTCAATAGCATTATTTATAGCATCCAAACACGGGCTCTTGGTCCATACAAGCAGAAAGTGTTGTGGGCATCCATCCAAGAACAATAGGAATTAATATAGTATAGTATAGTTTCAAGTTAATAAAATGTACATGTATGTAATTTGTTTAATGTTAAAATGCATATTATAGTCCCATTTCAATAGTTAGTACACCCGCAATGTAACATAATCCGACTCTTTTTAGGTGCTAAATAAAGAACATAGCTTATAACACGTAAAATGCAATATCGGATTTGAAATTAACGAAGTATTATTTTGAAATGTGATATTGTTTATTCTGTTTGATTGCAAAAACTCACGGGTTTAGAAGCACCGGGATTAATAATCTCAGGATGTCGACATCTTGCCAGTAATGTCATCATCCCAAGATAATCTATCTCAGAATCTCAACAAGTTTGATGGCACCTCTAGAGCTCCGTATAATTGTGAAATGAAATTTACTATACTTTCAGAGGCTGTAACGCTACACACGATGACGTCAGTATCCTGAATCTCTGCATATGTTGTCTGCCTATAAAGGTCAATGGCAATTAGCCCTAACTGAAACTTTGCAACGGTCATCAACCGATAATACAGTTTGGTTATTTCAAACTGCCGCTGGAAGGCACTCCAATGTTCATCGTCGTCATCTGTCTCTGTTTTCAAAGCACATTACTGTCAGACAACATCGTTAAAGGTAATATCATACTTTGGTTTTCATCAAAGAAATACAGATTCACATTTTCTACTTTGATGTAGTTTATTGACCATTTCATAAGCGCTAAGACTAGAAGCCAATGCATTAGTACGATGATAATGATCATGTATAGGAATCCCACAACATCTGCACATGACTTAAAGGTAGTATCATACATGGTAAGAAACCAAAACAGAAATGTTCACAGATTTACGTATAACTTACAGGGTATGAAGATGGTGGTGGTAGAAACATACCGCTAAAAATGTTCCGCCTGAAATGCTGTATTTATCCAGAAATTAGTAAAACAACGACCGAAATCTTGTTGATCTTTTAAAAGATCAAAAGTAAAAGAGAAAAGACTTCAGAAATACTGTGGCTGTTTTTCACTGTTTTCTCAAAAAGTGGGCACCGTATGGGACACAAAATGTTCACAGATGACTGTTACTATATCTTTCTTGATATATATGCCCATGAATCTGCATTTCTTTGATAAAAACCAAAGTATGATATTACCTTTAAAGCAATGTCATATCTTACTCAGATTTGTAAAAATTCCTGTTTCGACCGGAAGTAAAGGTCAACTTACACATTATTTACATTGAAGGGCCATGTGTCTATAGGTTGCGCATATACTGACAACACAATTGTCTGACGGTTTGAGATTCAAGTGATACTTAAGACCGAACAGTCAAAACACAAATCCATAAAGAAGCAAGAAAAAGCGGCAAGATTGGGCGCACTAAGTTTGGTATGACGCAAACATTCAGCTCCAATACCTTAAGATGACCGGGTGATATCGCTGCGCAACCCGGTACAAGAACAGTTATTGTTGGCACTTTTGACCTGTACCGAGAGATACGCCTAAGGTTATATGCATAGTACTGAAAAAGTTGCCCTAGATAGATTTTGGACGGAGAACCACAAACACAACATGCTTGTATTGTGAAGAGTTAACCATCGGCTAGCATTACCAGAAAGGTGTTGGTTTCCATCGTATTTTTAATAAGTGAAACGGGAAAAAAAAACAGAAATACATCGGCAGAAGGGCTTTCGTAAACAGAATGTCAAGAGGACAGCCGATAGCATAGAATCATTTTGAGCTGTGGCAATTGGAAATAGAGCCCCTTATTCTGTGATCATCCAAGCAATATATGAATTGTGGTGTGAACCAACGTGTGTACCTGATCCCTTGGTCAAGAGTGCGTAACGTACGGCGCTGGCAGGAATGAAATTTGATGATGAATCTATCGCCTGAAATGTAGCTCAATTCAAAACTATAATCATAAGGTGCCTTTAACTTGAATTCTGCGGTGCTGCCATAAATGAAATGGACTACTTCCGAAAATGCATCTGTTGCCGTACGTACTATTGCTGGGCTAACTATTCTGTAAGGCATTGATAAAGGTATAGACTGTATTTGGCTTGTTTCGTACTGGGCAATGTGAAATACATGTGCATGTATTTTGTAGTATAAGAGCAAACAGGCCAGACTTTGTTTTGCTTTATTTCCGAAGCAGGTCTATACATCCCTCATGTCCTATAAACTATATTAGGTATCCAATGCAGAATGATAGTCACTATACCTGAATGGCGGGTATGTTCACGTTTCTCTAGTCCTATGATATTTCATATTAAGCACGAATATCGGTTCAACGTGCTGTATTCACCAATGATTCACCCAACCTAATTAAGGCTCAATGCATTTTGCCGCGAAAGCTGTCCTTAGTTGTGCATCAGCGGAGGGAAAACACACTGACCTATTTGGAGGCATATTCCTGCTGGTACCAACCAGCTAAATCGACAGCCGTGTGTGCAATACAGCAGGTGTCAAGCATTAGGCTCTACTTGCATCAGTGGTTATATACCCCTTCGTGGAATCTGCTTGAGTGTGCTTGTATGTAATACTGATGGAATGGAACAGTCTACGTGCAGCTTAACTTGTGCTCACATACTCCAGCTTCCTTCTGCCAAACTTCCACACTATTGTCCAGTTGGTCATTATTTTGATTTATTTGACATTATGGTGTTTATACTTGTTTTTTATGTCTCCGTGGGTTTTTCCAATATGTTGGAATTTAAGTTGGAGTAGAAGAAGTGAAACTAAAGGTAACAATAATAATATTTTACAATTTACAAACAAAACCAAAATTCAGATTAATTAATCGGTGGAGTGGGTTTGAAACATTTGATTTTTGGTTACAAAAATATGTCATCCTAAGAGTAGTAGTTTCCCTGCCGGCCAACTTCGTTGAAACAATAGTTGTTGGCATAAATCGATATCCTGCTTTAAAAAGAAGACTGAAGACTGAAGCATACTGTATTCCAATTCAAAATTTAACTTTATAAAGACAAGCACAGTCGCCAAAATATAATGATATTCCTAGTGAATCAATTGATCCGATTAGATTGAAGAGCATCATGTAAAAAGTACATCTGCTTGGCAATTGGCCTACATACTCAACGTGTGGTGTTTAACTTGTGGAATTGGGTCGGACACTTAGAGTAAATTACCAGTCCATCCTACATACTGTATAACATTACTGAGTTACCCGCTATATGAGGTGGGCTGCAATAAGAGATGGTCCTTAGCGGATAGTAAATCACACATCATTTGGCGCTTCATTGGGGTGCGGTAATGGTACATGTAAATACATCCCGTCCTCAATCAAGATAGGGTCATGAAATATGCACATAGACGATACCTGCATAATCATACCTGAATATTTCTAATAACGATACAAATGAAATCAACTATTAGATGATAATGAAGTATTCTGACAGGGTAATATATAGACGTTTACAATAGAACTTGTCCTCATTAAAGGTTGTATCATACTTTGGTAAGAGACCAAAACAGAAATGTTCACTGATTTAAATATTTCCGCCTGAAATTGTGTATTTATCCAGAAATTAATGAAACAATGACCGAAAATCTTTTTGATCCTTTACAAGATCAAAAATAAAAGAGAAAAGACTTAAGAAATACTGTGGCCGATTTTCACTGTTTTCTCAAAAAGTTGGTACCGTATGGGACTGAAATTTTCACAGATTACTTTTACTGTATCTTCCTTGATATCTTTGCCCATGAATCTGTATTTCTTTGACAAAAACCAAAGAATGATACTACCTTTAAGTCAAGTGCAGATGTTGTGGGATTCATATACATGATCATTATCATCTTACAAATGCATTGGCTTCTAGTCTTAGCGCTTATAAAGTGGTAAATAAACTACATTTAAGTGTGTATGTTTGCAGGCACCTGTCACTGAGATTACAATTTATAATAAAGTCATAATATCTTGCATTCTAGATGAAATAGAATTATTGTGGAATCTACAACCAAACACAAAATGAAGCATTCGTGACGCATTAAAATGGTGTTTTATTTGATACGCTATATACCAGTATGGTACACATCTAGAATTTAACGGGCATCATGATGCCTACAGGAAAGCCAGTGAAATATGTTTCTGATTGCTAGATTTGATTGCTACAGTATGTATAAAAATCATTGAAGGAATACTGGAAAGTACATTTGCTTGTGTCAATTTCTTGAACTAGGCATTTAGATCAATTGGAAAGAGGGGAACAATATGTATATGTGTAAAATGTTAGCCGTGTGCCGATGAGATTGTGACAGTGGCTACATGTTGATAGGTTATCACGATCAGTCTACCCAACAAACAGAATGCAGAAACATGAGAAAGATTCCTTACAGATATTAGTATGTAGCAGAAGACAAAGTACATGTAGAGCACTGTGACAGGCCTGACCCTTCCCCTGGGGCGTAGAAGGATCAATGTGGCTACGATTTCTATACTCACAAAAATAACATAATGATTCGGTCGGTATCTTAGCGAGGACGTAGAAGTGTAACGCATTGTATTCATAGTCTGAAATTATTCTAGAATACAATATACAATATACACCATACACCATACACAATAGGCATATCTATCGAGTTTATTGTGTGGATTACTGTGTGTATCCTTCATTGTAAAATACATTACTTGCATTTCTTAGGCGCATGTATAACAATACAAACCACCAAGCAATCTGTATTTACTGATAAACCAATACAAGGCTTTAAACATAATAAAAACTGACATGTATAGTCAACCTTCGTGAACTATTATTTTGTCGAACTGTTCGCTACTTCACTTTAACTTGCATACGAGTAAATGACATCCAACTTCCTCTAAAGATTAAGACCCGAGACAATTCTGAAGATGTAAATGGTATGACTCATCAGTCACATAAAGGAATAAAACATGGAGACTTCGTAGCTACATACACCGGCGCACCCAGGATTTTGTCTTGGGGGGGGCTCAAAGAAAAAATTTTTCCCACAAAACATTTTGTGACTCCCCCCCCCCCCCCCTTCCTCCTCTCTCTTTCCCTCTCCCCCCTTTTTTTCGTTTTTTTTTCTTCTTTTTTCTCCGTTTTTTTTTTCAGGGACCCTCTTGGGGGGGGGCTCAAGCCCCCCGAGCCCCCCCCCCCTGGGTGCGCCACTGGCTACATATGTTTCAAAGCCTGATCACAAATTCAAAGGCTTTATCCCCACCAACTCCGCCCCCAAAATAAAACAAAAACACAGACGAACGTTGGCAAAATTTGCAGTAATTCACAGAAATACCAACTATTTTTGCAAAATGTCAGACAAGGATGTACATAATCATTTCAATTTCCGATGGATTTGTTTAAGGTAAGATCATACTTTGGTTTTTGTCAAAGAAATGCATATTCGTGGGCACAAATATCACGAAATATACATTAACAGTCATCTGTGAAATTTGCAGTTCCATACGGTGCCCACTTTTTGAGAAAACAGTGAAAAACACCCACAGTATTCAAAAAACCTTTTCACCATTATTTTCCATCTTTAAAGGACAAAAATTGATTTTGTGCATTGGTTTCATTTTCTGGATAAATACACCATTTCAGGCAGAACCATCATCATCCTGTACATGGGCGTAGATCCCGGGGGCTAGGGGGGTTGCAACCCCCCAGGTTTTCACTTTTTATATATATAAAAAATGATTTTGTGCACAAACGTATATAAAAGTACGACCCAGCTACACGATCAACCCCCAGGTCTGAGGACGTGTCTACACTACTGATTCTGTATACCCTGTAAGTCGTTGGTAAATTCTGTTTCGGTATGCTACCAAAGTATGATTATAGTACCTTTAAGTAAAAGTTGTTTTTCACATTTCACAGGTTTTTCACAGGTTGTATATTTTGAGGTTGAAGACGTTGTTATTTCTCTATTCACTGTAACCTAAAATAAAGGTCTACAGTCTACACACTACGGTGTCTGAACGATCTAAATTGAAATGTCCTAACTACGTGAACGGTGTGCCCGGGCAATCCCACATGCCCCTCAGGCATGCAATTTTCCTCCCTCTAGTATATCCATGCATATTGTATGGACTATGGGGCCCCGATAACGACATGTAAATAGCAAAAAAAAATCAAAATGTGTCAACGTCAGTTCTCTATTTGCACACGAGATCGCAAAGCCTGGGTCCAACCACTGATTATACTTTTGCATAACACGCGAAAATATGCATAGTTATTGAACTTTAAAGTGAATACAAAATGATATGAAATCCGAACCAAACAAACAACGCGTGGATGAAAATCTGTTCCAACTTACAAAATATAATTCATGAAGGAGTCGCAAAGATGAAAACAAAATGCTACATCAACACTGTATGGGGGAAAACGTTATCATATAAATTTTAAATAGCTCATTTCATAAATTATAGCAACTATGAAATTGATGTTCCTGAAAATTCCATCCATAATCTTTTTGCATAATATATTGTGAAATTCATGACAAAACCGTGGAAGCGAATCGATGTTGAATTATGTAACCATCATGTAACGCGTATATACCTCATAAAGAGTCGTCATGGGTTGTACAACCTATGTCAAATTTCAGTCAAGGTCGATCGTGCAATCTTCAACTTGACAAGGCACCAGTCTGTAGAACGGATGGGAGTGCCACAAAATCAAAATCGAGATTTGATGGGCTTGAAACGACCTTCCCACTTTTAATGTAACATTGTATGTGATAATTCCTCTCTGTAATGTGTTGACTTATGAGACAAATCAACAGGAAGTCAACAACCTTATTATTAATTGCAGATATCATTATGTCGACTTGTCGCTGATTTTGTGATACCATGGGTCACATAATGGTCATTGGTCTAGACAATTTGCCAATATACATATACTTGGATCTTTGATGTTTGCCACACGATCTCGGCATTATACAATATTTATACAGACAGCACCAATCTTCCCTAAATGCGCAATTGTGACGTCGGTGGTGGCATTTATTCATGGTGCATGTTGATTTATTCCCTTCCAAATATAACATCCTGCTATGCAATTCATAATACGTGATGTCACACTCCACAGATTCATAAATACACTTACATCACGAAATGATTCGGTTATTGTGGGGCCGAGGGTCAACGATATATGTATGGTTCAAGTAGGAGCAATTGCAGATTATACGTGCGATCGGGTGATTTGAAAGCGGCGGGGCTTTTTTAACAAGATGCTGAAAGTGCCTGGTGTACTTAAAGCGTGCTGTGAAAAGATCCCCCCCCCCTGTATACCGTACCATAATATCAAGCACCATATGCGGCCATAGAGAGAAACCTATTGGTATTTCAACTTGAAGCAAATAAATATCTTGTGGAATCACAATTTACGTTGATCTTAGTTATTAATTGTAGTTGATCCCAAGTTTTACAGGTCAAGGGAAAATTATTGATCCAATAAAAAAATGTATCGAAAAGAGGACAAAGAAAAATCGACTGGAGCGTGATTCGAACCGGCGACCTCCTGAATACCGTACAGCGTATCGATCCATGGGATGTTCGGATATGTACGGCGGTGTGTGCCTAGTTTCTTAGCTTCTGACTCCCAAATGGACAAAGACAATTGACTTTTAGGGACACCTCAAGCGTAGGGCTGGATAGCTCAGTTGGTTTAGAGTGACGATAAGTTTTTTCCGGGGATCGGTGGTTCGAATCCCGTTCCAATATTTTTTTTTCTTTTTTCACTTTCCATTGACTTTAAATTCAGTCAGTTTCCCTTTGGTTATTTGATGATCAACAATGTTATTTCGTTTTATTTGTTTGTTTGTTCCTTTCTTTCTGTCTTTGTGTTGAAACTCCGTATTAGTGAGGTTTATGCCTGGGTTTTGTTCCCATTATCGATTTCATAATTATGTAGGCGTTGTTAACTGCAATGAAAATCTGCATTATTTTGAGTCCGTATCAAGGAAATATCAACTTTCACTTTCTTGGAAACAATATAGCTGTTTACCATGACGACACGTAGGCCTACTGCATAAGCGCGTATACGGTTGATTCTCGGTGTGAATTAGGGCAAGTGGTTAATTTTGTCCAGTCTTGGTACCAATCTTCCAGTCACTAGCCTCTAAGCTCTCTCAAGGGAGGAGGGGGGGGGCTTATCTGCCACAAGGAGCCCTCATGTAGCTTCATAGGTGTCCATATTAATTAAACACAGCATATCAATTATTACTCATTAGCACTATACACAATATTCCCCAATATAATAGGAGAAACCAAGTTTGCACCTGCGAGGCTCATTGATAATTTAAGTAGCGAGGCATCGATTTGACCTTTTGGTGCAAAGTTCCCTGCACCATCCTGCATTATATAAAAGTATACCATGGTCTGTTTCACTTATTAGTAGCATTATTACGGTATGCATATCGCACAGGATCAATTAGTACCAAAGCAAACATGATATGGCCTTGTGAATGTATGCTTTGTATAAACACTACAGTAAAAAATGTACAGCAAAATGAGCAACGCTTGTCTAGCCCCACACACGTATGGATCCCTCAAATAAAATATTGTTCATACAGTGCGCAATCATCAGACATTGTGTGACCTAGCACACGTTAACACACTTTATCTTAAAGGTATAATACATGATTGGTAAAGGTCACAAAACTGGAATCTCACTTAGTCTGATCAAACATGTGCATTAAATGATAAACCTGTGAAATTTTGAGCTAAATCGGACATCCGAGTCACTAGAAAATAGCGAAACCCCGACTCAATTTTTCTTATAAAACATAAAGAATGATTTTGATCTTACCCCAAAACTGTTTTCGGTCTTTGATTAACTAAGTTCTTAATAAATACACAATTCAGTCGGAAATATTTGAACGGAATATTTCTATCAGCACCATCTTCATACCCTGAAAGTTATACGTAAATCTGTGAACATTTCTGTTTGGGTATGTTACCACTCCTACAGCTATACCTTTAATACCCAGGTCAAAATCAAGATTTTCAGACATTCTGGAATTGACTCGACTCAAGTCTCTGAAAAATGATTCTGCATTGATAATGCTAGATGCAGAATCTCAAGTACCAGGATATCGTACATAGAGGCCATTTGAGACTGGTGTGCTTAAGGTAGTCTATATGGCACCAAAAAGGATTGGATTTTACATTGGTGAAGATCAAACAGAAATGTGATACACGGTGCAAGAGGTGTGCCGCATGCAATGATGACGTAATACTTGTGTATTACGTCATCATACTGTTCAAACGCGTCGATTTCTCATTATGCCTCATATTTTGAATTTATTCGTAAGTGCGACAACTTTGAATAATTATATTATCATGTGATATGTGGATATCTTAATCAAACGTGACGTCATTATTAGCTATCACCATTGCCCGGGTCTAATTTGCGACAAAGTATTTCAAAATGGCAAGTACTCGCAATGCATTATTATAATTAATATTTACACATGCACAAAATGTCACAACACAAGTACATTAAAGGACACGAGACATTCATGAGAATCAGTATCCAACCTTCATACCAATCACATAGACCAAGTATTCCAATATATCAATGTCTGGTCTGTTATATATGCATACGGTGTGTATGTTTTATACTGGCCCGCCCTCATTGGCAATGTATATTTTACAATCATCAGCTGATTTATTATGCATAGCTTAGGAGGAGAAACCAACCGTGAATCCTTCCTGTTATTTACGATTAACAGGTTTCCAGATCAATTCTATTCCAGCAATGATTGCTTGCAACACAAATAAATCAATATTTAATCAAACGGTTGTTGTTTTTTTTTCATTTTTAATAAAATGCAATTTCTTCCCTTGAATGGGATTGACTCCATGATGTACAGCAGTATTCATCCAAACTTGCAGTAATCATTAAAAGCACAACATGGTGGAAACACTCTGCAGTGAAATGTTGAAATGTCCGCACAAAATACGGAGAGTTTGCTGCTAACAATTATGTCTTTTTCTCTTATCAGGTCGCAATAATAAAAACCCGATTACTTTGGAAGTCACTTTTTCAGCAATCGAAGTCGAGATGATGCGACCCAAGCCGAGCCGGGGCTGCCGAGCGTAGCCGAATCGAGCCGAGCGTAGCCGGAATCGAGCCGAGTTATCAATCGGTCGATCTTTATTTCTGGTACAAAGGTATAGTTGAATCCTAATCCGAACTGTGACATAATGAGGCTTCAAGCCAGACATTTGAAGGAAAACGGACTGGTAATGATACTTTTCATATTTGGAGGTATATACAAGACAGTGATGTGCATCGTAGCAGCACACATTATGGTACCTTGTGTTTGTAAAATATGTAATAATGCAGTATTGCTAATATAGGTATATAAAAGAGATAATGCTGCTTTGATGGTATTTTTATACGTATATTTTATAAGAATGTGACAATGTGTTTTACACCGTGTAGAACTACTAACGTGAACTTTATGAATACAGTAAGCTTTCAGATTATCTATTTTATCTGTAAATTTCCCTTGTACTACTGTCCAAGCGTGCGATTAATGCCATTTGAAGAGTGAAGTTTATAACATTACCCACTTCCGAGATCGTTATGTGTGCATCCACAAGTTGATGTCAAAATAGTTCAATATTTTACGCGCCAACAAAATGTAACAGCATAACACTAGTGATCAGTAAATACAGGTTGATAACATACCCGAATAGAAAAGTTCACAGATAAACGTATAACTTTCAGGATATGTAGATGGTGCCAGTCTGCCAGTAGAAACAGAAATGGTGTATTTATCAAGAAATTAGTCAAACAAAGACCGAAAACAGTTTTGATCTCGGGGTAAGATCAAAAATATTGATTTATGTTTCAGTATAAGAAATATCAACTTGGTTTTTTGCTATTTTCTCGTGACTCAGATGTCTTATTGAGCTCAAATTATGTCAGGTTTATTATTTCATGTACATGTTGGATCAGACAAAGTTATACGATCATCTGTGAACATGGCTATTTGGGTATGTAACCGATCCTGTATTGTACCTTTAAACTGATGTTACATTGTTACATTTGTGTTATATAATTGTACGGGTTTTCTGACATTTTAAAATACATTTCCGCACGGCTCTTATTTTACATACTACCCCAGCCCCTCCCCTCCCCGCCCCCATTGAGTCAACAAGTAGAGTTTATTTCCAAATCATGTCTGCCGATGAAGTTCCAACTTTCAATATCTACAAGAATGCAGTACTTTAACCGCGAGCTATGGCAATCATCTAGAGTTGTTTGGATATGCAAGCAATTGATGCGTGTAAAAACTATTGCTTTCTTTGTCTGGCTTCTCACAAGAGGGATGTCATCAGATTATCACGTGTTCATAATGTCGACACGTTACCTAGCAACAGCCAATAGATACAAAGACCGATACCTGAATCGTAATATACAGATTGCTCCTGGTTTCTCCCCTGAACTCTTTTATCAAATAAATAGCGAGCCTCTAGCGTTTCTATGAGATATCCACATTGCAGGAGCGTTCCAATTCACCAGGTAAAAAAAGGAAAAACAAAACCTGATATTACAGATTGAAAAAAATAGTTCAGTGTTATAGCCTGAAAGGCAATATAGAGCAATAGCATATTATTGTATTTACAAAAAGGGAGGCATCTAAAAAAAAATTTAAAAAACAAGAAATACATCAGACTTTCAACAAGTAAAGTATAGGTTTCCGTCGTTTGTCCCATTATTTGCAATAACCTGGTTATTTCTCTTTATATCTGGAATAGTAGATCGTCCCGGTCGTACATTTGTTTTTACATTTCCAAATCATGTGATGTATTGTTAAAGATGAGATGGCTGATTTTTGACCGACCTTAGGCCATAAAAAAAAAATTGTTGTATTGGCGTAACAGAGGTTTGGAAAATAGGGTAGGGCGGGCGGATTTTTTTTTTATTTTTTTTATTTTTCCTGGGGTATTAAATGCTTTTTCCCCTGTATATCACAGTATTTGACGTGTCAAATAAAGACAAGAAATGACATAACAACTTTAACCAGTCTGGTTTCCATCTTTTGCTCCTTTTAAGCTTTTAATCTGCATACAAATTTGCGATTTTTTTTATTTTATTTTATTTTTTTCTCGATTTTTATTTATTTATTAATTTTTTATTTTTTTGGTTTAAAATGTTTACGGTCGGGGCATATTTTTGGGTCGGGCGGGTTACGCCAATACAACCATTTTTTTTGTATGGCCTTAACAGTAAAATGAGTTGGTACTTTCAAATTGCCCTTCTATACGTGATAAGATAAACTTTCAGTTAATACTTGTAGGCACTACCGACAGGTACAAAGGTATTTCAGTTAAATACAAATAGACTAATATAACCAAGCATTATGGCGAAACAAACAAATAAATCATACATCATGAGACGTGGCATTTCTACACAGTCCTACATGACGAACAAGAATAAGTGGGTCGGGATAGGAGACTAGGAGGAGTCCGGCAAGGCATGATGGGGACTGAAAGTCCGCTATGCTGTGGTTATAAGCCACTCACAAATATGGATAAGTGTGGCACTGTAGACGACCAGTCAGATTTACTAACTGATGCGATCAATACACCTGCTATGTCATTCAGAGCAGAGGCCGACTGTAAAAAGCAGCGTCTAAATGTCAAATTCGACAGGTCTGTAGAAGTCCTCTTCATCTAGACTTGCATCTCCCAAAAAACCAACTGGGAAAAAGGCTGGGCAGCATTGTATTTATGGATGCGTGGGTATCATAAATAATTGGCAGGTTAAATCCTAAAGACATGAATGCACCCGAATGATTACAGCGCACTGTTATGCCAATGGATAGACTTCATTATTGTTATTGATTGCGGGGCCTCGACGGGTGAGCTTATATAAGCTATCATTACACCACTGGTAAGCACACACAGAAAAATGTATTGTATTCACTGAACTTTCCTTCAAATTTCCTTCATCAAATTCTAGATTTGCGCGCATTCTGTCAAATTATATGACCCTCAACAAACATATACCTTGTAAAAAGTAAATTCCACTTGTCAGTAACTGTTTTCACTAACTATTGATAAAAATGGTTATTTTAATTACTATTCAAGCAAAATCCATTCCTATTTATCCAAACTATAGAGGCTGACCTAGCTTATCATTCAGGTTATACATGTCAGTGGATGTTATCAGTCGAACTGGCCTTGTCATCTGGGGTTTATTCAACCAAAACCGATTAATACACAAATATAGGCGGATCGCAATCACTTTCTTGATGCGCTTAGAGTCAGTCATGCATGACGTCCTGAAAAACTGAGGCCACCTCTTCATCTGTTGTCAGGTTGGCGTAGAGGTTCTTTCCTCGCCTTTCACCTCTGCGGACCGGGTTCAAGTTCGGCTCGGTCTAAAAGTGGATTGGGTTTTCAGACCCTACCTGATTATGTGGGTTTTACCCAGAATATAACTGTTCCTCTTACCTCTAAAACTCTATCATTTATTCTCATCATCTTTACATAAAAGGTTTGATCAGGCTTCTCGACTACAGTGTCCAGGGCGCTTTTGAGGAATCCTTGGTGTCATTACCATAAATAGATACCGTAATAAAAAATGATAATAATAATAATAATAGTTCAAAACTGTGCACCTCTGCGTGCCAACCTATTGTCAACCTTTTCAGTCTACTATAACCAGTCAACTGTGACCACGAGAAAACAAAATGAAAGGCAGCATCTAATTTAACTGCCCAAGGTTACTAGGACATTAAGTTAATTAGCAGCCATAATTGGGAAAGGTCTTCATTTGTTTTGTCAAATTTTTTACCTATTTTTTGGCCTTCGATACTTACGTATCGCGATGTCTATCTGTCTAGAATTCGAAAATGCTCCATAAAGGTGGGTATAGTGGGTATCTGTGTGAATTGAGAGACAAAACCACAAGGATATAATAGTTAGTCTTTGACCGATTCCAGTAATTAGACCTAATCTTTCTAATGACAAGCTATGGACAGGACGAGTCTATGGAAATAATGAAATTACACATAGTATTACAGCTGCTATAGGAGAGTAGTGACCCAAAACAATGGTTCGGGGTGAATTGCATTGCTCTTTCCTATGTTAAAACAAATTGTACTCGAAGGCGAAATTTACATGAGGCAATAACGCTTAACCGATGGATACACCTATGGACGTACATACATGTGCATGTATATCAAAAGATATGAAAAACTTTCAACCGTTACCGGCTGCTTATGCGCAATATGGTGAACACATTGATATAATGTGATCTGCCTCATCTCCGTCATCTGGAATATCCTGAAAGACTAAAGGCTTTGAGACTACCTACACTGTCATACAGAAGACAAAGAGCTGAATTAATCCAAATATACAAGATTTCAAGAGGACTTGATCAAATTGACATCAACAACTTCTTTGAAATTGATGCTCATGGTAGAACTAGAGGTCATAGCATGAAACTAAAAAAGCACAGATGCAAATTGCAGTTAAGGCAAAATGCCTTTTCAATTAGAAGTATAAATAATTGGAATGCTTTACCAGAGGAAGCAGTTTCTGCATCCAGTGTGAATAATGTTCATATCAGCTATTGAGAGGCACTGGAAAAACCATCCACTAAAGTTTGTACCCTACCAGAGACTATCCAACGAGACGAGGGGCAAATAAGCTGTAAACTTTACGTCTCTACATCCAAGTAAATCCAAGTAAGTAAGTAAATAAAATACATACACAGAAATGTGTAGCAAAGACCTACCGTTAAAATATTCCCGGTGTATTTAACGGTGTATTTATCCAGAAATCAGTCAAAGAAAGACTGGACACAGTTTTGATCTCGGGGTAAGATCAAAGCCATTCTTCATGTTTTATAAGAAAAAATCGAGTCGATTTTTCGCTACTTTCTCGTGACTCAGATGTCCGATTGAGCTCAAATGTTCACAGATTTATTATTTCATGTGAATGCTGGTGAATCTGTGTCCTTTACCAATCATGTATTATACATTTAAGCACAGACCTGTAGGCACTGTCATAATTTTGCTTCGAGATAAAGGCGTAAAGGGGTATTTGAAAGGGATCTAATGATTGATTATAGGCTGACATTGAGTACATGAATATTAAAACATTGAAATATTTACGAAAAACATAAGACAAACATTGGATAGAATACTGACATACGTACGGGATACAGCTCAGAATTACCCATCGTCCAAATGTGCGGTCAACACAGTTTACTCTGCACTTAACAATGCAATGATTTGGTGAAATACATTGCATTCTTTTCTGCAAGACTCACAATACCTGGGAATTTAACCACATTACCTAGCAATAGACCTTATTCACGGCGCATCCTACAATCGAAGTAGTGCAATCAAACCGAGGCTTAAATTCAAAATAGTCTGGTACCCGTTTTCTTTTAAGAATTAGTGTTATCTTTTTCAACGTATGAAGGTGATAAGATGGATGTGGCGTGAATAAGGCGTATAGCATGACCAGATCCGAAGCCATACCATCCGTCTTTCACACTGACTCCCTCCAATTACACGCCACAACACTATATAAAATTAATACTTTCATAGTGATCATTCATTTCCGTCAGTGTGAAATTATGACTACAGGTGCAATGGCTATCCCATAACTGCTAATACACACCATCAGAACAGCCTGCTTAGCCTGCCGTGGTCGCACTATCACTAAAACAAGACACTTCATTATCAAATTATTCATCTGTATTCCAAACGCCTTGGGTGTTTAAATTAAGCCCTTTAAAGAGCCATATCCCACTTAATGTTTTTTGTTTCGGTTGGGGAGGGGGGGGGTTCAATCCTATTATATCTCTGTTTCCAAGCAAGTCGTCAATTCTTATCCTGCTGTTAGACCTTGTCACCGCCATTAGCTTGGTCTAATATTACTGGAACAAAAGCACACCACTCTACCTGCTAAGATTCAGTTTGAATGATACATTTCCGGATGTCTACACTGATCCCATGTCTGAAATGTCAGTCTCAGTCTTAAAATGGAATTATTAGCAATCAATGTTCAGTTTGTATTTCTTTGTAACACACTAAGTCTTTTGATACTGTAAATCGTGATATACTTGTATAACACATGTCAATACTCGTTCGTATTATTTACTTATCTTGTATGTTAAATAAGGACATGTATTCTACCTTCATGCCATTCCTAGAGAATGTGTGAATAAAATGGCGAAAGATTTCTTATATGGAGCCCGGTATGTGATATCTGCAAACATTCTAACGATCAACAATCAAACAAAATACTAATAATAAAAATAAATAAATAGATAAATGCTTCCCGAATGACGCACTCCAGATTTTATCAAAATAATTTCTTGAAACGCATACACATTAACACGGCCAGTGTATCCTTGAAATAGCAATGAAATAGCGGATAGATTCTTGTAATAAATCTTACATATTAATTCAATTAAATTCAATTAATTATTTTATCAATAAAATGTGTAAATAACCAATAAACCGTCCTTATCGACTAGTTCGCAAACTGGCACAAAATATGACCCCAAATTCACAGTAAAATGCAAAAGAATACGACTTGCATTTGTCTTCCCATAAGAAACAAATTTACTACGTTAAAAAGCAACAGCATTTCACACATTTCATTTTGCAAGTATTCAGCTAATCAATCAAATAAAAATAACACATGACTAAGTTTAATAACGCCTCAAAACACCTTAAACCTCAATCATACTTATTGATTACATATTTCCAATAGCAAAATGCAAAACCTACAACGTTTGAAAACACCAAGCCTAGGTTTATCGACTTTAGTCTGATTCTGGCAAGTAGCTTAGTAATAATGAGTCAATGCACTTTATTCTATTCGCCCTGGGGTTTCAGGGACACTAGTCACTACCAATCGTGTTTTGCTTATTGTCGGATTGTTATGTTTCTATCATTTTTCCCAAAGCCTGTTCCTTGAAGTGCAAAAGCTCCGACTCAGTTTAATATCAAAATTCCGGAAAACATTAAAAGCATTGATTGAGCCGGCACTAGCGGGCACCCTACGTTGAGTCATAATTAATAAATATCCCACTCACTGTTTGCCTCCACCGTGGTACGGTAACCAGGTTTATTAAAGGCGACCATTGTGTCACCTGCTTTATGTCCTTCTCGCTTTATTAGTTCCAATAAAAAATTCAAAGCTTCAATGGCGCAATTCCATTTGAGTTATTCCTCTTGAACGCCGATTGACATGGAATGGGGCAGGGACATTTGCTATTAAAAACAGCTATTCAATATAGGTCCATATCATTTCTTTTTTTTATAATATTTAGACAAAGTGACCTCTGGAATTGACCTGAAATGGAACACAATGTTGACCACAGTATCATGGTCGTTATGCGCAAGATTTGACGAGGGTGTGTTAAGGCAAATCATTTGACATGTGCCCAGTGATGCAACACGACAATAAATTCCAATTGTTCAGCACAAGACCACATAATTATTTACATCATTGTGTTCTATTGCCATCGAACACATTTACCATAAAACATTTACACACTATTCTCTAATTCAGTTGCACAAATAAATGTTCATAATAGTTTGGGGAACCCCACTTCAGTCTTTCTGTGAGAAGAACAACCATACCAACAGCTTGGTTGAACCACTGTCCTTCGTAAAGGAATGCATGCTGTGTTTGGGTTCGATGAGCGTGGTATTTGGTGAATTATTTCATGGGATGTGTCATGGCTATGCGGAGGGGTTTGCACCCGGAACCTACAAAACGCAAGATCAGTTACCGTGACAATGAAACATAATGTGGCACTAGAGATAAAACATACCGATGCATTGCATACAGTCTCCGCTTCCTGGGTGTTCACAAAGTTCATACGACAGTTGCGCACGCAAATGTCTAGTATTTAATATCTGATAAAAACAATATTCCATAGTTTGGAATCACTCCATTTGTGAGGACTAGCCGTCTTAAGTCAGACTCATCTGTTACAAAAGACAAGATGGAAGTCCTCTATATTCTGTCTAGGTATTGACTTACTGGACATCAGAAGAGAAGGTGCAACGGGGGCTACTGTAGGTCCAGTCGGATATACACAGTATATAGTCTTGCATTAGTAAAAACTGTTGATGACACGGCGGCTAAACCAAGTGTTTCATATAGTAAAAGCACGTACATCCTACTGTACATTAACATAACTGCAGAATACTTACTGACAGCCAAGCCTACCTGTCGTCTTGTATTCAAGATGTCTCACTGCTTGTCGCTCCACCTAAGACGCTGCCGGATTAAGTCAAGTTCCGTTTCAATTTCGTTGTCCAAGTTGTCTATCTATACTGCTTACTTCTAATGCAGTCCTGTTTCTTGATCGCTTTTAACTACACTACTGATCCTACGATGCAAACATTCATCCGTGTAAGGTTAAAAGTCGGCTTGTTATTAAACAAACTTATCCGATGGCCAAACAGGATTAGATAAAATGAAGATATGCTGACTGCTAGGTATGGAATGAAAATGTCCACAAGCTACACACGTGTTGTTTGCAACCACTACTGAAAGCCGAGCGGAGAATGATCGATACATACATACAGTACTCCAGACGTCATTTGCACAAATCCCACAGTCCTGCAAACACACTGCCGCTCATAGCCTTAGCCTTCTATAACACATGGTCGCCGTTTCGTGCGCAACTTGCATGAGTCTTCCTGCCTAGCAACGCTTAACTGTTAAAGGGTTACGGGATAGTGGTGGTTGACCCAGTATAAGCTTGTCAAATAGATAGAGACAGACATTTAATAAGTGATTGTTACAGCCCAAAGTACGGGTACGTGGTTTTGTTCTTGTTATCTGGTGACAATAATTCTACACGTCATTAGGCCCTCTAGTGGCAGAAGGATAGACGTTCAATATTGCATTGTCAGTTATATAGCTTTACTATAATGATTATGCAATAAAATTAAAACGTGCATTACCGCCCCCCCCCCCCGTAATACATGATTGGCAAAAGTCGCTTAACAGCACTCACACTTTGTCTGAACCAGCATGTATATATAATAACTTTGCCGTTGCATTGTCGTTGCAATGTCGTAGCTGTTGCCGTTGCCGTTGCATTGCCATTGCATTGTCATTGCGGTTGCATTGCATTGCATTGCATTGTCATTGTCATTGTCATTGTCGTTGTCATTGCAATTGAAGTTGACATTGACAGTGGTAGTGACAGTGACATTGACATTGACATTGCCATTGATTGCCGTACGGTCATTGACATTGACAGTGACATTGCTTTTCATTTGATGAAAAATGGATTTTGAAATGCCACAGAATATCCATATTCTTAATTTTTCTTATTGTCAAACCATCCGTGCAATGTTCTCCCCTTGTTAAATTCAAAAGGTATTTCAAGCAACACCCAATCCGAGATTTCGCCATAATTGTACAGCTTACAAGGGTTAAGGAACGGCGGAGATGTAGATCCTGTTGATGGTTAGTTGTATAAGACACGATGAGGGAAGGCCGGATGGAGAAAGCACGTAGACTTTAACGTCTTCCCCGGTCATGGCTATGGAAATACCCCGCACCATGCTACACATGTTCAAAGGTTCTACGCCTAATCAGTAAAGGTAAAAAACAATGCATTCCCCCAACACATTCAATTCATTCAATTAAAAATACTTTATTTATTCCGTTAAAAGGTGATTTCATTGTGATGATTGGACAACAAATATTGTTTGGGTATCAACAAATAAATTACAAACAATTAATTATATCAAATACAAACCGAATATACTTATCATTAAAATGATACACAAGATGATATTTAAAAAAAATGTAATACCTGTAAAAAAAAATGCTAGTAAAATTGACTCAACATTATCTAACAGTAGCATTGCCGAAAAAGTGAGAGTGCAAGTATCATAACATTAATTTCATTTCGAAAGTGTAATTGTTACTGGAATAAACGAATATTTCTTTCTGTTGGTTTTGCATGGAGGGCATCTTAGATGACGCCCGATGGGAGATATTCAAAGAAGGTTGTCAACACATGATCAGTTTCACTGGATAGGATCGATTTGGCTTTTCTATAAAGTACTTTTTGTTCGCAACACTGACTAATATTTCAATGGATAACGCACGTGATAATGCACATTCGTTTGGGGTTCGTTTTAAAATATTTGAAGAGGATGCTTCTGACCACAACAGTTTTTGTATTTTAACTTGTAGGTAAATCTCTGAACATTTTTAATGTTGTGTAATTTTACAGAATTTTAAGCCTATTAAAATGTTTTTCAGATGTCCACGTGTCTATCCATTGAAACAGACTATGATTGTTACACTGAAGGAGTTTATCAGACTGAAATCAGGCCTCTTCTTATTAAGTTATGTGTAGAGAGCGGATTCGTTCGAGGGCTGACAACGTCATCTTCACTAAATCAAGAGGCAGGGTTGCCGCCGGCGAAACGTGGCATTCTTCGGTACACATACAGGCTGCTTCTGGGTCGCTGGATTCCATTCTCCTATATAAGCCATGGAATATAAAGGCAGGTCTTTGGGTATGGAGTATCTCACGCTGTGATGAGATGTATCCTCTTTATATCAATCACCTAGGCCTGTTGCATTGCCCAAACGTTCAAATTATTTAAACGGGGTACAATATCGGTAGTAGTATCTATTTAAGAACATTTCATTACTAGCGTAGTGTTGCGTACAAACTGCGTACTGTCTACGTCCAGCGCTCTACGTTTTTGCTCATATCGCGTACCCCTTTGAAACCCTCTTTAAAGGATGTATGCCATGGCTACGTAGCAGTGCGATTCCTCGTACGCCTGTTATCCGCAATCTACGCGTACGTTCGCCAATTGCACAATTTGGGTGTATAGTATATGCCTTAGGTACGCGGTACCGTACGCAACCATACGCGATCGCACTACGCACAACGTAGGCCCGGTGTGAAGTTGTGGATCTATAGTTGCATCTTTTATGCGGACCGGGTCCACATCCACTCAAATTTCAATTATGTACAATGCAGTCAACATGGCAAAAAGCTCTGCATTTCTGTAAAAAATCCCCACCCCGTTCAGCCGCAGCTCAATGTTTTTGTTTATAATCTGTAAAACGGAGGACAGAATGTGCATCCTTTAACAAATCATTCATTCCGGTGCATTTTGAAACACTTGTTTTTACACTTATAGTTTGTTGGGGTTTTGTGTGATATCATTATTTTATACTGTATAATTTGAGAAAAATCTTGACAAAAGACCTTCTGTTTTGTAAACTCATACTTATCATTATATGTCCGTCGATAGGTTTGTCAGGCATAATTTCTTCATGAGTGCGACCCAGTTTAGGACTTCATTTCTTCGAAATGGCAGAGATCCGCCCGTCCAGTATGAGAACTTTCATTTCGCGAAAAATGAAATGCAAGTTTGAAACATGAGGGCGCTATATATGTCTGTCGTGAAAGAGACTTGTTGTTTCACCTAAATTTGGCATTAAAATATGTCAACGCGTTCGTGAAAAGAAACCAGAATTACCGGTCGACCTACACGAAGCCAAACAACGCGGTAATATACTGCGAAGTGGCGCTGAAACTCATTTCCCTTATATATATCATGTCAATATTTGTTTAATCCCCAGGGTCAAGACCAGCCCATTATTTCCTCGCCTGTATGACGATAACACAATTGCCCTTTGCAAACAATAAAACTGTGCCATATTAAAAGCGCTAATATGTATTTAGGCTAATAGACCAGGGAATTGGAACTTACGGAACTCCATGAGTGCCATTCCACTTATCCAGATAGCCACATAATTCATCTCGCCAAGTCGACTTATTAAGCCGTAAAAGTCGACTTATCGAGATAATTCATCCGTGCTACTCTGTGAAAACCAAGAAGTCGATATATCCTGATAATTTATCTCACTAAGACGACTTACTGAAAGAAGGAAGTTAACTGAAGTTAACTTGTCCTGATAGTAAACCTTGTAAAGTAAAGACGACTTACTAAAACTGAGGCTAATTATCAGAATAAGAGGACTTTTTAGATGCACATTACTACGGAGCTCCACGAGTGCCATTCCACTTATCCAGATAACCACATAATTTTTCTTGCCAAGTCGACGTCTTTTGGAGTGGTAAAAGTCGTCTTGTCTCAATAATTATCTTATATTAATAATTAGGGGTAATGGATATATATTTGTCAGAAATACATAAGGTTGAATCGCAAGTAAATAACAAAGCTTACAATCAATAATTCTCAGGCTCAGTATAGACCTACTCGAGTCACATTTGTTCAGTCCAATCATGGGCACTATATCTATAATGTTCTAACGAAAGGGGACATTTTTTAGCAGAGATGTTTGCTATTCTACATTATGTTTTGCATGTTCGGGATGAACACAAAGCTAGATGGTCAGAATTGTCATTTTATGCAATACATCCCTATAGTGCTCGACGCGGTTAATTGTCTGAACATTCGTCAAATCGGTTCCTTTACTTGGTATATTATGATAATGTTATAAAGACGGTTTGAGGAGAAACCATGTATAAACTCTTTATATACCTGGTATTGTTCATGTTATGTTTACCTTAGCAATTTACTGCTGTAGGCGTGCTGTCATACCAATACAATCCTCTACACACTACACAGCACAGCTATACGGTAACTCGAGGACTCTATCTAAATGCCAAACGTCTGAATGTATATATACCCTATATACCTTACCCGTTGGGCCGAGAGACAGGTGATATGCATCACACAATATCATTCCTCATATGATTACGTTATTGGCTGGAGCATAATATCTTTTAAAGGTTGCAGTTGGAAAAGGTGGTTTGCCTTCATATTCTTCCCTATACACGTATATGTGTTTGAGGTCAATGCGCTGGTGTGGCCGGGTAAATGTATCTTTCCTACATTATTGAAAGCGATATTACTCTGATTCACATTCAGGTCAGCAATTCGTTCACTTCTTTACAGTTCAGGGAAAAGTCGTATTCTGCAAATAATCGGCAGTGCTGTCAGACTCAGATAATTCTGATCAACAATTCTTAAAGGCAGTGTACAGGATTTGCAAGGCCTCAAATAAAGTTGAGCTTGAGACAGAAAATGGACTCAACAGTTCGTAAACAGTGCAAACAGTCACCATGGTAAATCTCGGTTCATCAGATGCTAAGTTTTTCAAGGAAATCAAGATTTAGTGTATTTTAAAAAGATCGTTTGTCCGATCGATTTAGGTCTAGTGGCATTTCGAAAGGGTGGTGTAACCGTGAAGGATTCGGAGGGGGCAAGGTTATTTCGGTCGTATTTCTGCTATCCAGGTGAACAAAGCGTAAAAAGGTACATGAAACAACGTCTGTAAGGAAGTTTAAGAACAAATTCAGCCAAAAACGCACATCTTTGCAAATCCTATATGCTCCCTTTAATCCATAAAAAATATGTACCGTTTACCAAGCCTGTCCTAGATAAGGTACGCCTGTACATGCACACATTACAAAGTTGAGTCTACGCTGTAGTTAGATGGATGTACCGTTGATAAGGGGTAAAAGCTTTGAATACAAAAATGTATGTACTGTATTAACTAATGGTACTTATCCTCTCAATATGAGTGTGACGTCACTCGCTGCCAAATGATGGTGCAAACCAGTTAAGTGACCGACCACGCCTATACGATGCCCTACGTGTGCCTTGAGCATATACATGAATAAATTGATTTGGTGTCTTATAAATTACATATAATATAATTATTATTATTAAAATCATCAAATAACCACAAGGGAAACTGGCTGAATTTGGAGTTATTGAAAGGTGAACAAAGAAAAATTGACTGGAGCTGGATTCAAACCAGCTTCCTAAGGACAAAGATAATTGACTATAAGGGACACCACCATCATAAAGGTCTGGATAGCTCAGTGATTGGTAAGGGCGCCTGTAGTGTTCCGAAGATCGCTGGTTCGAATCCCGATAAAGTAAAAGTTCTTTTCTTTGAATGTATTATTATTGTTATTATATTACCACTATGTGTGGACTTTAGGACTAGAACGTGTGGTATGTGTATATATACCAACAGAAGATTTCAAGAAACATTGCTTAAAGGTAGTATCATACTTTGGGGTAAGAGACCAAAACAGAAATGTTCACATATTTACGTATAACTTTTAGGGTATGAAGATGATGCTAGTAGAAATCTACCGTTAAAATGTTTCCGCCAGAAATGGTGTATTTATCCAGAAATTAGTAAAACAACAACCGAAAATCTTTTTGATCTTTTAAAAGATCAAAAATAAAAGAGAAAAGACTTAAGAAATACTGTGGCCGTTTTTCACGATTTTCTAAAAAAGTGGGCAACGTATGGGACTGAAATTTGTACAGATGACCGTGACTTAATTCTTTTTAAAAATCAAATGAATGTTGATAAACAAGCTGATCACCTAAACGTCCTACTAACCCATGCTTAGTTTATTAAATCGTCTTCAGTGTTTGTTCGGATAACTTAGGCAATAAAAATGAGGGCATACTTTAAGCATCAACTCTATCACACTGCAATAATAATGTTCAGTAACACAACTTCGCAAGGTTACGTAAATTTGTGCCTGCCGAAGCTGAAACTCGTTTTGCAGAGATTTGCCTGTAGACAGTTGGTCAATGCCCCACTGCTAGATAAAACCATCGCCAATAGAACCAAACTTGCAAGTGCATTCAATGCTGTGCCTTCACGACACATTATGTCGCTGTTCTCACCGCTCAGAGTTTTAATCATAAATTCGTCCGTGTGTTTTCAAAATCAACAGTCCGTTCCATATTGATATGTATTTTATAATCTTGCCATCAACCGCCAGTGGCTTTGCGCAACCAAGTGCTTAAGGCTGTAGTAAGCAAACACAGGTAACAGGTTTTTACCTTTCAAGTCAATGCAACGTGTAGGTGATGAACTGAGCTCTTTGAAGACTGCGATTTGATGGGTATGCAGCTGTTATATGGCACTTTTCGAGCTACCGACAAACACGAACAATTACATTCGCGCCGATTCCATCATAATGTTACCATTGTCATTATTATCAAATGATTAAGATGCACATACTAGTCGATGAATGTGGTATATTGCACATAATATTCTGTAATTTCTATGCTTGATAAGTTTCAATTAGATTAAATGTCATTTAGTGATATAGTCAGTATCGATTTAAAGATTCCGTAGATGCCACAATATGCCCACACTTATATTGTATAGCTATACGTTTGATGCATAATAGATGCATTAATATATACCACAGTGTATTTCACAAGAAATTAATAGTCAATGTATGAGCACTCCCACAAAGTCAGTAGTCTATATATTTCAAACAGGCATACTACCCAATATTGTATAATATTTTCAATCATTCTCTTTATTTTCCGTTCATATCTTTGTACTGTTCAAGCCCAAATAACCTAGTTCCCTTATAGCTAACTTAATACAGTCAAACAGAAGTATGGAATTTGCAAACTATAAATTGTTTTTGAAGTGCACGTGTTTTTATAGCAAAAAGTACACATTAGAATGTATCCACTGAACTGTACTAAAATTCTCCTTTGACTCATAGACTAAATTACCAGTTCAAAATAGTATGCACTAAGGAATAACAGCGCAGACAGTTTAACGATATTTACCATACAAATATTTCCAATTTCAGGCGAGTCAGCATATTTCGTCGTATACTAATTAAATGTCACTGCTTCCGATGGTTGAAAGACTCATCTTGATTTGTTCTCGCTTGGCTAGATTGTGTTTCTTCCCTGAAATGGCTCTATGGAGACACAGTCTGGACTTGCATCCGATGGATTTCTAGATTGTGGAAATGCCGAAGGCGACTCAGGAAGGAGTGAGTGACATTGGGAATCCACGTCACATCTAAAGGGATCTCAAGATATCACTGCATATATAAATATTTGCTATTTATTAAAGACGGACAGGGACCAATATGGCTCTCAGTTGTTAACACCACTACCATGGGAGTCAGGGTAGTCGGACTATTCCATAACAACATGGGACTTGCATTTTCAAAGTAATCAAATACTATTTCCTCCCCCGTTTTATCATTACCGTGCTTAGATTATGCAGAGGCAGAGATGCACGTATACATGTACTTAAGTCCATGAGTTGTTGTGTAACATGATACCACCCAAGAACATCGCATTAAAGACATTAACTTAACACATTAAAGTCAACAAAGGTACACGTCATTATTCATTGTTATCTCATTGATGGATACTCGATTACTTGTAATACGTAAGCCCACTAGTGGGAAAACAGAAACACATGCACAATCCATTCTACTAGCGCTTATGATCTATGGCAAAAATACTTTTTTGTTATGCATTGCAAACATAAGACGTGGCCCTTATACTCTTCCGTAGGACAAGTACTTGAGAGCTTAATTTCAGTATTATCGCTCCACTCAGATCGACGCTAAATTTGATTGTTGCAGCAATTGTTGTTGCATGGTATTTGGATCTTGCAATATTCAATTTCGCGATATCATTGTTAAATACCAGGCACTGTATATAGATGCAGATCACGTAATTCTTAACTTTTTCGTATTTCTTTTTATTGAGAAGCGAGACAAATATGTGAAGACTAAAGCACCTCCCCAGCATCCACACACGTCAAACCGAGCCCGATTGACACATGTTGGTGAATAGTGCAACTACGTGTATGCAAGTTCACTACTTCGATACTATTGATACTAAAGAAAGCATACTACAACTTTAAAGTGAACTACAGCATATAAAGGAAAATGCCTCTGTAAATCAACTTAGGTGTTTCATTAAGCCTGGTTCTTCCTCACCATTCCCCTCTCAATCCACTTCCATTGCAATTGCATTTGAAGTATGCACGGTGACTGTAATTATATTTTAATATTGTGAGTTTTTCCGCCCCTCGACGAAATAAAATCCAGGGGAGCGTGTAATAACTTGGCCAATCCGTGCCGAAGGAAACGATGCTAGCGACAGATGGTGGATACAATGATTTATTTTACTACAGATTGACCGGGCAATACACCAGCAAGGGAATGTCACACGTCAGATTGCTTTAATAAGCCGTCTCTATAGACTGATGTACCGTATAATTTAGCGACGGGAAGGTTTATTCATCTTATATGGATGGAACTAATATGTGGCTGCCGTCAAGTTGAAGACGTAGGCATATCCATACCGACAATCCCATGACTGCGAAAACACCTTCAAATTCCAAGCATCTATATACATCTATACCTTAGCAGGTGTTTGAAGTAAATGCGCCCTCAATAGGTTGGGGGCCCGTGGTATACTATCATGGCATTTTACCTTGGATGTGCCATCATTGGACGCGGAACGTCCAAGCATGGCAAGGCGCGAACAAAAAATTCCCAGGGTATTTTTTTAATATAGTGGCGTTCTTGTTAAAGGGATGGTACAGAATTGGTAAGACAAAATACACTTCATGATCACAGATTCACATAAAACTTACACAGTATAAGGCCACATAAAAAAAATTACTTGTTTAGCGTCCCCGCCCGACCTCCGATATGAGCCCGACCTGTATTATTATTATTTTTTTTATTTGTCTCAAAAGAAATAAATATTGGGGGAAACAATTATTTCTTGTATGTAAAAGCAGTGTGCGCTAATATCTACCGTAATTTTCGGACTAAACATCATGAAGGCCACCTGGGGTAGAAGCCGCAGCATGCGAAAAATGTACAAATTTAAGCGGTAGGGACATTTGATAATCAATGTTCCGGAAATTTGTACCGATGTGGCGGACTGAAGGAATATCAGCCGAGCGCATGACTAGAACTACCGTAACCCGACTTGAGTCAAGTCTACATACTTAGGTTTCTCTAGTCTACTGAAATTTCCAATGGTCAGATATCTAGCTTGAAAGCTTCTATGGTCTTCAGTATCTTCCTAACATGTTTTCTGACCATGAATACCATGTATCTTTTCTTCCACAGGCATGTTGCCATTCTATCCTTAAAATAAAAAATAAAAATAAAAACCTCCCTCCCTACCTAGAAAATTTGGAAGAGGTGGACGCTAAACAATTTTTTTTTTTTATGTGGCCTAATGGTGATGATAGGAGAAAACATCCCATAAAATGTTTTTGTCTTAAATGCCATATTCGTTGAGAAATAAATGAATTTTCCGATCGGAATAAATCGCTTCGAAGCGTTTCATTCATTCGTTGAAATGTGTACAGTTCTCTACACGGGTTTTCACTATTTTCTCGTGACCTGATGGCTGATTGACCTCAAACTTCCACAGGTTTGTCAGTTAAGGTATATGATGGATTACATAATGTGATTTCACTGTCAACAACGGTTTTGTCGCAAAAACCAGTTCTGTACCATCCCTTTAAGTTTAATGTGAGAAAAGGCCTAGAGGCGTAAAATGACACGTTTGGTCGTCAATGTTATGAATATACCATGTAAGCTGCGTACATTTCTACACAGTGTGTCAAAGGAAACAGTTGGATGATATTCATCAACATCTCAACCGATCATCACTGCACTTAGCTGATAAAAGTATCAATCATGCAGGATTTCAGTGTTACAACACGTTGTCAGCTATCTAAAGGTAAAGAAATACAGATTCATGGGCACAAAAATCAAGACAGACACAGTAACAGCTAGCTATCTGCGAAAATTTCAGTCCCATACGGTGCCCACTTTTTGAGAAAACAGTGAAAAACAGCCACAGTATTTTTTAAGTCTTTTCTCTTTTATTTTTGATTTTTTTAAAGATCAAAAAGATTTTCGGTCGTTGTTTTACTAATTTCTGAATAAATACACCATTTCAGGCGGAAACATTTTAACGGTATCTACCGCAACCATCTTCATACCATGTAAGTTATGCGTAAATCTTTGAACATTTCTGTTTTGGTTTCTTACCAAAGTATGATACTACCTTTAAAGGTAAGTACAGGATTGGTATAACATTAAACAGAAATGTTAACCACACGCTTGTTTAGATAGCTATAGCTGCAGTATGACCTTGATAATACTTTTAACTCAAGCGCGTCGTGAAATTTACATGTGCATGTTTGTTTTTATCTTCTTCGTGCAAATAAAAGAATAAGTTTTAAGTCCGTCTTACTAACTGTATAGTTATGGTGTAGACCTAAAATGCTATTACCTACCCACTTGCTATAGAAACATCATTGACATTTACTGTGGGTATTATTCATTTTTATGAAGTAAGACACACATTTTAAACTGAAAGATTATAGTTTTGTTACAGCTTAATACGAAATTATTTATTAAATCGTTCAACTTATGAAGTAATTGAACAAAAACGATAATTTCATAATTTTAAAATGCTGTCTAATGTAAGTACAGTATTGGTGCCTTATTTGAAATTGTATGCACCCTCAAATAGAATGGACTCGTCTTGACGGCCGTCTCTACGGCAACCGTTAACGTACGTGAATAAATGAATATGTGTCTAAATCGTGTTTCCCAAGTCGTTATTTCCGAGTGGTTCCCAGGCGAACTCTCGCCGTAGCCATGGGTCTCGCGAGAAAATAGAACTGTTTCGCGAGAGTTGTGTGAAAGAAGAGACGATCATCGCGACTTCTAATGACTTGGCTCCAAGTCTATGTTTAATACGAAAAATTGAGTCGAGTTTTATCGTGACTCAGAATGTCCGATTGAGCTCAATTTTCACACGTTTATCATTCCATGCATTATGCTTGACAAAATGTGAGTGATGTTCTGTGACCTTTGCCAATCATGTATTTTACCTTTAATTCCGTTGTGCTATAATATTTGTTTACAAACCAATGAGAGATGTCCGAGCAGTGCTTATCTCTCTGGGTCTCATGCATTCAATTAAAATTGCTTCCAGGAAATGTTTACATACCCACAAAAGGCGTTAAAATAATGTTCCAAGATTTACGTATACACCGATCCGACGGCGCGACCATGGAGGTAGGAAACACCCGCCATTACTGGTGTGTCCCCGCCCGTATTTTGTCCGACAACAAAATAATTTACGTCTGCCGTACTTTATACTGCAGGGTGTACGTCCCCTAATCATGCAATAGAGTGCGGTGGACGTAAATTCGTTTGTTGCCGGACAAAAGGCAGGCGGGGACACAAAAGTAATGGCGGACAGTATTTCGTGCCGTCGGATCGGTCTATAACTTTTGAAGATGGTGCTGGTAGAACAAGCAGAAGAAGATAATCATTCATTCTGTATGCTGCAGCCAACGTCTCAAAAAGTCTGTAATATCGTTCGTCTGGTTACCAGACCGCAAGAATCTCCGACTATTCTATGGACAGGGAACCAGACTATGGACGTCTATACGTTACCTGTTGCGATGTGTAGTCTAGATCCCAGACCAATAATCGCCGACTAAACTGTCAATTCTAGGTTTTTTATAAGTCGTCAGTGAATCTTTGTGCCGGAAACCAGACTAATGCGTTGTGGTCCAGAGTGTTTTGGAAATTTCGGGCACATGCACGGCCGGCACGACAATGGTGTTTATTCAAGAAGGTATTTCTTCCTAGCCTCCACATTGTGGTGTGCATGTACTGTATTACTTGACTACACCCGAAATGGCTACAAATGCCCCGATTCAATCATGACCACGCATGCCACGAAAATCAAATCCTTTGAAGAAGACATAGCATACATTGACAAATTTACCAGTACCGCGCGAGCTAGTTCAAGTGTTTTTCAGGATTTCGCGCGGTCCGTTCTCGGCAGAACTTGAAACTGCCATTTATCTAAACGTGTCGAATTCCACATCTGCATGTGATTTGTGTGAGTCTGCTTTCTGTACAGGGAATTGATTGGTTTTAGGTTGCAGTTTCAACTGCATTAAGCCATGCAGCCTTAAGGGAGTCGAGAGACGAGACACGCTCAGTTAACCCTTTATAAAAAGGTTTCTCTGATGGCTTGCAACACAATCTTATATGTATTGATAAAATAATCATATATTACTGCGCGACTAAAACAATGCAAGGGAGTTTCCTCCCAGGGTCCAGCTATAGACACGCACGGTGGTTATTCGGAGACTTCAATTGACAGTTATCTGAGTTGACACAAAATTCCTCAGCATACGGTTGCCTTTTATTTTCTCTGGTCGTCGGCAGCTTGAAACCCCCTCGGCCACGTTCGCTGTGACACCACACAACACAAACGGAAAAAAGGGCAGCTTGCAGCCCTAGGACCGTATGCACGAACTGACGAACTATCAACATGTCATAGATCCACACCTGAATTTAAAGAGATCCATATACAACAACAATACTCTCCGACTTAAAGGTAGTATCATACTTTGGTTTTTGTCAAAGAAATACAGATTCATGGGCAAATATATCAAGGAAGATACAGTAAAAGTAATCTGTGAAAATTGTCACGAGTAACGTACCCACTACATCACCGACTATACATTACACGGATAAGGAACTATTTGCTACCGCAACTGAAGGAATCTTCCTAGTAGCCTCTTACTATATACAGTATTCCAAAGAAATGTTTTTCGTCACGAGTTAACCAAGAATTGACATGCCGTTAAATAACACACTATTGGTAAAGGTCACAGAACAGCACTCACCCTTTGTCTATTCCAACGTACATGAAATAATAAACCTGTGACAATTTGAACTCAACCGGACATCTGAATCACAAGAAAATAGCGAAAACCCGACTCAATTCTTCTGAAATCATAAAGAATGGTTTCGATCTTACTTCGAGATCAAAACTGTTTTCGGTATTTGTTTTACTAATTTCTGGCTAAATACACAATTTCAGATGGAAATGATTTAACGGTTTCCGTCAGCACCATCTTCACACTCATACTTTATGAAGGTTTTACGTAAATCTGTGAACATTTATGTTTACCAATCCTGCAGTGTGGGAGTAGAGTCCTCAAATCCGAGTACTTCAAGATCCGAGTACTGGGCCGAGTCCGAGTACATTGCTGACGAGATCGAGTCCAGGGTATCGAGTACGAGTATATTTAAGGGGGAGTACAGGGCCGAGTCCGAGTAACAAAGTAGGAGTCCACATGCGAGAACATGCAGCTAAAATCGTTTTGATCTTTTAAAAGATCAAAAATAAAAGAGAAAAGACGTAAGAAATACTGTGGCTGTTTTTCACCGTTTTCTCAAAAAGTGGGCATCGTATAATACTGAAATTTTTACAGATGACTGTTACTGTATCTGTCTTACTGTATTTTTGCCCACGAATATGTATTTCTTTGATAAAAACAAAGTATGATATTACATTTAAAGGCAGCGTATATACAGGATTTGCAACGCCTCCCCAAAAAAAGTACTGAGTTTGAGACAGAAATTGACTCAACAGTTCGTAAACAGTGCAAACAGTCACCATGGGAAATCTTGGTTCATCAGATGCTGGGTTTTTCAAGGAAATAAAGATTTATTGTCTTTTAAAAAGATCGTTCGTCCGAACGATTTAGTAGCATGTCGAAAGCGCGGTAACCGTGAAGGATTCGGAGGGGGCAAGATTATTTCGGCCGTATTTCTGCTATCCAGATGAACAAAGCGTAAACGGTACATGAAACAACGTCTGTAAGGAAGTTTAAGACCTTCACTTCTGTTTAAGTACCAAATGTAGCCAAATCACACATCTTTGCAAATCTTATATGCTCCCTTTAAGCAAATGTGCGACCACTGCATGCAGTTAATATTGACACAGTTAAGTTGGTAAAAAACAAAAGAGGAAAGCATTATATTCCAAAGACATAAAAATCACGGACAATTGCAATGTCCGGCACACGGTGTTTTCTGGCTTAGGTACGGAAAACGAAAAAGACAAATTGATTGAAATAGGAGACACGTTGCTTCAAGCGACGTGACCGAACAGACAACGGGTCAGTCTGGATTATCGGTCAACTGACTGTTAGTCCAAATCACTGTAGTCAGCTGACACTGCATGCAGGCGCACAAAGACTCCGAATTTACTGAGTGACCGGTAAAATGGTCCATGTCCACCAATCGACTTGCCCTGCTAAGAAGATCGATTATACTGAATAATCTAGGACAAACATGATGTACCATAATGAGTTATGTACAATCAGTGGCGTACCAAGGCTCACATTAATTTGTGAGGGTCATTTCGTGATTTTTTCGGGGGGAGGGGGCGGTGGGGGAGACAATGAAGTCAACATCGGTAAGGCAATTCTTTGAAGTTCAACATTTGAACCGTATGGGACGCGGACATCCAGTGGGGCGCACGTGACCCCCCCCCCCCCCCCCCCACCACCCAGTCATCATAAGTCAGTGATCGGTTCGCGCACATAAAGCATGAAGAAATCAACAAGGTATGTCCGAACCCTCCACATTTTATTTTTAGCTGCCAACAATAAAGTAACACCCGTCTAGCTGTTCGTTTACTCCACTTATTTCTGAAAACTAATTCAAAAGTCGTATTTCTGCCAAGTTGGTATGAAGTCACCATTTTGACACAATTCTGATTCCACCAATTGGGCAAGTGGCAGCTATTATATCGTTATGTTCTACATGTATGACGATTCAATGTAAACCAGTCATATACGGGTATTCTGGTTGTTTTGTTTGTAAAAATACATGCATACAAAATATTCCTCTGGGAATTACGTACAAAAAAAAACAAGAGTTAAGCAGACCGTCCTGTATATTGAGGTGGCCGCCATTTCCCAGGATTCCTGGTACATGACTGTACATACCGATGCCCATAAGTCCCCTTCTGGCTTACTAGCAAGCCGACTACTGCGGATCTCACCTGTGACGGTTAACTAGACCGGAGCATACAAAGCTCTGAAGAACGAGAGGGATAAATAATGTATTATAGCCATGGGCGTAGAACACGGGGTGATAGGTCCCCCCCCCCCCTCCTCCTCACTACAGCTACAGGATCATACCTCCAGGTCTGATGACTTGTCTACGCTACTGGCGGCGGCCCCTGGACCATCGCGGTGCCAGGGTCCGTTCATGCCAAGTTCCATTCGATCAGAGATAAGATGCGGGATCGGGAATCGAACCCAGACTGTCGGAAGTCTAGGCTATGATACCAATGTGATCCCGCAGGGAGGGGGGGGGGGGGGCGAGCAACTGAGAATGCCACCAAACCACTCGGCCATCTCAAAAACATTCTCTTCTAACCCCCATCTTTAGGAGAAATTAGAATGATTATTTATCCAGGAAACAATAATGGCCCAGGCGTGTCACGTATAGTTTCATTGACAGAGCAATCCGCTGGGATTAGCTAATCCAAATTAACTTAATTCTCAGGATTAGGATATGTAATCTTGTTGAGTCCGTTTATTCCAAATCAAAAGAGACGAAATACGGCCCATCTTGACCTATTATCTACATAGTTCCTTCCTAATTATTTTGTTTAATAACACGCCCACTATATACCCGCTCTACTCGGGCTTTGTCAATGATGGCGGCTTCTTTAAACTTTCGATCCGCCAATTTAACTTGTAACAGTGTTACTAATACTTCCTATGCTTCCATCAAAGACATTGAATCATCATTCCATTTACCAAAAGGAAAAACATCGAATCCAAATCAGTCATCGTAACATGTATTACTATATGGATTGAGATAAGGAATAAACATTAATCCAGAGGTTCTGAACAAAGATATAGAAGCAAGTTGCAAACTAATCATTAGTATTTAACGATATCACCCTTACAGTCAATATTTCAAAATTTCAAATGGTTTGATGTACGGGCACTTTTCCTTATGCGTATACATGTATAAAAGTCATGCGTATATAGAAGAGGGATCAGGCCAGTGCGTACCGTATACGCAAACCAAATATTAGTGTTTAACCAATATGACTTTGGTCATTTATTTAAGAATTTGGATGCGACGTCCCAATAACTAAACCGGCCCCGATGTAGAATATTACGGTGACACTTTTTGGAATAAGTATCCAACTTCACACCGTTGCAACAAGTTACTCGACAGTGATTTTTTTAAGCATCGTGTGAATAGGTCTATAGGAAATACCTAGTGATATCATGGAGGTATCGACTCGGTTATTAAGCCATGTACATGTATGTAAAGGCCTGGTCCCACTGCACTTACGGATGCAAAGAGGATGTAAAACATAAACAAATCTTGCCATCCGTTGGAAAACGCTATGCATCCGTTGTGTACTCATTGCATACGTGTTTCATACGCTATATCCGTTGAGCATCCGTTCACTGTGATTTCATCCGCTCAAAAAGTTTTGAGCTGCACACAACTTTTAGAACGGATGAGGCTTTTGTCCGTTCTTTTCCGTTCTGTTTTCCCAAATTTTCTCGCAAATTTTGTCCATTTCTGGAGCGGATGAAAACGGATGGAGCCACCCCAAAATGTTGCTCGTCCGCTGTGTCCTTTGTCCATACGTTTTGTGTCCATCTGCCAGTGGGACCGGGCCTTAAGTCTGCAGTCTTTTTAGCACCATGTTTGCTGATGACACCACGTAACGAGTATCACAGCTGGTGTTTGAATCAAGTCCAATGGCCCTGGGGCCGATTTCACTAACGCTTTGCGATCATCGTAAAGCCCAAATCCATCGCTAAACAGAAAATCGATCGCTATTTTGCATAGCAATTTTCCGTTTAGCGATGGATTTAGGCTTTACGATGATCGCAAAGCGTTAGTGAAATCGACCCCTGGTTGTGTTATGATAGAATGCAGTTTATTGCACGTCTCGTAACGCTTGCATCAATGATTGTTCTAGCCTATAAATCTGTTATAACAACTAGACAGAGTCACGCCAGAGAATAATATTATTGTGGATGATTGTAGTCAAGCATGGTCTACAACACTAGGCCACTCTATGCGACAGTTATGGGTAGACTTGACACGGTCGAGCAATAAGACAAGAGTGGTAAGAATATATAAGGTACATGTACAGTGCTGAGGAGGAAGTGAGCATGACCAGAGAGATTCATATCGAATGGATATATTCTGATTTGCCCCCCACCCCCTCCCCCGATGCGCTGGTTTCTGTGCTTCATTCACCGATATTATTATAATTTTGTCTTGTTTTATTCTAGGCTCCATGGGGGAAACAACGCCTCCTGATTTTTGTTGTCGCGCACGGCTGAGCTAACTCACCCATGCGGCGCTAGTATATGGGGAGAAAAACCTGCTATACTGCTAGACTCGGAATGAGAACTCTCATTATGTGTACATGTGACTTGCATACAGCCTGCACTGAGATAAGACGAGCAAGAATGCTGGATTTGGGATCATTTTCCTCAGGGCAATGCAATGATGGTTTTGACCATGTGTCAAGCATACTGATTTGAGCAATAATGAACCCCATCTGTAAGCATTTCTCTATGGGGATCGCCGTACATATCACATTACACGCAGCAGGGTGGGCATTGGCTGCCGTGTCTACAAACGAATCATTCAAATCTCTATTCAGTATTCACGAAAAAGAGATCCCAAAATAATGCATGATATGCCCCTCCGTAAAGATGACGTCATTATTTCAAACTTCTTTTTAAAATACGACACGCAGGGTTTACATTCATATCTGGGTTTTCTTATTTTTGCTATTTTGTTCATTTATTTCTGTATTGCTTCGGAAGTAATGACTCCATAAGAAATATAATAGAAAGGAAATTTCTTATTTCAAATATACATATAAAAAGAGGCACTAAAATGTGTATCAACAGCTCTACACAATTTCAAATTCTCAACAATATCGTACGTTTTTAATGTCCACATGACATTTCTAGACAGAAATTTGACTGTGTCAAACGTCGGTTAGTTGGATGTTTCTAGTAGCAGACTAGGTACGGAACTGACGAGTTGACCCATAACCTTATCGTTATCAAATGTCTCATCAGAATCCACTTTAAGCCATGTCTGAACTTCTTCATGACTATGTTTGGTTTTGTTTATTTTAACATACAATTTGTACCAAGAAATAAAGGTGATGCAATGTGAGGGAAAGTTCGAGTACAAAAGTGGGTGTACATGTACAACCAAAGAGAAACAGATATTCAATCATTAGGCCACTTTGTCTGCTGCCACCAAGCGTCTGATGGGGCGGATTTTACATGGACTAATCGCCCTAAGAAACGGAGGCTTAGGCTCAGGCTCAGGCTCAGGCTCAGGCTCCGGCTCCATTTCTTACATCTATTTTAAAGTAACAGGTGGAAAAACAGAGGTTTCTAATACGGTTTTTAAGTACATACTCTGTTTCGAAAAAGAAAACAGAACTACAACCGGAGGGAAAATTCACAACCCGTATTTTCAGCTTTTAGATGACGGATAGCAAGCCCAAGCCTAATCCATCGTTTCGTAAAGGGCCATAATAAGCAATTCCAACACTCATTGACCATCCTATGAGCGTCTGACTCCATGTGTAGCAGAATGATTATGGGATATTACAGACAAACTAGTGACATTGGCCATTTACATGTACATATAATTAACACACACAAAAGGTAAAAGTATTTCACTAAACAATATGAAGACAACAACAAGTAGTTTCAAAATAGATCGGCTATGATTCAGCCATGGTTTCACCAGTTTCAGCGACAATATGAAGGTATGTTTTGGATTATACCAAAAATATAGTTGACCAGAGAAAATATTTTACATACAAAATTATATGTACAGTACTTATACCTTTATATCAAAGTACACATATCAAAATGTAACATAAATAGATGACAGAATTCTCCTTATATTCTTTGATTGTTCATACAAAAAGTTGTTAAGAAATAATAACTTTCAATGACATAACATAACTGTCAAAATTGCATAAGTAATCCATATCTACTTAAATATATTTCTATTAATAGCACTCTTAAAGTTTAAAGCTTGTCTACGCAAAACAAAAAAAAATTAAAACGGTGGAGATTTTCTCGTTTGGGGAATCAAGTTAAATATGATAAACAACATAAAAAGCGTCCATCATTAAATTGGTCCTTTATTCTACGGTTATTAACCGTTGCAAGTACATGTTCACGTATTACACAATTTTCAAAGACCTGGGTTGTTCAACAGGCGAGTTCTTGGTAAAAACAAACAGTTAACATCTTTGTAAGTTCAGAGAAGATTCTGGTACTTAACTTAATAATACAAGACAGAGCAGGATCAACAATCTGCTTAAATCTAATTCCGTATATCAAAAACAATAATAAATCTCAAAAATAAGGTAAAGAAAATATTTCATACGAAAACAAAACAATGTTTGCTAGTGCTATAGACCCATCCATGACAGGCAATTCTACCCGATTCAATATACATGTATGTCTCAATAGCTACATCTCTTCTTTGCATTGGAATTAAAGAATTCACAACTTCAGTCTCCCTTTCCCTAATCATTTAATACACATGTAGAAACAACCCAACAAAATTAAACAAAACGAGTCTTAACTTCATATGCTAACAGAAGCTTAAGGTAGTGATGTTTGTCTGGTAGTGGACATTTTCTATTTAATTACAATGTGCAAGTATTGTTGCTTAAATAAGTATGTAAACGCGCTGCGTTCTTCTTAAGTTGTGTCTGTTGTCCTATTTGACCCATTGTCAATTTGTTGCATAAAAATAAGAATTATTTCCGTATGACCCTGTCCAACGTACCGAGTATTTCAATCGTGTTTTATATATCAGCAAAGCAATGTTGCTGAATGTCTTAATTTCAGTCATGAAATCTTTTTAATCAGTGACTGTTTCTACAGTGTTTTATTACTTTACGCAGGTGTCCTGCTACAGAAACAAAACAATCTTGACTGAAAAACATGGATTCTTCACTGATTACTTGTACCCTCAAGAGGGCGCACTATCTAGCAACCAAGACTGCAAATCGATTTTCCATGTTCCATTTTACTCTTTTGTTTTCTTTATGTTTTCTTCTTTTCTTTGTTACCATCATGGTTCTCATGGCAGCCATTTGTTTTTAATCAATCACATTTAATGAGGTGTCTTTATGTACAGAGCACAAAATGTTGCATATGATTACCAACATAAAAACAAAAATGAAATAAACTCTTTGTAATCTGGAAATATTCTTAAATTAATGCTAAATTAATTACTCAAACATTTGAACTGTCGCTGATTTAGTCAGTTTCCTCCCAAAAGAAAAAAAATAGCAAAATTTATTATTTTGTTAGTACAAAACCACTTGTGCACAAAGCTATTGGTTTGCCCACAAGGAACAATATACCCTAGGTTTTCGTAAACCCCTATAAAACATTAACAATTCGTGTATAAGCAAAGAAAAACATACAACTGAATAATGATACAGTATAATTTGCAATTGCATATTGAATACAGTTTTCATACAAACCTTAATCCCTGTATAGGAAGTTAAGCATTCCATCAGGTCTGATTGGTAAGGCACTAAAGTAAACCTAGGACAGCAAGATAATTAAATTAAAAGAATACATACTTTGAAGGGGAAAAACGTAATGAAAATGGACAACTTCCCGTGATGAATTGAAACTTTCCATATCATGTCGTCTGGAAAATGTTCACTGTCCAACATAGCATTGTCAAAGATAACAAGAAAAGTCAGTTCCCAGGATAATATTTCACGTGAGTTTAAGCATAAATTATAAGCAAATAATTTTGCATTCTTGCTTGAAAATGTTCAGCGTGTAAACTGAAAAATGTAATACTGTTACATGTATGCATTAAAATTTACAAAAAAAAGAAAACATTCTTCTTCATGCTTGTTTTTCAAAGCAAAAAACAGGTTTTTTATTTACTGTGCATTTATTTACTTAATCTACATGATTTGGACGACGGTGTGACAAGGGTGTACCTAGAGATGTACAGAGGACGGACTCCAACAAAAATGCTGACACTGAATATTAACTGAATATTAGGTGGTTTCTTATCTTTGGTTCGATCCATGTACAAAAACAATTTGTATAAGCACAATCCTATTAAAATCTTTTGGTTGGGCACTATTATCCCATTCTTCCATACAAACATTCTTGTACGGATCTGTCACAAGAATGGGGCATTTGCAATGACGGATAGGCCCAACTCCTTTTTCAATATTTACATTTTGTAACATTTGTGACTGATTCCTAAATCATCTAGGCAGCCAAAAAGGTCTTAAGCGAAAAATGTTTGGCTTATTTTAAAATAAAATGTATTCCATAAACATTCAGCACAAAATGTGCTTTATGCCCAGCAAAGACGTCATATTTTGTGCATAGGTTGATACTAGGCACTTGCTGCACAAAATCAAGCACAATTTGGTTACTGGTAGATATAAACATGGTATAAACCATTGATTCCTTTTGTGTGCTTCATGTACAGTCTACATTCTTATATCAATTCCCGCTACATTTTCATTATATCGGCTCCATTGAATAAACAAGTAGCAACATGTTTGCATTGTAGCAATAATAGGGGTACATGTAAGTGCACGAATCCTTACTAGCATGTGTATGTTTAACGGTCCCAAGTGTACTGATCAAAACTTGAAGGTAATATCATACTTTGGTTTTTGTAGAAGAAATGCAGATTTGTGGGCAAAAATATCAAGGAAGAAACAGTCATCTGTGAAATTTTCAGTCCCATACGGTGCCCACTTTTAGAGGAAACAGTGAAAAATTCCCATGGAATTTTAATTCCTTTTCACCGTCTAAATTGTTTTTGGTCACTGGTTTTACTCTTTTCTGGATAAATACAACATTTCAGGCAGAAAATGTTGATGGTATGTTTCTAACATCACCATCTGTATACCCTGTAAGTTATGCAAATCTATGGAGATTTTAGTTTCAGTTTGCTACCAAAGTATGATAGTACCTTTAGGCACTGGGTTTGGCAAGTATATAAAGCATCAGGCATCAATATTACATTGAATTTCCTCAATAAGCAGATTCGCAATATGCAGGACTAACAGTAGTTTGCAAATGTGTATCATTGAAATATTCAAATCTCAAATCCAGCTACAATGAACACAACACTGTGAAACCCATCACTGATATAATACTGTGCTTGGTTACTGTGCTGGGTTTGCACCAATACATGTAGTTCAATATTGGGGCAACATGGCTTCATGCAAAAAGCTGGCTCCAAAAATACACATCTCCTCAAACCATGAAACTATTCATTCTACAAAAAACACAAAAGCTGAAAAGACATTCTGCTAAATTGACTTGAATATCAAGCCAGTCAAAATTAATTGTATAAGTAGACTCAACTACTTGCTGTAATGCAGGATGGTTCTGGTTTCATTCTATTTGACTAAGCCTGGGTGTATTGTAATTCAACTTTCACAATTTGATCACATTGATAAACCCATGTCATAGCTGGTGATTCATCACGTAAATTCTGGCAATCTACTACAGTATGTGCAATCCAACCATGCCCATCTGCCATGTATTAGCCAAAGAAACTAATACAAGAATGAAGCAATCACCAAGGTTTTGCTTTCAGGCAACTTGGACACATTCTTTCATTCTGCCTTAAATTCAATCCTAAAATTGGGTCATCCGAGCATCCAGTAAGACAACGGAATCAGATCATCAATGATATGTTCACACTCATGATTTCTATTTCTATTCTCTCATTTGATCTATTACCATCAGCTGGATTGGAGGTCGATTTCACCAAACTCATCGTAACTTACTATCAATCATAGGACTTGTGACGCATTGCAGTAGGATATGATGGGACATTCTATGTAACTTGAGTTACGATCGATCATGGGGCTTCATGACATCGACCCCTGATGTAAAAATACAGCCTTTAACTCCATCCAGAAACTGTTTAGAGGGCAGAATTTGTTTTGTTTTTTGTAAGAAAAAAAAAGACATCCAGTATGTATCCTTGATGAAATATACTCTTTGAACATAGCAAAAGACAAAATGCATGGAATGGAATCAAACCCACCCAAACCCACCCCACTCCCACCCCACGCCACCACTACCCCACTCCCACCCTAATCCTACTACAACCCCACCCAACCCCACTCCCCACAAAATCACATATACAATGTAGTAACATTTCAAAAATAATGTTTGTATTCCTTATAATTTGTCTATACAAATCAACAAAGCAAAGAAAACAAAATCAAAAATGAAACAAAATGTCATCATGTCAAGAGTGAAAGACACTTGGTGCTTATAGAAATGGGAAACTAGAACCATTTCTGTTACAAAATTTGATGGCCATTTTATTATTGGCCACAGTCATGTGCTGACAAATGCTGTGTATCAATTGATACCAAATCTGACCTGCTCTACAGAAATGATGTCTCTTTATGTGCAAGTAAAAAACCCACAGCGATAAAAATATATATTATGATATTGTATAACAGCAATAATTTGTATTGAACAAGGATTGACCAAGGCACTTTATTATTATTATTACCCATGCTTACCAGCATAGCCAAAGATGCTAGCTTATGTCAAACAAATGATGGTATATTCTGACCTTCTGGTCTATCCACCTTTTTGAAGTGAGCTGTGATGGTATATGAAAAATGCATTGACAGACAGTTTGAGCAAACAATTTGAGCACAAAATCCCATAGGCCTAAAATAGGCCACAAAATGGTGTATGGCAACATATCACCAGAAGTCAAGCACCATGATTCTTAGTGGCTCAGCTGAAACCCACAAATGGAATAAACATCACCTATTGAAGTTCAATGCACAAGACAAGTCAGTCACAGTGCTGCACTATGTCTCTTGTGTATTGAATCTAACATGGAATTGTGTGATACCTGGCATCACAACAGAATTAAAAACTGAGTCTCTCATTGTTCCTGGTCATGTCAGCATAGCCAGAGTTATCCCACTACATTCTCACTCCAATTTGCCATTCCCTTCCACATTAACTGTACATGGCCTCACAAAACCATAAGAAAAGCTGTCATTCATTATAGTTATGGGTCAAAAATAGCCTCTGGTTTCAACAAATGTCAGAAAATCACTGCCTAAGTGTTACATACAACTGGAAACTTGACATGTAAGATAATTCAGGAGTATCCATTTGTCAGATTGATAGAGACTTTCCAGGGACATTCTGTTTGCTGTGCTACCTCACCTGTTAGTACTCTAGATAGCATGATCTGGACTACCACACACTGGTTGGATTGTCTGCTCCATGACCTGTATGGATCAAACCGTTGGATCCATTGGAACCCTCATGGAGAAGATTGGATGAATTGGTGGGGCTGAAGAGGAAAGGCTTGGTCTTGGTCTTGTTCATATCTATCCAGAGAAAAGTAAAGGATGACTGAGTCAGACTACAGGGATGCATATGGACAACACAGACTTTCAACCTGGCACATCAATCACAAACTAACATCTATCTTTAATATGTTATTGTTGGATCCTGAAGGACAAAGTCTGAAGACAGAAACTTAAGGACCTTGCTCTGGGAGTTAGTGCTTCAGCATTTGATGATGAGGTCTTACCTGAAATTGCAAGACGCATCTTACGCCTTGCACCAAAGGTCGTAATCCCCAGTTCTTTCAGATCATTGTCAGTCAAGGTCAGGAAAGTTGAAAGGTCAATCTGTAAGGACAAAGGTCAAATACAGAGAAAATAAATGGCTGGATGCTGAATGCATCAGACATTCTCAAAGACTGTCTGATGTCTGAATGGCAGTATTACACAAACATTTCATATGGACATTACTGCTATTTCTCTCATTCAAGTCAAGATTGACGGTAAGTCCAACATGTCCAGTCTGTTGCAGAGATGTATACTTCAAAGACTAAATACCAGGCAAAAACTCTACAGCAGCAGCAACTGCAACAATGCTCACCTCTTGCTGTTGAAAGACATCAGCGTATTTGCCCAGGCCTAGATTGATGAAGAGATCGGATAGATCAGGCTTACTGGATGATGACATACTGCTCTTCTCTCCACTAAGCCATAGTCCCTTAGACTGCCTAGGTAGAGACGCTCCCTCAATGTAGTTACTACAACTCAGATTGCTGTACATGACTAGACAATAGAAGACAAACAAGATAAAACAAGATTTAACTCCAATAATATGCTTGTTCAAATTGCTGTGTCCACACTGCAGCTAAGCAAAATGCATGATACACCATGAAGAGAAGACGTGATAAAGAGAAACAGTCAAACCTGTCTTAGTGACCTGTGTAAACCTGTCCATAAAGACTATTTTAAATCACCCAGTGAAAAAAACTAGTGATTGTATAGCGACCAACTTCATAATGCGACCAGCGACCACCCATTTCTGCACCCGGCCCGTACAGCCGCTGAAGTCTGTATATAGAACAACCTCAACTTGAGTCATGCAAAGCACAATGACCATTGAAAACAACTTGCTTTTGTTACAAAGGTTGAGTACTGTATAAGGTAATGAAAGAAGCTACAATGGAGGCATATTCAGAGGCAACACAGGGACGAGTACATCTCTGGCCATGTATTTGTATTAATAGTATGATAATAATTCCTATCATTGCCCAGCCATTATTGGTAACATACATTGAATGGCCACATTCCTCCACCATACGTTTGTAACTGGTTTTTTTGTACAGTATTAGAATAATGTGGTGTAAACATAAAGGATGTTTGGGGTACAGCACCAGCTTATCCCAGCTTATCTAATTCACCTGTTAAAGACATATTGCCCTATCTTAGATTGACTTGAGTAAAAAAAAAACCACAGATTTCCTTTCGACCAGTTCATTTCCAAATTTGTAATTCCAAAAGACCATTAGTTTTGTTTCAGTATATTTGTTTCAGTTTATACTTGCAAAGTAGCCAACACATTGGAGTGACCCTACAAACTTACACTGGGAGGTTTAAAATAAAAAGTGTGCCTTTACAAGAATGTTTATTCAATTTGGTTGGGCAATGTCAGCATCAAGGAAGTACTATGCAGCTGGCTCTTCCTGTAAGCCATCGGAGTCAAAGGAATCTCCGTGATGAAACACTAACAGGGACAGAACTGACCTTTATTCTTCCTGTTTGCTGGGTACTCCCCTGGGGCTGCTGATGTCTGTTGCTGGTCTGGTTGATTGGAGTTCATCAGATTCTCTGCTGGACTTGATCGATCAGGTGGCCAACTGCTCTCACTTATGTCATTCTCTGCTTCTTCTTTCAAAGAATTCTGTGGGGAAAATGGTAAAACATAAATCTCAGGCATATATGACCATGCCGACTTACACTGGGTAATCTAAAATGAACACCTTACCAAACCCTGAAGAAGTCACTGTCAAAAATTTGGCAAACAGTTTAATTGGTGAGCACTTATTTCTTATATTTTCTATGCTATCTATGACTTGCTCAGTTGTTTCTAGACACAAAGTTCAAAGTAGAGTAGCATCTATCATTTAAACAAAGAAACTGTTCTAATCTGGGCTGACAAAGCCACTTACAGTGTTTGTATAATGTCAACACACACAAATATCAGCCTAATTGTTGGGGTTTTTTTAATGCAGGAAAAACAACATTATGGCAGCAAGAAAGTACAATTTGATGATAACTACAAAATTCCCTCGTTGTCCACAATTAATAACAATAATAAGAAGAAGAATTTAAAACTTATGCACTTTTTGCATAACGTGATTATTACACTGTTAATCGAATATAATGGAATTAAGAATAGTAAAACTAAAGTCTTATTGAAATCTCTATAAACAATGAGCACCAAATACACAATGCACACACCTCATATGTGGTTGGCAGCTTCTCTGTATGAAACAATGAGAAGCCATTAGGTTTACGCTGTTCCCTAATGGCAGATTCTGGCATGGACTTAGAGAAGCCAAGGCCACTCCAGGTATCAGTTGGCCTTCTAACCTCACTCACGATCGGTTTACGCTTCATAGCTGAAAGCAAAAAAGAACAATAGATTCCGGTCATCACTGCTCATGGAAAACACAAATACACATGTCTTCAGGTTCAGATGTCATTAAATGGCTAGAAACATAAGTAGAGAATGATTGCAATATTCATGATGTAGAAAAACTTAGAGGTTGTGGGGAGGAACAAGAAGTTTGAAACCGGTGAAGTTTGCAAATTTCCCTCTTTACTTTATAATAATGACTGCCACTGCCACAAAAGTTTTATTGAGTGTTTTTTTCTTTCAAATGTTCAGTAGCGACACAAACATACAAACAAAGGTTGGAATAATGGACAGTTTATTTCATTTATCTAGGACTCTTGTAATGAACCTCAAACATTCTCCAGCCATAGGTATTGTCCCTTTTAAAAAACTGCGGAAACTTAATATCATTGGATAAAGTTTCAGACAATATTCCAACCTGTAAGTCCCAAAAACACTTGTGGCATCAAAATCATATCAATTTTTTTTTTTTTTAACTCATGATTTTATTTTTGTTTTCCATCTCTATCAATATAATAATGTATATCTATCCTCAGATAAAAGAAAAGCTAACAATTGAGACCCATTCAATGACACGCAGTAAAATTGAAAGATGCAAGATCTTTTTAGTACATATGACCAAAAGGCATTTTTGAAGCTACTTGAAGGCTCATCTATGATCATGATGATTACAACACTAGGCCAGTGACTACAGTATCCTCTGCAACATTGTCCTATCACTAACCTTTATTTGCCATGAGCTTCTTCTGATCATAATCAATGCTGGTATAGGAGGTTGATGTAGATTGTAAGGTCAATCTATCTAGTTCCTCTTGTCGTTCCTGTTCCCTGCCTCTATCCCACTCCCGTTCACGTTCACGTTCCCTCTCCCAGTCCTTACGCTCACATCCTGGTGCCCGCTTATCAGAGCTATCTGAGTCCCCACCTGACTCTGAAGATCTTCTGCCATTTGCACTGAAGAAGAGACAAAATACAGTTTTAACTCCATACATACATGTATCAATCAGGATAGACATGACTCAGAATTTCCAGCCAATATTTATGTTGATAATTGTTTCTTTATTTCTTGACAGTCTGTGGTTTAACTTACACAAGCCTATGCAATTTAGCTATAAACCTTCCTGAATCATTGAAAAGCCAAGAAGTAACAAATTGCTTTTAAAGGTACAGCACAGGATTGGTAACATACCCAAACAGAAATGTTCACAGATTTCCGTATAACTTTCTGGGTATGAAGATGGTGCTGATAGGAACATAAAATGTTTCTGCCTAAAATGGTGTATTTATCCAGAAATTATCAATTCAAAGACCAGAAACGGTTTTGATCTCACAGTAAGATCAAAAACAAAGAAAAATTGAGTTGGGTTTTCGTTATTTTCTTACGACTCAGATGTCCGATTGAGCGCAAATTTACACAAGCGTGTTATATAATGTACATGTCGGATTAGACAAAGTGCAAGTGGTGTTCTGGTGACCTTCACCAATCATGTAAGTAGATACATGTATCATCTCTAACTTACTGTAATGCTAGTCCAGATCCTGCTACTGATGACAATCCTAAAGTTCCATCTTGCATCAAGGTCAATGATCCTCTACCACCAGACCCCATCAAGACTCCTGATAAGTTACCACTGCTATTACTAGGTGAGATGTTATTCTGTAGATAGCCAAGATCCACCAGGTTGGATGTAGCCATCTTAGGATTGTTGTTATTACTGCTGCTACTGCATTGCATGCCATTGGTGGGTGGGTTTGTTCCCATGGTGATGAGGTCAATAGGGCTGTTACAGGGACTCTGAGCTGGACTGGCACTGCTACTGGTGTTGCTATGGCTACCGTTCATCACTGATAAACAAAACATAAGGCAATATCATCAAAACTTCAATACTGGTTTCACATTTGGTCAATTTATCTCCTGTACAAGTTTTTAAAAAAAAGTGTAAATGCAAGTGTGGTATTACTTGTAGTTATTTCTGTAGCAAACTGGCCAGTTAGTATGCCTGCAAGTAACTGTACCAAGCTTATATGTCTACAGACAAAACCAATGGCTCTAGCCTTGAGTATTTGCTAAATATTGTAAGACAGTCTAGTACCTCTTTCTTTGGTGGGGCTTGACAGCTGCCGGTCCAAATGAGATGCTCGGGCAATATGCTCTGTGGGCTCTTCCCCGCCACATGAACTGATAAGACTAGCCGCCTTAGCGGCCATTTCTAGCCTTTGTAGCTCGGTAGAGAGTAACATTGGGTCTGCCTTAGAGAGTCCAGGAGGTGGGGATGTTGTGTTTAACAGCCTCTGAGGGGAGGAGGTATTGGGCACAATCCTCTGCAGCTCACACTGCTGGGGATTTGGCTTCACAGCCTGGGATAATTCAACTTTGCAGATTCTACTCTGAGGCAGGAATATCAACTGTTGGTCTGATGTAGTGGTTGGGGCAATGGTGCTAGTAGCTACAGGTAACAATCTGAGTTCATCAGGATTCCCATTGACCCTGACTGCTGACTGGAGTATGACACCATGAGGTACTGACCGTGGCTCTGTATTCACCATAGTGTTGGTAACCATTGATGCAGCTGTGGAAAGCATATAACGTCTAGCTGGCTCAACTACTGGATGAACAGCTTGATGTGCAGCCAGATTCTGAGGGAGATGGGGTGTAGCAGATGGCGGTAATGTCTGGGAGGTGCTTAATGGCGTGAGACGTGGATTGCTATTGGAGACCAGAGTGGGCTTGACGTTCATACTGAGAGCACAGCCGGGCTTTGGGACGGCAGTTGGAATGTGGTTGGTGATCTTGGTTTGATTAGGGATGGACTGGTGAGCTTTTTGATTCTGTAGTAACGGGTTCATGGCCTGCTGTGGGATTAGAACCTGTGTCACTGCTGCAGGATAATCTGTAGTTGAAGAGATATAAATATGCATGTGAAAATAAACTTCAAAACTTGCTAAATGATACTCATATTCATCACCATGCATTTTGCAATAATTTGATTCATATTAATATTTTTATGTAATTTTTGTCACATTTTGAAAGAATAAATATTCCTAAGCCACTAGTTTTTACCACAGACTGAACCAAGGTAACTTACTACGGGTAAGTCCAGTAGACTGCTGAGACACAGCAGGCCAAGCCATTCCACTGGGACCACTGACTGATGACCTAGGGCTCTGCAATGGGCTTACTCTAGGCAGACCATTCACACTATTCACAGTCAGAAGACTTGTGGTGTTAGCACTCAGCATGTTGGTGTTCAAAAGACCTGAAATGGAGAGTACATGTAGTGATAAAGATGAATTCCAGTTTAGAAATCTTGATATAAGATTTTACTGATTAAGCTTCAGTATAAAATCAAATTCCAAGCTTTCCATTCACTCAGTGGTTCTGATCACATACATTGTCAAATATCTAGAGAAACTACCCTCTACCTTATAACTATGCAAGCAAAATGTGATAAAAGAACAAGGAAATTGCGAATGGTGGTAAGTTTTTTGTGCATACATCTTTCTTCTACCAAAGTGTAATATCTCTATGGTACCGCTCTCTTTGACTAGGACCATGTGAAGCCAGCTGGACCCAATATGAATATACATGTAATAGTGTCCTGGCTTCAGACCAGTGTCCTCCAGCAGGTGAATTGAGATAGGTGTAGGCTGCTTGAGACTGCTTTATAATCTATAATATAAGAGCAGAATGTCAAGAGTAAATCTGCACCTACACGTTACTGATGACATCTACTTATGATAAATGTGCCTACAAAAATGGCAAATGTGTCATAATTGTCGGGTACTTGGTACGTTGTACCCATTTCTCTAAGGTGTTTATCTAATGCCTTTAGCATAGTACCTACTACCTAGTCCTCGGTTTATTACAGGAATTGAGTTAACCTTAACTGTTGTAAACTGTGAAACTTCAAAGTATATGAGGTTCACTTTCAAAGTATATCATGAAAAGAAACTGAACTGTTGCTCAGTCCTAGGTTAATTGTTTCCAAACATATCTGTGGAAACAATTTTTTAGTTTAGTAGCATGTATACTTTAGTATTATTGCTACCACCTTGTAGCATTCCAGTACCATGCAATGAATACTTACTAAGATTTGCTGTTAAATTGACGCCTGGTAGTGGTAGTGATGTCCCATTCAGTCCTCTGATTGTATTGCTACAGTTAGCTGCACAGCTCTCACATTCCTGGCCAAGTAGAGCTTGCCTTGCCCGGTACATGCTAGGTGCATTCCTCTCTATACTCTTTACTATGACAGACTGACCATGAAAATAAAAGCATTATATCACATCACCAATAATGTTGATGATTTCTGAAAACACTTTCATCCTATAGAAAGGAAAGGGTTATTCATTGTGCAAGTTACAAACGAGGGGAAAAGGGTGATCAAAGTCATGCCATGTCATTCTAACCCAGATATGCACAAATTCATAGAGTTCAATAACCTCAGACACAAATTTGCTAATATAGACAAATTTGATTACAGAAGGCACAGTTTACCAACCAAAATTACAGGAAATAAGATGTGCGACTGATTCTCAGCAGATAAAGGCTTAACAATGAACAATTGTCTAAATTGAAAGTGAGTTTGCATTACAACTGCTTGTAACCAGCTCCCAGTATACGCTCAGGTTACCAACCCAAATGCAATGCAATGTATACTATATTCAACAGCTTCCATGCTGGTCTTTGGCTGCATACAAAATTTGCTCCATGAATTATATTATTTGCACTTAATGGCTTAATGGCAAAAAGCTTAATAGCAATCTAGATAGAAATGTAGAACCAATGATTTTTACACAATGACAGAAAACAGATATATAAACGATGTATTGTTCAGCACTGAACACAAACCAAATAATAAGAAATGTAAATTTCAGCAGAATTCCAAAGCTATTGATATTGCAGCAAAACTTAGATTTGAGGCTATGCATGGTGGAAGTACATAAAGTAAAAGGTTTTGCGGTAACACCATGTGACATATCTCTTCTGTAAGTATGGGGTGGCTCTGAAAAGAGCCGGTTTACTCAACGTCCCGGCCAGTATGCTCTGGCCACCTTCAGATGATGTCAAGTTAACCGGCCCTTTTCAGAGCCACCCCATACTCACAAAAGAGATAATTGTCACATGGTGTTACCGCAAAACATATTACTACATGTAGCTAAATTAACCAAAACAAGTTTTTGGTCCAGTATTATCAAATGTCACGACATGTTTTATGGTGAAACAGATTTTTTGACAGCGGTGTACTGGGGATGATGAAATTTAGGACTTTCAAATGGGAAATGAACATAATTTGTATAACAGACAATCTATAAATACTGCAGTCTTAATATTGAGAATAACTATAATAACATAATAATAGTTCATGTGGGTGAACCATACCTTGCTAGGTTGTCTAGGCTTTGGTTTAATGCTGATAAATACGTCAAGCTGTTCCATCAATTGAGCTAATTTAGTGGGGTCAACCTCCACCTCGTCTTTGACATCAAACATAAGAACCAGGGGCAAGCATCCCTGTAGAAAAAAGGGACAAACAAATGGTTCAAAGAATCTGTTAAAATAAGAAATTGATACAAAATTTGCTCAGATGTGAACAGAGCCCCCAAAAGTCCACTTTTATCTGGACAATTGGTTTGGAAATCCAATTTAAAATGAATTATTCTAAGCATATATTTAGTGCAAATAGGTAACTGAAATGGTACATGAGTTGCACTGTACATGTAAGTTCCTGACCATCCACAAAGTAGACAGTGGAACTCTCCTTGATACTTCTACAAAGTGTACATTGTAAGTCATATCTATGATGGATTCATTAAAAGCTCTTCCCCAACCATCGATCTCCAGATTTGAAGCTAGGATCCTAACTGAATTGGTGGACAGTTTGGCAAGAAGGTAGAGGGTAATGGAACAATCAATGAGAGGTATTGCCTAATGTATGTGCTTGTCCCATTGGCAATGGTCATCTCTCTGTTCAGCAACCACTATCATAACCTCTTCATTCCTAAAGATAAGGTGAGGCTGACTACTGGCTTAAGGCATATGCCAGCTGCCGTGAGGTATAGCCCCATTGTCCCTGCTATTCCCACTTCTTTATCACTACTTGCATGACTTGACATCCCAGTATCCATTAACATTTCAGAGATATGGTTTTATATTATTGGTTCTGCTCTCCCCTACTGCACTACATATTCATCATCCTTACAGGACATTTCCTAGAACCATGTATTAAGGACTGGGCTGAAGCATATTCTAAAATGGCTTGGTCTCTTGCATTCATTTATGGCATCTTCCCTGCATTTTTTTTTATCGTTGTTAGGTAATCCCTCGTTTGTTTGAGTAAAACTGAATTGCTATTAATTTAATTTCCTTTTCCCTAAGATCTGACTCCACTCGTTGTTCATTGATCATCCCCTTTTGTATGTCCTGGTCCCATTTAACCTCTGACCTGGTGACAACTTCTTCAGTTGTTTTTCCTTGGATTTCTCCTTTTTCCACATTACTCCTCCTGTACACCTCCACACACTAATGGTGTGTTTCGTAAATGTTCTTTTATGTTGTCTCTTAATCACTCATTCTTTTAGAAGGGTTTACATCTCTTGGAAAAATCAAGCCCACCTTGATTTTCAATGTATAGACCAGTGCAATACATGATGGTACCAAATAGACCGATTGCACGACCAATGTTTACATACCATCATGTGACATATAGTGGATATTTTGTCATCTCATTTCCCACAGAGCAGTGGTGGAGATATGCAAAGAAGAATGTAGATGATATAATAGTCTTCTTTGCTCGTTTCCACTGCTGTTCTGAACCAAATGATATGACAAAATACCCACTACAAATCACGTGATGGTGTGTAAACATTGGCCACACAATCAGCCTATTATGACAACATTAATTTTAACCACTCGAGGTTCACTCAGGAAAAATCTTTGCATATCAAACCATTGCAAAGCAGTTTCCAGCAGTGTAATTGTTACAAAGTATATCAATGATTGAATAGGTGTATTTTACCATCAACAGGTGTCTGGCAATAATGACTGAGTCCACAGGTCCTGAGATGAAGACAGTACTCCTCCTCTGAGCACTGTTAGGATCAGGGAAATGAATGGTAGCACCAGTACCTTGCATGATCTGTTTGACATTCAAACCTCCCCTACCACTCATTATCTGATGATGCTGAGGTGCAATCTCAATCTGTGTACTGACAGGTAAGGTCACCTGAGAAAAAAAAACACATACATCAACAAACAATTATGCAAACAATCTATCGCCCTTCAACGATGACGCAGATAAGCACTTTTGAGTGCACAAGAAAAAATCATGCGCTGGCTCAGGAGGGATTCAAACCCACAACCTCTTCCTTACTAGTGCAGATGCCATACAACTAGGCCACCGAGCTACCTTGGGTAAGCAGAGTGAATCAAATCCCTTCTCAGCGAGCGCCGTAACAACAAACAGGCTGCTTAATATGTTGTTGAAAGTAACAATAATTTATGAGAATTTGGTTTGAAAGGCTTTCTTGAAGGTCCATATCTGGAACAGTCTTTAACAATCATGTGGACAGATTGGCCACAGATAAAGGAGGGGATAGTTGAACAAACAACTAATAATAACAACAGGACTAGAAATTCATGACTTTAGTTGCTCTAATCTGGACCTTCGTCAGCTCTCCAGATACAAGTATTTATCATGGATGCACCCCTGGCAACCAATGATTGAACTTGTCCATTCATAAATCAAATTTCTAGGCCTGTGATAAATAAAATGTACTTGCATGTTAACAAATATCAAGGTTCTCCTTTCAACAAATAATCATGTATCACTAATAATATCTTATTGGTTTGTCCCATTGAACTCTACAATAATTGCCTCTGATTCTATCATCAAATGGCGTCTTCTAGAAAGATGTGCAGTTTTGATAAGAACCACAGATAACTTCTACCCTCAACCTGGTTCTTTCAGATCCAATCAGAACTACACTTTTTTTCAAAAGATTTATTCAATTCACACTAAGTCAACTGCAATTTGCTCTCTTTAGGTTTTCACCATACAAAGCTTGACACCACATTTAGACAGAGGAAGGTCACAGCGCTAATAATGGCTCCATTTTGAATTTGTTGCAGGTTTCTGCTCATTTGTGTGGTGTTGGGTTCAACAATGAACCATACTCACCCCTAAATTGCCAATAAGGTGTTCCATAAGACGTAAAGTCCCTTCTTTAACACCAGCTGCATTACTACTTGAACCACGGACAGTGACTGTTGTGGAGTAACCTCTTGCCCTTTGCTTCATGTTCACACCAATGTTGTAGAGCTGCACGATTTGTTGGATGGTTGGTGAATTGATGTCTGGTGTGGGATTATTGCTAATGGGAAGCTCAAATACAAGCACCAGTGGTAACAACTCCTGAAAATGTGAACAAATGGATCAACTATGCATGATACAAGTACAAATGGTAGGATATGCAGTATATTAGCATAATGCCAATGATCCCAATGGGAGCTTTTTGAGAACCGGTCTTCAAGTCAACAGCACAAGCACAAAACAACGCGCGCATGCTCACAATTGCGTGCAAGTGTGCTGTTGACCTGAAGACTGGTTCTCAAAAGACTCCCTTTGGGTTATGAGGCTATATAGTTCTGCATGCCAAAACCAATATGAAGCTTGGAATATTTAAATGGGAATGATGGATGTATGTCACCTATACAAGACACACAATGCAAACTAAAAAAGAGTGACAACAATATACTACATCCATGTTCAGACTCTGTGTATTAGCAAGACAAATCCTGACCTCTGATGACCCCTCCTCACTCAAACCACTGAGTGTCATCAAGATATGGATTACTAAGCAACAAGATACTAACAGACATTGCCCAGGTAAGGAATAATACAAGTTTGGTTTTTTTTTATTTCCAGTGAAAGGTGTAACCACTGCATTGTGTGGTCAAGTGATTCAGTACTGCAGTATAACAGCTTATTAAAGGCTTGAAAAGCCAGGAATTCTACTGCTACATGTAGTGTGTCTTTTGTGAGTCAATTCCACAAAAGATTGTAATTAAAAACAAACTGAAAGGAATCCTGTGACCACAACAGAAAAACAAGTTTGAATCCTGAAAGAGACAGAGCTCTGTACAAGGTCTCCTGAGTGTCTATTTTACAGACTACTAGGGCATATAGGACAATGCACTAAGTTCAACACCATGATTCTCAATGAACCTTGAATGTATTGTAACAGCCTCTATTCAATTCACATGCCATTCAACTTTTGTGTGGTATTAATAGATATTTACAGTCTTATCTTTAGAGACAGACATTTATCATCCAGTCACAGATATGTTTTTTAAATAGTTATTTCTTCTAAACCACAGTGGAACTATAGAATCAACAGGCATCATTCAAGCAAGGATGGTATTTAAGTATTTGCATGGAACCATTCATGGAAGCATGCAGTGAATGTATATAATGAGGAATACATTGTGTGACACTCTGCGCAAACATTTTGTACACAAACTCCCATAGGCCAGCTATCCACGAAAGCGTCTTTGATCAGAAGTAAATAAGCACCGACTTTATTATTAAGTTGAGTGCAATTATTTGCTTCCAGACAGCGTGATGACTTGATGTTATTGGTAAAGGTGAGATAAGCTTACCCTGACTTTAGCCCGGGCCTGTTCTACTCCACCAATCTGACCAGCTATGGACACCTGGTTGCTCTTCTCCTGTTGAGAGCCTCGGTTGGAGTCTGGGAAGTGTATATGACAACCAGTGTCTTGCATCACCTTCTTGATGATGTTACCCCCTTTGCCAATCACGTGAGAGTGCTCCGTGTAAGAGATGTCCATTTTTAAAGTGACCCTATTGCTCTAAGGAGAGATAACAAAGAAATACAAGAATTTTAAATTATTCCATTGCCCATTAGGCCTCTAGATAAAGAAACCTAACACAAACATGTCTCATTCAATCCTGCACTGTCCCACAGCCAAAACATGTACACAAAAATGCAAGAGTGCCAGACATGATTACTAGTAGTCTGGTTTCTAGTCTCAGATCATCACAGCACTATAGTGTTTTCCTACACAATGGTCAATGGCCCATGGCAGCACCAGCCAAGGTTTTTCTCCAGGATTTGAAAATAATAGTTTGCAGTACTGGATTCAAGTGAAATTCAGGGTATCTGTGCAAATATTGAATTTGCAATGTCTTTACATGTTAATTACATATGAAACAATTTGTTCAAATGACATTGACAGACCACACACTTTGTGGCTTATTACTTATTACAAGCCCTCAATATATAAAGGGGGTCAGGTAAGTGAGGTACCGCCTCATATTCAAAAGGGTCAGTTGTGACACAGAATAATTGGTAAATGCTGTGGGCATACTTGGTGCTGACACTTAATGATTCGGTGTGGCTAGTGAGCTACAAATGAAAGAAGGGGAACCAGTCACCAGTGCAGGGTAGGGAATAGGCCCCCCCCCGATTGTACCTTTTCCTTTTGGAATTGGTACATGTGTATTGTGTAAAACAGTAATAATGCTCCACCATTAGCAAATCCTTACATCTTGTACACACAATGATAACAATCTTTAGGGACTAACTTCCTTCAAGTCTACTGTTCATTTTTGTTCTCATTTTCTTCCAAGCTATGAGCAAGATTGCTCATGATTAAAAAGAATGTAAGTCTTGAATGATTTTGGTCCACGAGATCCTTTAAAATCGTCAAAATAAATATATGATAATACTATCAATCAAATAGCAAGGTTCAAACAGGCAGAGAAGCATGAGAATGTCACCAATCAGTAATATCCACTGACCTTTGTATCTAGAACTGACATGATTTTATCTTTAGCTGCTGTTATGCTTTCAATTCTTCCTGTCACTTTGATGTGGGGATCTGAAAAGAAAAGTCAACACATAGAATATTTGATCAGAGTGTAACCAAAGGAAGAAGAAAACACTATCAGTTAAAACAGACTGGTGGCACAGATTGCATGGAAATAGTGACAGCAACATACCGGTAATGACTAATGACCTTCTCATACTACCAAATATCTCTGGGTTGTACACCCATGTAAATGTGACTGACCTTTTCACACTAAGATTTTAACCTGACATGAACCAGTGTAAAGCACCAGGACTGTGTTGAAACTAACCCAAGCAGTTGACCAGTGATGAACATTTCAACATGAATTAAAAGTAATGGTTTAAGGTAAATGTGAATGAATGGGTCAAATTGTAGTTTTGTACCCAGGCTAACTCGTACCCAAGCTAACTCATACCCCAATTTTGACACTCATTTCAACTCGTACCAATGGTCTGAACTTGTTTTACGCACAAGATTGCGGATCCTGCTGATCCGGATCCAAATTTAGCGTATCCTGCATGGGACGTGGATCCTCCGATCTGGGATCCTGTCATTCTGTTCACGAAACAAACAGCCCCAGGTCAACTTGTACCCATGAAGTCAACTTGTACCCATGAAGTCAACTTGTACCCATGAAGTCAACTTGTACCCATGAAGTCAACTTGTACCCATGAAGTCAACTTGTACCCATGAAGTCAACTTGTACCCATGAAGTCAACTTGTACCCATGAAGTCAACTTGTACCCATGAAGTCAACTTGTACCCATGAAGTCAACTTGTACCCATGAAGTCAACTTGTACCCATGAAGTCAATTTGTACCCATGAAGTCAACTTGAACCCAAGTCACTTTGACCCGCATCAACTCATGCTGCCTATGATGGCTTGACTTTGATACCTGTACATTTCGTCTCTTCTGTAGTGTACGGTTTAGTTGATAATTTATCTCTATGCGTTAAAAATGCGTTAACAGAAAAGCCTCTCATTTTGTATAACAAATTAAAAATATCAATTCTGTCTCTTCTGTGGTATGCTGTTTCATTGACAATTGATTTGAAAAATGGATAATCAAGTTATATTAATAAAAACTAAATGAATAGCAAAATGACTGACATTCATAAATCAATAAAATTCATAAATAAAGTGTGAAATAGCTTTACACAGGGTATGAGTTGACTTGGGTAGGAGTTAACCTGGGTAGGATTATACTTGGGTACCATGCACAATACGCATCGGTAAGTTGTATGTTGCGTCCAGATACTATACCGCTACTGCATGTATGTCACTGGACTGGACAATATTTCGAAGTGCAGATACTACGTCATAAAACCCCGGATGTCGTGGGCTTTTCAAACAAAATGGACGTGTCCTTTGTGACTCTGAATGGCAAGAAATCGTGAATACAATTGACTCGCATTTCGTTCTCGCACAGGATTGTTAATCGGCTCTTTGTGGATTCGGTGTGTTATATTGTGGTGTTTTTAACTAGGAAATTTTCTACTGGGCCTGGAATTTTCCTTTAACTCAAGTACCAGTTCACCTGGGTACCAGTTTGACCAAAAATTGTTCATATGTCTTGAAATTTGGAAGAGTGACACAGGATGGACATAATTTGGACACACATACTCTAGTGTGATAAGTCTATTACCCAAATACATGTATCTGTCCTATTCTGCTATGAGAGAGCCAATTTCACACACCTGCTAATTTGTATAAGTGCACATGATTTTGCTGATCGGTATAAAATTCCTTGCTTGTCTGCTTGCATTGCTTGCTAATCAAAATACCAACAAATCTCTACTGCTTGTGAAAAGTGCTAAGATTTGTGTGTGAAAAACATAAAGTGCATGTTTCAGAAATTTGGGGTGCCATTTTGCCCAGACTCAAAATGCCCACAATGTTTTCAAATATCTTTTCACCATTATTTTTTATCTTTAAAAGATCAAAATAGTTTTTGGTCATTGGTTTTACTCTTTTTTTTTTATAAATACAGCATTTCATCATTTACCTTAAGTATGATAGTACCTACCTATGCAATTGTATGATATCAATTTCTGAATTTACATGCACCATAATGCAAGTGAATTGTGGATTCAAGTTCATCATTCATTGAACATACTCACTTTGAATCTTTTAGGCGCAAAGAATTTTGACTAAGGATGGGGCAATCAATAATGTTCTTAAGACATAAAAAACAATTTTACATGGTTTCATTTTTTCACCGGGGACCTACAAGCTACAAAGACTAAGGACTTCAACACAAAAATAATCACCTTGGTTTACTTCCTCCATTTCTACTTGCGACATGGTGACAGGTTGACACATTTAAATTAACAAAAGTCAACGTCTCAGGATGCGTCTGCTAGCTGTACTATTTACAGATGTACAAAACCATGAATGTCTTTCCGAAAGGAACGATATGATTGAGTCCTCAGTGGGATTCGAACCCCTCACCTCCAGCTCATCAGTAACTCTCCTTGTCTTGCAAGGCCAGACATGCAACCAAAGAGTCTTAGGTAGTATCCCAGCAAATGACAGTGAAGTGTGAAGCTCTTAGATGGCAACTATAGACAGATGTTTACCAGATTGAGGAAGTTCAAATATCTCCACAGGTGAGAGTAACTTGGTGGCAATGGATCACTTCTGTGTAGTTCAAGTTGACAGGTTCTCCACATACATGTAGATGCAGGAAGGTCTCGGTCCCATCCATGCAGCTGGACTACTTATATAAGACTGTTGACAACCACACAAGGTGAGTGTTCCCAGAGCAAATACCATGACATGTACAATGATGAGTAGACCTCACCTGTTCACCACATACCAACATCTGCCAGTTCACTGTCATCAATGTAACACATTACAGGCCATCCTGGTTTCTAATCACAGTTTGATGTTTACAGATTCATGTGAAAGTAACCATTCAGGGAATCCAATGGCTTCCATTGGTGAGCCAAAAACCAGCATGTATCCCACTACACCTGAGCTTCAATGTGTAATAAAAACCACACAAGCAGAACTGTACACAGACGTCCTGTTCTCACCACAATTCACTGTGCACTGACCTCCTAAAGCATTGAGTCCCTACCTTTTGTGAACACCATTGAGTATTAAATCAGCGCTGATTTCTATTCATCCCAACTTAAGAGGCTTGGGGGGGGGGGGGGTGGCTACTTCTCTCTTGGTTTGTTTAGAAGCTGAGAGAGGGAAGTGGGGCTAGGATCAGGGTTGACAGATCCACAATGAGTAGTAGGACTTGTGAAACTGAAGACTTGTACTACTTTGTAGGCCTGGCGAAAAACTAAGAACTGATAACAGCCACAGGCATGAAAGGAAAATGGAAATAGGCCAATGGTCCTGAATTCCTCATCAGTTGGCACAAAACAACATTCTGAATTCTGTGTTCATGACAGGTTCATAATTGAGCCCACTTTCCTCCACTGGCTTTAGTTTTGTTTTCTTTCAAGGGATGACGTTTTAACATGTTAGTTTCTTCCTTGTTTGTTGATAGCCATCTCTTACTTTCTATTGGTACAAGGGTCATCAGGGCTGGACAAGAAGTGATACAGTGACAGAGATTGTACATTGTTAGTTGCCATTGTGCAGGTCTAAGCCAGTCTTGTAGACCTAATAATGTAACAATGAAACTTAAGGCTGTCCTATAAGCTTCATCATCTCATTATGAAAATACCAATTGTACGTCAGCAACAAATCCCTTGTGCCATTGAGGAAATTGTAACATGGTGAGTTCTGTGCCACTAACACTGACTCTTCAACAGAGAAATGAATGCGGAAAACAGGGCCATTTTTCCTTTCTCTATCTTAATGTCTTTGTTTTTATAATCACATCATCAGGAAGTAGCGAAAAGACTTTACAGCACAGGGAAATAAACATTACATGACGACACTACAGGGAAGCCACTGTACCACGTCTGTGTTGCAGCTAGACCAGTTAGGATTATTCTTGTATCAGATATTTCAACTTTTATCCTTTCATCCCTGGTAAAGACTGCCATACATGTAATTCCAACCCAAAATGTTGAAGCAACAAAAATGGGTAAAAAAACACCAGATATAACCCCAAAGTCCAATGTAACTAAATATTATTCATTCTACCTAACCACAGGATAGTGTATTCAAAAGAAGCAATTCAATGCATGCCTGTTAAATGATGTCACCAGTAACGTATCTGTAACTGGCATTAAGGAAATCTCTTTAAAAAAACCAGAAATACCTAGCAAATGGCAAGAAATGTACGTAAAATGAAAGTTGTTGTTAACTAAAGGAGCCACTGAACAAGAATGGGCACAGTGAATCCATCATTCACTGCTGAGCATACTGTTAAATTAATGTACAAGGCTCATTCCACTATGCACTAGGTTGAAGTATATTAATTACTACAGACATGCATGATTCGTATGTTGCATTACCCGGCTCCTACACTCTCAAGTTGTACAATTCCTAATGAGCATTGATGTACATGTATGGTATAATTGTGGGAATTAAGTTCATTTCTACTTTGCAAATGTTAGGATATAATAAGGACATCATCCTACAACAATTCCTGTTGCCATAACTCATTTGTAAAACCCTAAAATCTGCACATGAACAGTTTTACTCCGGTAACATTTAAAAACTCAAAAGAAAATACATGTAAATGACACAGAAATATCATGGCTCATGGTTGCATCTTTTCTTTTAAAAAGCTAAGCCATAACATTTGTACTCCCTGAACACATTTCCCAATATCCCTCCCCAAAACATTTCCCCCACTGACATTTCCCCCACTATCATAGTAAGAGCATGACACTCATTCAATAGATTGAAGGATGACTCATATGTCCTACCTTCAATAACAATACAATCTTCTTGGCTGAGTCTGAATGGCCTCTACTTGGAATAAGATTAGATGCAAGTATATACCCTTTTCACGCCTAGGTCTCCATCCTGTAATTTAACTACTGGTATCAGTCAATTCCAAAACCTTTTGCTTTTGTCTGGGTTCTTGTTACAAACTGGCACCCAACACAAGAGACACCTTGGCTGTTGCTTCCTTAATGCTGAAAATGAGTAAACCGTCTTTCAAGGAAATCCTCAAGGAAATTGGGTAGAATGGTAATCCACACACCATAGACACCAACACTAGTATGACCAAAAGAACTATGGTTAATTGCCTAATGTGAATACTGAATACACTCTCGAATGTAGGCATTCAACATTCAAATGTGACTTAAGTTACAAAGGAATATACACAGGTATGATTACTTTGCACCAATTAATACAGGCTTAAGCCCCTTTCACACCGGGCCTACATAGAGTTGCGTAGTGTTGCGTATCGTCTATGCCGAAAGAAAGCGGCATAGTTCTCAAGGTGAGCCTACGTGGATGTGCGTAGTGCGATGGCAATGGCATGTGGTTGCGTACCCTGTGCAGAGCCCCCGCGTGCGTACCTACCATCATTAATATAATTGAAGTACAGGCGCGTAGGATTGCGTATAACCATAGAGCTAGCTCTATGGTATAACAGACATAAAGGTACTATTGGCAGAAATGGCGTACAGTAGCGTTAAACATGCTTAAATTTTTTTGCGAACATCTCGCATACTCGTACTGCGTGCTTGGCTTATTGTTATGAGAATATCAGAACTGTTTACTGTGCCACCAACTTTTATAAAATGATCACAAGAGAAACTGTCAGAAATACATGTAGAAGTCATTGAAAAGTGAACAAATTATCTTTGTTTGTTTGGCAGTCAGAAGCACCATGCAACAGAAAATGAAGAATATGACTGGGTGTAAAATGAGAGGATAGCATTATTTCATGTAGATCTACCTGCCAAGCCGGACGTTTGTACCTTTCTTCAAGCAACATCCTCTGCTAGTCTTCAACATGTAATTGGTCCAACACACCCTCATGGTCACACACTGGACTTGGTATTCACAAGAGAGACAGAATCCCTAATTAAGAAATGCAATGTATATGATGTGCAAATGTCGGATCATTTTGTTATTGATGTACAGTTAGACATAACTTTACCGAAACCACAAAAGACTTTCACAATATCTCGTAATTTCAAGGCAATTGATAAGGAGGCATTCACGACAGCTTTGTGTGAGTTAACTCGGGGTTTCAGCCACCGAGGAGATGCTGAATCTGGGTTCAATTGGTACAACAAAACCATGCAGTCACTTCTGGATAAATCTGCCCCTCCAACTGCTAAAGAACGTCAAGTACGTCGGAGGATGCTTTGGTACAACAATGACATTCATTTAGCACGCCGGGAGAAACGTCGGGCTGAGCGAAAGTGGAGGAAGACTAAATCAGATGTTGACCGTGATGAATTCTTGAATAAACAGCGTGATTCATCAAACCTGATCTGTCACACAAAGATAGCATACTTTCGAAGAACTTTGTCAACATGTGAACATAAAGATCTCTACAAGACTGTTGATTATTTGTTAAATAGAAAGGTGCCTTCTCTCCCTTTTCATGACTCAGTTGAATCATTATGCAATAACTTTTTAACATTCTTTGATGATAAAGTAAAGAAGATTCAGAGTAGCATTAATGATTATCTACATCATTCCATTGATCTCATGAGTAATCAAGTACATACTAGCTCACTCTCTTACTTACATCCTGCAACTGAAGATGAGGTATTAAAGATTATTTTATCATCTCCTAGTAAGTCTTGTAGTTTAGACCCAATTCCCACCTGGTTTTTGAAGGAACATGTAAATGTTCTTCTTCCTGTACTAACAGATATTGTTAATTCGTCATTGCAGACTGGCACATTCCCTTCGACAGCACGGTCCACCATAATACGACCTCTTATCAAGAAACAAAATCTTGATAAGGACTGCCTTTCCAGTTATAGACCTGTCTCTAATTTAAGTTTTATCGGAAAGTTAATTGAGAAGGTTGCTTGTCGTAGACTCACAGTTTACATGAATGAAAACAACTTGTGGGATCCTAACCAGTCTGCATATAGACCCTTTCACAGTACTGAGAGTGCACTTATTAAAGTCAAAAATGATATTTTGTCTGCCATGGATAAAGGTCAGGTAGTTTTACTTTTGTCATTAGATTTGTCAGCAGCTTTTTACACTATTGACCGTCATATTTTGATTTCTCGTTTGTCTACAAGGCTAGGTATAGAGGGTGTAGCACTGAGTTGGTTTATGTCATACTTGGATGATTGGTCTGCATGCGTTGAGATCAAAGGGAAACATTCGGTAGTGGCTACCAACACAGTTGGTCTACCTCAGGGCTCTATATTTGGACCCATTGGTTATACTATATACACGTTACCTGTCCCAGATATTGCTAGACATCATAAGGTTTCATATCACACTTATGCAGATGATACACAGCTGTATGTATCATTTGACCCTAAGCAACCAAATAGCCTAGATACAGCATTGCAAACCCTTTCAGCATGTGTTATGGATATAAGTAATTGGATGGGAAAAAACAAACTTAAACTTAATGAGCAAAAGACAGAATTTTTGGTAATTGGCTCTAAAGACAACTTGCGCAACATGAATAATGTCATTTTTACATTTGGAACCACTCAGATTGCACCATCAACATCAGTCAAGAACCTTGGTGTATATTTTGATTGCAATATGTCTATGTCTAACCAAATAGACCAGCTTTGCAAGTCTGTTCGATTTCAGTTAAAAAATGTGTCACAGATAAGGAAGTATGTATCTGAAGAGGCATGTCATCATGTGATTCGCAGCCATGTTCTTTCCCGGTTAGACTATTGTAATGGGTTGCTTACTGAAGTCCCACAGGTGCATATTAAGAGACTTCAAAGTTTGCAGAACTGGGCTGCTCGCGTTATCTTTAGGTTAGATCGCCGTCATGTTGCCATGCCTCTTCTAAGATCGCTTCATTGGTTACCAATTAAACAGAGGATTGCATTCAAGATTCTTTTATTCGTTTACAAATTCTTTCACAATCAGGCACCAGTGTATTTTAATGAATGCCTCGAGTTGTATCGACCTTTGCGTACAAATCTTCGCTCGAATGCAGATCCATTTCGCCTTACTTTTCCCATGACTCGTAGTAAGGCGGGAGATCGTACATTCACTGTAATAGCAGCTAAGGAGTGGAATGAACTTCCCTCTTATATTAAATCTGCTTCATCAGTGGATGTGTTTAAGAAGGTTCTCAAAACTTACCTCTTTCCTAATTGATTTGTTTGTTTGTATAATGTATAATGTATAATGTTTAATATATTGCTCTTTCTATTGTAAGCGCTGTGATATGGTTTTACTATGAATAGCGTACCTAAATGCATAATAATAATAATTTGTGGTTTAGCAACAAACATCACATTATAATAGATAGATACACATGTACAGTGTGTACATGTAATTGACTAATGTATTAGGGACCACCAACAATCTGGTCTATTTCGTTTGCACGGTTTCAACGTTTCGACTACCCTGCTCTAGACATCATCAGGAGAACCTGATGATGACTACCATAGCCTCTTTAAAGTACTTCTATAGCCTCTTTAAAGGAATTACATGAGATTGGCTTCAAATGAGAACTTGAGTATTGGAGTCAGGGGAGGACAGTACTCAGGAAGAAAGCAGCAGGGATGAAGCTGGTTGAATTGCACTCCGCATTTGCGCTAAAAATAGCACACCCGATCTCAGACAAATTACATTGCAACCATGTGAACGTGTGGTATGTGCGCGTGCATGCATGGTGTACACTATACGTACGTAAGTCAATGTTTGTCTGACATCCGGGGACTCGTGTGACGTCATTAGTGCGGAGTGCTATTGCCAATTTATCTGGGAACTGTTGCACATTTGTTGATGGATCAAGTCAGTAGCCACATATTGTACATAAGGGTATATTCCATGCCTTCCATTCCAACAATACAAGCAGGAAGTGAAGTGACAATAGACCAACCAACAAAGAGGAAGACAAACACCACAACAGGAGGACAAACAATGGCACTGGCCCATACCATAGGAACAATAAGACCATTCATATTTCACCCTTACTCAATGTTATGACTCAGCCAGCAGTTACATACAGCAGTACCATTCAATGATTGTATAGGGAGTTGACTTTATGTGTAAAGCTTTATATATATCCAGCTGTGAATCTCAAGTGGCAATGGATGAGAGGGAAGGTACATGTACATCCTGAGTGATATAGAATCAAGGATTCCCCCCACCCACTAAAAGGAAAATATTGCATTTTGAAGGACTGCAGGTCTGCGGCAGAGAAGAAATGTAAGGAATTATGGCTACTGAGCAGGATTGAGGAAATATTTCTATCAATTTGGATGACAAACAGTTGAAGCGATGCACGATGCAGCCAAGGCAAGAGGGCATTGGCAATTAGGATGAAACTAGGAATCAATATTTGTGGCATTGTCATTAAAGGTACTATCATACCGAAACAGAAATCTTCATAGATTTACCTACTTACAGGGTACTACATGTATATCAGACTTACATGGTACTATATTAGGCACGTTCACACACAACAAAAAGCGCGACTATTTGGGTTGGATTTGGAGCGCGACCCAAATAGTTGGGTCCAAACAGTCCACCTTTTGTTGTGTCCATACAGGCAAAAAAGCGTGACCCAAACCACACTGGTATGATTTCAATCATACTGTGCGTACGCAGTGAAGCGTGAAGTTGGCATGCATCCTGTGCTAAATTCGCCCGCCAGCTTTGCATGATGGGATATAAAAAACGGTATTTTTTTGGTGCACCATTCACACAGCAAATAATCGCGACTATTTACTAAAAGACGCACTATTAGTGCTTTTTGAATCGCGCTCCAAATCGCGATTGCAAGTATTTGTCAGTGTGTGAACGTGCCTAATAAAAAGGGTTATACATGTAGTAGAAACATATCGTTAATCTTTTTTCTGCCTGAAATGCTGTATTTACACAGAAAAGAGTAAAACCAATTGACCTAAAACAATTTTGAAAAATGTTCATCTTTAGAAGATAAAAAATCATGTGAAAAAATTTAAATTCCATGGACGTTTTTCACTGTTGGCACCATATGAGACTGAGAATTTCAAAGATGACTGGTGCAGAAATCTGCATTTCTTTGAATTTTTTTTAATGAAATTATCATGAAAAATTAATCTACAGAACTACAATTCAAGTCTGACCTTATCCCTCTGACTCTCCAGGTTTGGAGACTGCAAATCTTCCTTAGGGAGGGGGGGGGGTGTTAAAAGAAATATTTCAATGCCTCTAATAGTAAGAAGTCACAAGCAGTAAAAAAAAATAACCAAAGCCAGTATTTTCACTTCATTCAATCTATTATATACTGAAAATGGGTGAAAAAGACGCACTGACAAAAAGGCAGTTTCTGAGCTGCAGATTTCATTTATTAATGCAAACACCGGGCCTTTCATAATGGGACTCAATGCAATTTAAGCCATTATTACACCAGTGTGCAGGAATTTACACTGTCAATGGTCTGGCACAACAGGAAAAACCCTGAATGCACACCTTAGTAGAACTGGATGACAAGTGCAGTACACAAGAGGTACAAATATATAATATCCCAAAGAAATTTCATTTGTAAAGCAGGTATGCAGGCAAGCGCGCAAGTAAATGTTTGAAAGCATTATACTGCTAACGGTCCGATGCATTTGTGTATTTGAGCAGGTGGTGGATTTCTTTACACCTGCAATGAGCCATGAAACGAATAACGGTTAATAATATACCATTCAACCTATTCATCCAATCTTACTAATCCTTCAGGAAATTCACCCCCCTGAAATCTCTGCCGTGTTGTTATTATTTTTATTAAGTTGTACATCTTAGAATGTTTTGCAGATTATTGTTAATTTTTATTTAGTTTAGCATAAATATGAAACAAAACGTCGGGTATTTCAAGGTGGAGTTTTTCTGTGAGTAAACCTAAAATATCTTCTGGAACATTTGTAAGTTTACAAAGGCAACTTCCTTCAAGTTCATTCCCCATCATGCCAAGATTTCGCAGATTTTCTAAACCTCTTCACCGACTCAGGCTCATGAATCCATTCTAAAAATGATGAATATCAAATTAGAGGCTTTTGGCTGCGGTTCAGAAGGAGTTTCTCTGGTTTGAAAAAAAAAACAGAGCTTCAGCTTCAATGAAAAATCACAACCCATTTTTTTTCAACAGAAGGAGAGATGTGTCATTGAAAATGTTTCAAGCTTTTGGAAAACCTCTAGCATTTTCCTCTGAAGAGGACAACTTGAAGTACAAATTCAATAACAGCTTTGGATGATGTCAGTCCTATCATTTTTATTAACATACCATTTTAACATTACCTTATGTCTGTTTCATAGAAGAAGATGCTTGACTTAGTTACACATACAGAACATGCATAAAACAAGCTGACCTACCTTTCTTTGACTTGGCTCCGATTTTCAACTTGGAAGGCCACGTGATGCGTGTGTCTGTTTCTTGCATAATCTGGAAATAAAGAGACAACAAATTTTTATAAATAGGGCCTACATGCTTTTTAATAACAATAGCAAATTACTCATCATACACTACATTCAAAGTGCTGTAATGCTGCACTTGATGGCCTGCTGCAAATTTCACTAGCTGAGAAGAACTACCTGGAGTGGAGGATGAGGAGCTGAGGATGAGCTGCAAGTTACTGATTTGTTCTTGTCTTATTGAGAGACACTTCACTAGCATTTGCCATTCAGTTGATCAAGAGGATTTGTAAAGGCTCTGAATGATAATACTTCATGTTGATTAGCAGTTTGCTACAACCTTCATGCATAGTTGTGTCTGTCCATTATCATTATGAAAATTCATCATTCATTCATTGTAACACAAAGCAAAATACAATGTGGACATTCACAACAAAAATTCACCAAAAGTTGAAGGCATTTCAACTTGTGCAAAATGTACACTGTAAATCTATGCTGTCATATTTTTTTTCCCTTTGTAATTCACTCGAAATATGAATGGGCTACTTTTACTTACAATCAATGTATAACTTACTCATAATTGTTGTTATTGACTATAGTTATGAGGAAGCAGAGAATGACTTTAATTTGAAGTTTGAACAAGGGTGATTAAGGATGATATGTAGGCCCCTAATGTACTATAATGTAATGAAAAAAGTGTGTTTCAGCACCATCCTATATTTACAGTGCTTCAAAGTTCTACCTTTTGATACGGTAGCCATTTTTAGGCATGTTACTAACTTCCGCCATGTTATAGATTCAAGTCATGTGCACGCTTAATCAAACGTTATGATAGCACCATGAAGGTACTAATGAACGGTACCTATTCATTAGTACGAATAATTTGGTGACATGTGATCAAGATCTACCAATCAGATGACTAGGATTTATGCGGGCATGATTTTAAGTTCAATAATGAATTATCTAGATGCAGTTTGAGATTCATGTACAAAAATGGAAACCTGTTTAAATTTGGCACAAGTCATGCCAGAGTAAAATATGTTACATTACCTACATGTATGAAACAAAAGACACCATTACAAATACTGCCTTGACTTTTAATAGAATGACATCTTAAAATGTGTGTATATCATCACACATTCATAGTTAAAGGAAATATTCATTGACAACCAAAAGGTCTTGTATTATCAACAAGATGTTTTAAAATCATATGGAACTGGCCATTCATAGCCAGCAGAGGGCCTCCTTCAAAACTATAGTGTGCACACAGACATATAAACGCATAGACCGCCAGTCGTGTGCAGCAATCCGTGATTCTGAAAACTATGGGCAAAGCGGTCAATCGCTGCGCGTTCAAACTGCGTGCGCTTGGCGCGCAACGCGCGTCCTGTAATAAGGGCATGCATTTCCCAAGATTTTGAGGTTTTTTTGTCTCGCTAGCTCATAATTTTAAGGTATAAACGTTGGCATCGCATTACTTTGTAGTACTTCAGCCCAACTAAGTATATATGGGATTTTTTTTTTTATCGGAAAATGGCTTCATGTTTTTTTTTTGCCTGGAACTCTTCACTGTGCGTAAATTCCCTATACCGAGGGGTGAATTTGCCCATAGTTTGGATTTTAGTCGGGCGCCGCGGAGATCACGAAAATTCCCTGTAGGTTTGAATAGGACTTGGCGGTCTATGCGTTTATATGTCTGTGAGTGTGCATCACCCAATTAAAATAACATCTATTAACATTCCATAAAAACAACCAACTTCAAAGTGAAGAAATACTTATCTATGAATTTCTGAGTTTTTGTGAGGATATATGTATAGTTTGGACTTAATCTTCCTTTTTACAATTTTGGCAGATCATCCAATGTAAAGGTTTGTGATTTTTTGTGATCAGCCATCATGCAGCCCACCACTTCCATGGCTACATGTAAATAAGACTCTATCAAATATTCAGATATTGGAATGTTAGGTACAGCCTTATGCTATAATTATTTACCGTATGTAAAATTGTTACAAGTCACTTGAAATATTTTATTTACACGTTTAATTTACCATTTAAACTGACACACTATATAAATACAAATAGCATATTTCATCACTCTTCCAATATTCCTTACATTTCAAGAATCTTCTAATCTATACAAATGTAGGATTTTCACATTTAAATTTTGTAAATCATAACTTGTAAAATCATGCTTTTGGTAAAGAGCCTAAATTCCCTAAAATCCTTGAAGATTTCAAGGAGAATTCAAAATATTGTTTCTGATTTATGTCTAACAAAAAAGCTGAGGTATAGGCCCTTATATCAACAAAAAGTTCTGATAAACTTACTTTTTTCTTTCTCAAGTCAACTTAAAAAGGATTATATGGATCTTCAAGTTCAAATTAAAAAACACATTACAAAATGCTCTCTGTTTGTAAAAATCAAAAACTGCAAATATCTTTAAATAACATTTTTTCAGAATTCAGGAATGTTAAGCTCAAGGAAATCAATTATTACTTTCTGGAAATTTGACTTTGCCTTCAGAAAATAATCTGAATGTATGATAAGCACCAGACTACAATCACACAGGTGCAGCTTACAAAGAGGCATGCATTGTGAGGATAAACTGAAATACCCAAGCCCTAGGTACCCAAGGTGTCTAGGGTGTTAAGCCCTGTCCGCACTGGACTTTTTTTTCAGGGGTTTCACCATGCCAATGAGTAGAAAAAAATAGGCAAATAATACAGGTGTCCGCACTTGGACTTTTGACTCGGGTAACTTAAAACCATGCACGCACAGAAGAATTACCGACCTGTCAATACTAGGATCATGAGGGTACCTAACTCACACTGTCTGCACTGGACTTTTCGTCTCGGGAAAAGTGTCTCAGGAATTCTTCCTGGGCAGAAGTTGGCCGGTAGAAATACCCGCGCTGGTCGGGAAAAGTAACTGAGAGGAAGGCTTCCTGAGACGTCCACACTGGACTTAAAATGGGTAAAGTACCCAGCGTCTCAGTAACTTTGCCCAAAAATAGCCCAGTGTGTGGACAGGGCTTAGTTACACACAGCTCATGGTAAATTGGTAAGTGTCAAAACGAACTGCATCAATCTTTGGTTCTAGGAAGACTGAAATTCACATACATGATATGATTCTAAGTGAAAAATAAAAGAAACCAAACAAGCAGGGAAGCAACCAGTCCCTGATCAGACTCTGAAGGATTGACTTCTTGCTATGGGATAAGCTAGGGTTGGAATCTGCAATAAAAGGCCAGACCAGTACAAGGAGATTCCTTGTACATTTTTGCACAGAGTTCACCAGAGGACGGCAAGCCTTGAATTTAACGGAGGCCATGGAGGCCATGGCCTTCGTTGCCCTGGTTCTTGGCCTTCGTGCCCCCTTCAAATGTTTCCAAAGACATTATGATTTTCCAATGGAAGTGCCCCTTGCAATGGAAAAGTGGCCTTGCCCTTTTCAGAACCAAATTCAAGGCCTGGGATGGATGCAAGGATGCGTATATACATGTACAGTATGCATGTGGGTATGCATATGAGGACAAATAAACAAGTCATACATGTATACCAACATTCATAAACATCTTCTCCTTGCTCAATGGTACATGGAAACCCATAGGAAAACTCCAGGACTCAACGATAGTGATAGTATTGTCAGAATTAGAAAAAAACAAAACAAGTAGATCCCTATACATGTTGATTCATATTCAAAAATAAAAATCATAATCATCATTAAAGATACATTTTTATTTTAAAGTTTGTATAGTTTGGCAGAATGTAGGATATACAAAAACTATTTATTATTATTATTAGTTATAATTGTGACTCTAAAACATACATACAAAACATGAAGTACCAAATGCTTAAACCTGCTACAAGAAACTGAAGTCTTCAAGACCTACCTCATGAAAGAAGGATATTACTTTACAGATTCCGGTTTATGCTGACACTTCTCTACAAATCCACTGGGACCTTTTTTCTGTTTTCTACCTACAACAACAAACAGTGTCAGATCCCCAGTCATAAGAAGTCAAGGGATTTAGAACTGAGATATTATTGCTAGGTGTTCTGTGGTTGTGAGCTCCATGCAGACAATTGAGCAAGAAAAGCAAGAAAAGGCAAGACTGCCAGGGGGTATTAGAGTGGTTGAATGGCTTTGCTGCTGCTATATCTTGGTGTCTAGTTCCACTCATGTGGAGATGATGAAATTGATAGTGACATTTGCTGCATTGAAAGATGGAATACTGGAAAGGTAAATGGAGTCCTTTTACCTAGCAGACAGCTAGCTCAGCTCATGCAGCTTAGCGGTCTCTCACTATGCATTCCAGTACAGGACAGTAACCAAGCCACCTTCAGTACTATTACACTACTCAACATGGCCTTGAACTATGTCCAAATAGCAGGCAATTCAAAGCTACATGTCACAAAGAAATGGATTTCTCTTCACTGCCAAACTATTGTCAATTCATTTGATTAATGGAAAGAAAAACAAAACTGGCAGATAATTCGGGAAAATAATTATTGTGTCTGGAGGAATTGAGAAAAAGCAGATGAAAATGTGAATTCATTATAAAACATTTAATCTTCTACTATACAAAGCCCTCACAATAAAACTTTAATTGTAAGGACAGGGCGTCTGAGAGAACCAGTGAATCAAGATCATATCAACAAGACATTCTTGAGCCAGGACAACAGACAACCACAATGATGAATTACATGCCATTCCTTTATCTTCTCACACTTGGTTCCCTATCTCCTGACCTCAACGTAACCTTATGACCTCTGGTGACCCCATCTCATGGAAAGTACTCCATCTTATGTTGTACAGTAAGCAGACTTTTCCTGAAATCCACATGATGTTTCTTGCTCTTTAGGTGCACACTACCCAATACTATCCAATAAATCCATAGACAGGAAACAAAGTTTTTAAGTGACAAAAAGCCCATCCAGCTACATTTCAAGTAAAGGGAACATTTCATTGTTTCATCCATTACAGCAGCTCAAGTTTCAATGAACATGAGAACCATGTAAGACATTCCACCAAGTTAGGCCATCATTGGCATGGAGCTTTGGTGCATCTACATATATACTAATTTCATTCTAATGTGAAGAGAAAATGCAATAAAAAACTACTATTACTAGAAGCTGAAAATAATATTATATGGTACAAGATTTCAAGTGTACCCCAACCAGGTCAAATGACATTATGGATACTTTGATGTCACCAGGCATCTGACTTGTTGCTTAACCTGCTAACAGGTCATCTTGCACAAGAATATACATGTATGTTTGCTGATCAAAAATGTATTTTGCACCAATGGTATTTTTGACAGTTTTACAAGACTGCCTCTACAAGGTGTTTCATTAAAGGTTAAGATATTCAATTTAATTTATTGTCAGATGAATGCAAACAATCAAGAATTGATGTTCATTATAGTGTATATGTTTAGGTTATCTTCCAGAAACATTCCCTTAACTGCTTGTTCAGAAATCAGTCACAGCAGCTAACGAGTACACCCCTTTTCTCACCATGAGATCTCCCTAAAACAAACATGGCCACCTGCCCAAAACAGGGTCCCCTGTCCCTGATGGGGATGGACCTTTAAGCACCCCTTTGGGAGCTTGATCACGAATGAGGTCATTACCACTCAGGACCTGTGTACTGTTTAGTGAATGGGAAATGCCACAGAGACTCCATAGCTTGAAAAGGGAAAGAAGTATGTTTGGCATGTGTGCATGGCTGTACCATACATGCATCATAGACTGCTGTCAACATGAATAATCACATTCTATTCTCTTACATGTATATCATACAGATATTTTCCAAGACTGTATAAAATGTACATCAATGATATTTGGCTAAACACAGGCTAAACTTTGGAATAGTCTGTTATCATTTTGCCATTCTTCCTCACTGTGTGTGAACTAAACAACTATGTACATGTATGATTGCTGACCTCTAATGTAACTGTGCAAAACTTTGCCCCCACTCGTCATACACAATGTTCTTCAATCTGAAGAGCTTCAATGTTGGCTATATGTATGTACTGTACATGATTGATACAGTGTATCAGTCATGTCAGTACCTCAGACATGGACCAAATTAATACCAGTAAGAGGCTGAAAGTATCGTGTTGCAGACAGAGATAGATTGCAGTGTGAAGTGTCACATACCATTGCAAAGCTATACATGTCCTTTCCAGCTAATTTAAAAATATCCAGATATCCAAATACCTGTAATAAATTGTGCGATTTTCTGGCTATGTTGCAGTGTCAGGTCCCCCATGTAGGCCTTAAAATGGAACAACTCTCGAAAGTAAAGGCTAAATGATAAATCCAACTTATTTCTCTCCTTAGTTCAACCTATCCTTATTCTCAGATATATATTATTGGTATGATTGTTTCCATAGAAAAAAAAGAAAAGAAGATTTAATCAAACTTGATTCTTCAGTCTCATCTTAATGTTGGTCTTACTTTCTCCTTGTCAGCTTATAGATATTGTGTTTAAGTAATTGCAAAGATGTTCTCTACACACCTCAGCTTTTACATGCATGCACACTTGAGAAATGAACATCACCATATTTCAAGTTCATTATTTCAGACTTATATATACAGTAGTATCAGTTGCTAAAAATCATTTCACTTTTTACTTAAAGGTACAGTGCAGATTTGGTAACATACTCAAGTTCAGAAATGTTCACAGATTTACAAGTACATACTTTCAGGGTATGAAGATGGTGCTGGTAGAAACATACCATCAAAATATTTCCACCTGAAAGTGTATTTATCCAGAAAATAGTAAAACAATGACCGAAAACAGTTTTGATCTCAGGGTAAGATCAAAACCATTCTTTATGTTTTATAAGAAAAATTGAGTAGGGTTTTCGCTATTTTCTCGTGACTCAGATGTCCGATTGAGCTCATATTTTCACAGGCTTATCATTTCATGTTCATGCTGGATCAGACAAAGTGCGAGTGCTGCTCTGTGACCTTTACAAATCATGTATTATACCTTTAACTTGTCTTTCACTTGGAAATAAGAAAATAAATGGAATGTATAATGTACTTACTCTTTGGAAAAATTCTTCACCCGTTTTAGATTTTCCATCTTGCGCAGCTGTGAGGAGGAAAGAGAAAGATGAAATTCAAATTATATTAAAAGAAAATAGGGAAACATCACAAAACAGGTGCATAACATGGTTTAAATTTGACAATATTGTACACTAACTACATGTATAGTCCCTTTAAAAAAAACTGTATGCAACCCACAAGCCTACTTCATGTGCAATGAAATAATTTATCATGTGTTATTAAAAACAAACAAGAGCTCCATAGGCAATAACAGGCAAGCATACCTCATGCTCCCTGACCACAACAATGGAAAAGGCAGGGTGTATTTTGATCTTATTATGCTGATCTGTAACAGTATCTACACTGAGCAACATGAAGGGAGCCCTCTAGCATCCATTGTTAACCAGTCTAAGTTTACTGGTGATCCAACAGGCAGTACTATCAATCCTGACACAACACTTGGGCCCTTTTCCAAACCTCGGCTCTGGCTCAGGCTCCAGCTCCCTTTTGTGAATCCATTCTAAAGTACATGTAATGGGTATCAAAATAGAGGCTCTTGGCTACAGTTTGGAAGTACATGTACACTGTAGATACTTTTTTTAACAAGAAAACAGAGATTCAGCTTCAATGAAAAACCACAACCTATATTTTCAGCATAAGGATGACAGAGCCGGAGCTGGAGCCTGAACCAGAGCCCATGTTTTGTAAATGTGATCATAGTCCTGAAGGGCAATTGAACCAATGCATGCATAGTACATGTATAATAGCCATTAGAAGCATAAACAGAACCTTGGACTAGCATTTGGCTCTTCTCTGAAGGGCAAGACATTTTCCTAATTGAGAAAATCAGAGAACATGGGATGGGCACATTTGATAGGAGACACTCAGGTTAATACCAGGGCAATAAATAATTCCATTACCCATCCCCCATGACATTCCACTACTGATAGTGACATGACTGAGAACTTGAGGTACATGTATAATTCAACTTATCACCCAGCCCTATGGATCATGTTCACAATGTAAAGCAGTATTATCATCAATAACCCAGCTTGACCTAAGACTTGTGTACTGATGAAAGTGACTACAAACTCTTCTTGATTTTAAACCCAAATCTCCATCCATTCCATATGGATCATTCCACTGCCAGGTTGGGCATAATTTATCCTGTGGTTACCTACAGTATAATGTAAGTAGATGAACCATGGATCCTTCATCATGAGTTTTCATTTGCAATTTCCTTTCAAGGTAGTGTACAAGATTGGTTGAGATAAAAAAAACATCATTCTTAAATTCTATCAAGAAAGTTCATACAATAACCAATGTGAAACAGTTGTATGGTGGAATATGTACTGGTGGAAACAACCTATGACTGCAAAGAATGAACTTTTATAGATCCTTTGACATACATTCTCTCTGACCTACATGTACATGACCGCATGGTACATAGGTGACAACAAAGTGACATTTAATAATTACACACTATGTATATCATGACAACAGTCACCGCACATTCAATCATATGCCAACTGACAGGAACAATTACCTCAGGAATAAATCTTCTAACAGGATAAATTTCTATGTCAATGTTAGGAATTTGTTTTAAATGTCAAAGATTTTCTCTGGCAAATGTTGAATAAATATTAAATTTATTTCCACCTGTTTATGTAATCGGGTACATGTATTCAATTAACTGCACATAACATTTATACTAGGACGTGAACTTTAAAATTAAATCACAGATACAGATATTCAAGTATCATACCTTTTATATACCTCTTGACAAATCCTCTTGCAAAGATTCCTCAACACAACTGATTCTAAGGTCAATGTTGAGTGCAAACTTCATATGACATAAATATGGAGGTGAAATGCATTTGTTCAAGATTTTGACACATGTACAGTAATGTGCAGTACATGGGTGTACATGTACATGCATTTACACATGTACATGTGGCCTTGTGTGATCATAGTGCTGAGTAACATCTGACTCTGCCAAGTTGGTATGCTGATAACTAACCACAGGGAAAGGGTGCGGAGATTCCAAATCCACAGGGGGTCCCAGCTTGGCCAAAAAAGGCCTTACCAACGGGGCATTATTTTAATTATATACATGTACAAACACACACCTATCATTATCTGTTGAATGATGTTCAGTTATTCATCATTCTTTCAAACTACACATGTCAAGCCATTGAAATCTGCTCAAGAATGAAAAGATCATCCATAAAACCTACAGAAACACTCAAAACACTTCTTTTTTTTCAAGATGGATTATTGAATTGGATTATTAATGTGTTTCATGTATACTTTTGTACATACTGTCCAAAAAAATATCCCTCAAAATATACCACTTCCTGAAGAAGAAAACATTTCTTAAGAGCCAAAACATCATGACAACAGACAGTAATTTGTGTACAGGCACCAAAAAGAAAAAAATAAACATTCCCAATAACATCAACAAAATCGGCCATAATTGTTTACCAAATGCAAAACGAAATTTACAAAAGAGATGTCTGCTAGCAACATTGGTCAATAGCAAGCAGCATGTGTGCAGAAACTGTGGCACTTTACATGTTTACAGGCTGACATTTGACTAGATGTTGGGCTTTACCGAGTGGTGTTTTCCCAAGTCACATATTCACCCTGGATTAATCATCTCATTTATAGTGATCTGGTCACTTTTACCAGGCAGAGATTGGCCATTAAAAGTAGCCACTGGCCTCTGTTAAAGAAGTTGAGAGGAAAGTTTCCTGAGCAATCTGGACTGGAATTAAATGGGTAAAGAAACCATTGCTTCAGTGAGTTTTACTAAAAAACAATCAAGTTAAAACTGTGCTCAGACCTACATGTATTTAAATAAACTTCAATTAACAATAAGGGCAATGATTTTTGCTCTCTCAGACTTTCAGAGAGGAAAAATCATGTTTGGTGCAATTACCCAACATACTTTATGGAGGTCATTTTTCCTCTTGCACAAAAATGTCCTATGGACTTTCTATTATGTAAATACATGTATCTTTCCATCAACATCATGGGTGTTTCAGAGAACAGCAGCCATTTGCATTTGGTTCTTACTTCTGAGAATTGATTTCTGACAGGAAATTGGTTCGTCATGAATACAACTGGCTAGCTCTCAGGAGAACTTCACAAGAGCCTGCAGAAAAGCAACAAGCAGGTAAATAAAGAAAATGTCTCTAGTTTGTAAACAGCACCGTTATTTGCCATGCACTTCTTATCTCCAATTGTTCTCTGTTTCACAGAAACATGATCAATTTGGCTGCGCACCAGAGACTTAAAATAAAACAGCCCAAAGCATGGCATTAAACCAATAGCATAAACCCCATTGCATAACTGAAGTAAAACCCTTCAACATCTATGGTTCCATACAACACTTCTTAAGTCTTTCTGACTCATTGCAAACATCATTGATTTACTAACTTCAGTTGACCTCTGGGCATACTTGTATATATATGACACGTCCCCTCCCCCCCCCCCCCCCCCCCCACAAAAAAAAAAAAAAAGAGCGCATAGTCTTCAAGATTCTGCAAACAAAGTAAAATAACTCTACTCAAAAGGCCAGAGGGAGCTGATATGATGCAGATTAGTTTTCACAGAACCAATGAAAATAAATTATCCATAGGTCTAAGAGCATGTAAACAAATAGATGATATTGCATGGTGCACTATAGTTTAGTATAAAGGAAACATTCTTGTAAACATGCTACGTATATGTAATACGTATACATAAATTAATCTATGTTTCACTATATAACATGTTGCTACAACAATGACTGGCACAACTTGTAATCAAATATCAGGGACTTTAGTTGCCCTACACTTCACTGAACAGCCTAAGTTTTGATGAAACTTCATTTTCTCAACAAGAAAAGAGAGGATGGCCACTGTATGAACACATTTGTAATTGCTTCAATAATAATTCACTCATTTTGAAGAAGCCATGGATCTTGAATGTTCATATTATGATAATGATAACTTTTCAAAATGCACTTTTGAACATACATGTCAAATTAACCATTGATAAATTCATCAAAATCAGGTTGAAAAAACAACCAATTTGTTGTTTTTATGATTGCTTTTATGCAAATAACAGCTGGTACAATATTTCAAGTTTCTAAAATGCAGATTCCGTAAATCTGGCGGTTTTTCAAGGCAAAATTTCACACAAAAAATGGTACTTTGTACTAAAAAATAGTAAACTTACATACCATAACTGAACAATGTTTTAATCCTTACCAATCTAGCTTTCCAATAAAAAATGTCTACCAGTCTACAACAACAATGACCTGCTTAAAGGTAGTATGATACTTTGGTTTTTGTCAAAGAAATATACAGATTCATGGGCAAACATATCAAGGAAGATACAGTGATAGTCATCTGTGAAAATTTCAGTTCCATACGGTGCCCACGTTTGAGAAAACAGTGAAAAACGGCCACAGTATTTTTTCAGTCTTTTCTCTTTTATTTTTGATCTTTGACAAATCAAAAATAATTTTTGGTCACTGGTTTACTCTTTTCTGGATAAATACATCATTTCAGGCAGAAAAATTGTAATGGTATGTTTCTACCATCACCATTTTTATACCCTGTCAGAACATTTCTGTTTAAAGCAGTCCTTTAAGAATAAAATATATTGCGTTCTAGAAAGATTTGAGGCTTTGCATGGTGACAATTGGTATGTGGATTGGTTTGCGGAAACACCATGTAAGAATTTTTCGTACTTTCACACTTCTATTTCGTCTTGATGACTAGAGCAGGCAAGTCGAAATGTTGAGACCTTACGAGAAGTGTGAACAAAATAGAAAGTATGAACGATTCTTACATGGTGTTTCCGCACACCGATTCACATGTGCTCTGCATGTACTTGTACATACCATGTATAAGTATAGTCACAACAAAGTTGTAAATAGTCTTCAGTCAATTGCGAAGTATTGATCACATTGATTGGTCTGGTAATGTTGGTATCCAATATGATGTGCAGGCTCATTTAGAAGAATAAATAATTCAGTGCAGTAGGAGTAGAACCACAGCACCTTTATGAGTGATAACAATAGGAGTTATCAAGCCCCTTGCTTTTAACACCTCACAAATTCCAAGGCCATGTTACTTTGTTAAGTTTTCAGAATGAACATTTCGTGTCATAATAATAGAAGGGGAGGGAGATAGGAAGTACTTTGTAGTTCTGTTCTGTGTTTCCCTAATTAACATGAATCCATCAAAATCGATGTCAACATTTATCAGCATCTTGGTGGCTATTAGTTCTGTTTGCCAATCGAATTAAACAGATCTGAGTATTAAAAATACCATTGGTTACAGGCTCGCTATAATTTAAAGTGCAACCTCTCTGGATGTTAAAGCTTGTAGGATAAAATCCAAGAAAAGTGTCTGCCCTGACCAATTACCCACTGCCAAGCCTTGCATTCCTTGTAATATATCTTCTTTTATGGAAGAATTACATCAGTATGTGTCATAATTATTCAAAGGTTTTAACCTATTGGAAAATTCAGCACAGGATTCAATAAACCATTAACAATACCCAGGTCAAATGACTGGATTTCTGGATACTACACTCAAGTACCACACCCTGTAACTGCACTGATGAAAAGGACTGTTAAATGCTAAACAGCAAATAGATCCAGGGGATAAAGGATATGCTTAGGTCTGTGGTGAAGGTGAAGTAAAAGTAACAAACAGAATTGTGGGTTTTCTTCTGGTCAGTAATCTCCTGGTAGGTGTAATCCCAGGTGAAGAGAGAGTACATTTGTCTGGATTCTTCACATCTATGTAGAAGGAGCTCTGGAACTTATAAGGTGAATGATACTAGAGGGTGTGTATACAAGTATAGATGGTGTCTGTTTGATCCCAAAGGATTTCAAATATAGGCCAGAGAGAAGTGAGTGGGACTGTGAAATACTGATAATGAGCAAGAAGTTAGTATGAATTCCCAAGTCTAATGTTCATTTCTAAGAGGTAAATAAGTGTACAGTAACATAAAAACTCAGAAATAAGTACTAATGATGCCCAATGACCAGGGATAATAGTAATACGCGCATAGAGACGTCATACGTTGATTGTGATATGCGCTATATAAAAACGGTTTATTATTATTATTATTATTATTATTACAAATTTCAGTGGGAAAAAAAAAATAAAAAAATAAAAACTTTTTGTCAACTTCAATTGAGCATTTTGGCAACTATCAATGTTGCATTTCATGTGACTGAAAATATACAATACAAGTAATAAACTGCTTCAAACTGCTCATCAGCGAAAAATGACCAGAAAGTTATAAAATGCTTCGAGGTATATGTAGGAGGGCTAAATATACTTCACAGTACACAAACCAAAAACCAAATATGTCTATTAACATTAAGAGTCTGAATAAATTCCATGTGGGTAAGTAGGTAATGTTATTTTACAATTACTCCCTTTTTTTTTTTACAATTGGTGCGGTTTCTGAAATTTCTGATCCAAAACACAAAATGGAGAACAGCTCTTTGACATTGGAAAGTTGTTACAGTTGTGGCAAGTTATTACAAAATAGATGCTGGTTTTTACTTCTAAACAGTCTGGAAAAAACACATGGTATGGTTTTCAGATAAATTCTATACTAGTTACAAGCCAACGTACATGTACATTATTTTGCAGAAACTCACAAATGAATTTGATTTATGCACCGGCCATAGAATAAAAGGTGTATAGAGTTTTTCAAAGGTTGTAAGTTACATGTAGTTGTCACGTGACATTATATTAAGATGACTCTCTGAGGTTTCAAAATACACATCATAAAACTACCCTGTGAAAATGTCACCCAAACTGATATTGTCATTTTTATGAAAATCAAATATGGCTTCTAAAGGTATTCAGGAATTGATTTCTCCTATGATAGCTTTTCAGAGCAAAAAATTCAGGGAAATATTGGACATAGAATAAACTTTGTAAACAGTAAGTGCTCAAATAAACTCAACAATGTTTTTGATCCTTGCCAAGTAGTTTTAAAGAAACATAAATGCACCGGGGGTAAGTCAAAAGACACAGACCAAATATATACATGTGTATCACGACACATAGATCTATACCAGAATAGGTCATTTGGAGGAACAGTTGTTGCATCAAATCCCTATAACAAACAAACACAGTTACTTTGGTGCTGACATACCAAATGAAAGGATAGCATCCAGTCAAACTTCAAACTAAATCTTCCCTATGGAAGGCAATTTGCATAAGTACTACTTTCTCTTTGCAAAATTCTTTCAAGGGTATACTGTCTAGCAAATACATGTTATCTGCAGGGTCTTGCTGTGAGGTAGGGATAAGACTATTGTGTCAACTTCCCTGGTTATACCACAAATTGTGAGATACATCACAGCTGAAGGATGTCCCATTCTCTCTTTCATCTTCATTTTATTTATTTTTTACCTCCGAAATGTTGTCCTTGTAAATTGTAGAACCTGGTGGAAATAGCAACCACAGATTATCCATGGATAATCCCAACAGCATATTACACTAATCCCAGCACACAGGGAGCAGGCAAATCTCAGCAATAGTATTTAAAGGTTGTCAACAATCTACGTATGTTAGTTACCAAACACTAACTTACTTTACATTGGAAATATCATCCAAGAAGGGAATTACATAGGCCCTACATACACAAAGAGGCCACTGAGAACAGAAACTACTTTAATCCCCTTTCTATAAACTTAAAAGCATTTCCAAAAGCACCATATAGCTTCTGACTGATGTTTGATCTCAATTAAAATTATGTTGGATAACTATTTGACACATGTACATGACATATGGGTAATTATTATTTTAAGTGATCAATCACAATTTTTGTTGGCTTTGGTTACCTTTCCTCATTTTCAAACTACATCTTTACAGCTTTATTACAAACAACTACATGTATGTAATTTGTCACCGTTGTAGAATTGAACATGTAAATATCACAAATGAAACAAGGAATTTCCCCCAAAGCCTTTACACACTAAACAAATATTTGGGTGGTGCGGGGCCCAATTTCATGGAATCTGGTTACGGTTAGCATATTTAAGGGAGAGTTTTCTTTTTGGTAACACTAACAGTATTGAGTAAGTAAGGAATTTGTGCAAAATGTATATGACAGCGAGTTAGCAAAAAAAATAATGACGATTACCCTAGAAAATCTTCGCTAACCGAAAGTCTTGCTTATGGATTCCATGAAATAGATTACACATGTAGCAATGCCCGTAAGCATAAAAATAAGCCATAATGGATTCCATGAAATTGGGCCCAGGAGTGACACCCACAGGGATGAAAATGCATCTCACAAGATATATTCACCCCATACCTGACCCTGAAGGCCTTATCACACTACAAAAACTCTATGGGTTCTACATGGGTCCAACCCCTGTAAAAGTACCCAACTGACCTTTTCACATCAATTGTTAACATACTTTCTAGCTCAAAGTTATAACACAACATGTCCTGGTTGTACCCCACAAAGAACTTGACTTGTATTGAAACTAACCCTACTCATAATATGAGGTGGGCTGAGAGAATGGTCACAATTTCAAAAACTTAGAATAAAAGTGGTAACATGAACATCTTCTGTAACATGAAAAAAAAATTCTGCATTTTTAAAAACTTCCAAGTGGCGTTTTCTAGAATTGCACGTTTGCATTGGATCAATCATCTCAGAGTAACCTGGTCACCATGGAGAGGAAATATTCCTAGGCTATTCAAACTTTACTTCATTTTGTTGGTGAATTAACGGTGAAAAAATCTGAACAGAGCTACTTCCTCCATGATCCATGTAAGCATTAGATAGTGCTGTAAACCAATCCAGTCAGCTTGGGCTCAGCATGGTTTTACATACTTTTAACTTTGGTTGTGTAGGGCAAAATTTGATGATTGTTGATACAGTTAGGCTTCAGCAGTTTAAGTAACTGAAAAAAAATGACAGTGATTGTAACAGCTACATTGTACATATGTAGTGTTTTTATAACAAATATGTCGTGTTTTTATAATAAATATGTCAAGTTTGCCTTTTTTTTAATCATGGATAACCACATAGCTATAGCCTGGTTCATTAATGCCAATGCTTCATGCAAAGTGCAAGTGACATCATTTCGCAGCCAATGTTCACAAAAAGTTGCACACAATTCAATTGTGACACCAAATTTGCCTGGCTTCACAATTAGCATGAAGTATGAAGTTAGTTTAACTCTAGTGTGAAGTGTAGTTGTATAGTTCCAATCTAATGGAATGACCAGATGACAATGTGACAAATCTTGCCTCGAACTGATGAAATAACCCAAATACTTCTTGTATTTGTCACATGTAGGGCAAGGCTTCTTCTTGCTTGTTTCTGTTATGGTTTAGGCTTATTAGAACAGGTGCTTCATAACAGTACAGGTACATACAGACCAGAGAATGACCCAGGGGGGTAATGAGGTCAAACAGCCAGGGACTCAACAAGGGCACTGACCATGCCTGACAAATCTGGGAGAAGTAGGACCAAATCATCATCTCCATGGCCACAGTAGCTTGGACCATGGAGGCATACACTGCCAGGTCAAGCCCTCCAATCCATCTAAAATCCTTAATCCTAGCACAAGGAGTTATTGGCAGGTGAAGGGGATTTTACATGATAAGCCTAAGCATGGATGGGTCACTTTAACAGGTTTGGTTTGGTGCACTTGTTCAACATGTATTTCCAGTACATGTATGGAATACAAATGTACTGATCTAGAATGCATTGTTATTTCCAATCTATGGTACAGAGCTTCAATATCATTCCATAGTCTGGAAAACTGGGAAAAACACTCATCATTTGGGATAATAGATGGTGCAGTACATAATTAAGAAATGTCAAAATCATCATGGGCCATGCCAGTTGAATGATCCGTAGACATATAACAAATTAACAACATTCCAATTTGTCAATTTCCAAATATTGCAAAGTGTCATGGAACAGGTGTCAGAATGCCAGAGAGACTATAGAGACTGAGCAGTACAGACATCGATCATAATGCAAATCTTATAAGATTATATTGACTTGGTTGTAGCTTGTAAGGCTGAACGACCAATCTACAGGGTCACCCACATCCTTGGACTTGGAAATGATGATTGATAAAACAACAATTGATGGAAATCAACATCTTTAGAATGGTGCTTCTCAGGATCTCAAAGTTTCTAATTGCATGGGAAAATATAGGCCATTTTGAGCCTTGAGGAACTAGTAACAACTATAAGAGAAACAGCTGACAAAAAACATACCCCCAAAAAATGGACCTATAGGAAATTATTTAAAATGTAACAAATTTATTACATACATTTTGGTTTACTTACAAGACATCTAGAACTCCCATTACCTCATTGATTCAATATTCTGTAACTCAACTTCCAGTCTAAATGGAAACACATTTTCTCCAAATTAAATTCATCTTGACATCACACTTAAACACTAAGATACTCGCATTAACTGATACCTCCCACAAACCCAAACCTGAAATCAGAACAATAAACCTGGCTTCTGCCTACTTCAATCATGCACATTACCTCCCCTTACAAACAGTACCACCACAACTAACAAGGAGTGACTAGTAGAAAATTGCACGTAATACAAACACTAGCGACTTGATGCTACTAGAGGTAAATGCATCTGAATTACCATTTCACTGCAGCCAAACATTTGCACAGGTAAACATTCACAGAAGGTTAAAGGAAAAACAACATTGCTGAGGAACTTGTGTTTGCACGTACAATGTAGTGCAATTGCAAGAAAGACAAGGTTGATGAACTGCTTGCAACACATGGTGCATATATGTACAACTTGTATACATAATGAACATTGGTCAATGAGGTACAACACATTCAAAGAAACATGGTCAGGCTGATTAGAAAAGACAAAAGAGCAAGGTCAAATAGTGGTATCAATGGAGTTTGACCTTATTGTGGGCAAACATTCTTGGTAACACCTGATTCAAGGAGTAGGCAGGAACATTACTGGATTCATATTTGTCTGGTCTGTTCAAGTACTGCTGCACGTACATTTGAACTGCTGCTGCAAATTAGCTACAATTTAGCTTTGTAATGTAAATATTGGCAAGTAAAAAGGTTATACTGTATGCCTATGTTTCAAAGAATAGGTCTAAGTGCTTCAATGTCAAATGTTTTTCTCCAGATTAACTGCCTCAAAACCCAGCGGGTAATTGACTCATATTTTTAACTCTACTCACGAGGTGGATTCAATACAAAATTCAGAATAAGTATTATCAATGCTATTAATAGAAATAGAATGGAAAGGGTTATTCATCGCGGTAGGTACAGATAATGAAAAAAGGTGATCAACGTCATGAAATGTCGTGTTGCTTGTAGCGACATTTCGCCTGCTATTGTTTCAATTCCATAGCAGACACTATTTTGCTACAGTGTTGAAGTGAGCACAATGGATTGTGGGAGGTCAGAGGTTGCCATTTGAAATGTAAAAACTTTCGCAAACCTGGTGAAGTTTGGTAGTATGAAACCAATTCTCCAGATAAGTTTCTACCTGGGTATGAACAAGCACCCAGGTGAATAAAATACCTGGGTAAAGCCACACTAGTTAGCTTGGCCTAGATCTGTAATTAATGTATTCATCAGCTGGGGCCGATTTCATAAAACTTACGACGCGTCGCAAAGTTAAGACGCATCCTTTCACTATGGACTCACCGCATAGATGCGACGCATCGCAGCTAGGACGCGTCGCAAATCGAGTTGCGACGTGTCGCAGAGCTTTATGAAATCAGCCCCTGATCAACTTGTTTTGGTTTTGTAAAGTTTGTTTTTCTCTCTCACAGGTAAGTAAACTCTACACAGTCCTCACTAGTGCAAATCACAAACAGCCTACTTGAAAAGTGAGAAAACGTTATCTGCACAATGTCTTTTGAAGAGACACAGAGTAAGTGGTTATTCAGTATAATGTCAGTCACATCAGTAAAGCAGATCTTTGTTGTACTTTTTCTAGCATCTTCTAGCACCTATAAAGTAAACTCACAAAGGTACAAGACAGACCCCCTGTAGACTGTTTATACAGCTCTCTGTAAAAACTTGTGCCACTGCATACTGCCTTTTACTGGCTTTTTTTCAATGCAGGTAAATTAGTCTGCTTAAAACCACCAACCAGAGGTAAGATTGGTCAAGCAGTAAAATGGTCCCCAACTTGGTGGAATGACTTGTTAACCTAATAATTAAAGTGGTTTTTGTTGGTGTTGTGTTAGTACTTTGTAATATTGGTTAGGACAAAATATTCTTAAAAAGAACAATGATCTACAGTGCAGAGCAACATGATATTTAACCTTTACTGCAGTGTTTCAATGTACATACATGTAGCTAGAAATGACACTGATAATGGCGTGTTTGCCATACTGATCCAAATTCATGTTGTTCTTATTACATATGTATGAGTGTCACCAGGGGCTAGAATTAGAAAGGCAACAATCCATTGACAACCAAGAGCTATGTGTGTTCATGTACTGTACACATTACAACATTCTTCATTTAAGGTACTATATCTGTATGATTAATTTATGGACGACCTTAAGTTAAAATGTCAGCAAGTAATGTACAACCTGTGTACATGTATTGCTGTATCCTACACAACCGTATTGGATGGTAAAACCTGAAGTGGGGCACGTGTTCTTAAATGGGTCAAGTGATATGTGTAGACATTCCATCATGTCTCTATTATTCAGCAAGTTCCACTCACCGGTGCTTGATTTACTTGTACACATATACAGCATGCTGGTACATTACTACATGCAACATGCGAGTATTATGGTAGTCTGTAGCATGCACATACCGATACTTTACATACTATACATAGTGCTTGTGCATGAACATTTACAGTACGTTACGCTTACATGTACACGCACATGGACGTTTCAAAATTGTATACGGTACATTTAATGTATAGGCCTACGTAATCAAGTCTTTAAATATATGTAGCTGTAATGATAAGAGAAAGATTTACCATTTCATCTTTAAATTATATGAGTAAATGGAATTAAATTGTGCTTGGCAGAATATTTCACCATCCGCAATGGGATACTTTTGAGAATCGGTCTTTAAGTCAACAGCGCATGCGCACGCAATTGTGAGCGTTGTTTTGCGCGTGCGTGCGCATGCGCTGTTGTGCGTGTGCGTGCGCGTGCGCTGTTGACTTGAAGACCGATTCTCTAAAGTCTCACATTGTGGAGTGGCAAACCATTGACCTGCACAAAAATTGACTTACCCCAATTTCAGTCAGGCATTCCATGCAGCATCATGCTGAACTTACATGACAGTAGGAGCAACTCAAGGTCAATCCAATTCACAGTTTAGTTTTTAGTTTGAGACAGGCGAACTTAATTCACTGGAATACAAGAAGGACTACAAACAAATCAACATACGGACATAGCAACAACTCTGTGAAAGACCTTTTGGGATTGATTGTAAATTTACATAAATTTGTAAGCTTACATGTACCATAGACATTTGACAGTTTAAGTTACGGTATATATTGCAGATATAGAGGCATTCGCAAAAACCATAGACAAATGTAAAATTGTCAACTTTGTTGTTGTGAGGAGGAAATGAATATGAAGCATCTGCCTCTTGACTGCTTCCCCACTGTTGTCATCATACACAATCATCAGGACATATCATAGGCGTTGTCATTTTTGTAGACTATTAGGCCTTACTTTAAAAAAAATTTCAAAATAAATTTCAAAATACTTGGATTCATACATAAAAATGTACATGAAGTCCTCACATAAACTAAAAACAAAGTTTCTCTTTAGTCATCCCATCTTCTTCACCTGTTCAGACAGAGATACAGTAAATTTCAAAGCACAGATGACCAACTTTTGGTGGTCAAAACTTCTGTTGACAGGAGTCGTCATTTGATCAATTAACCGTAGCTGACTGAATGTAAGTAGCTGTTTGCAGTTCATTCATCCCTTAATACCACTAATGACAACAACAAAATGTAACATCAGCCACAAACAATGCAACACATGATGATTATATACATTGTACATCACCCATCCATTATTCCATTATGTTCAGAACACCTGCTATCAAATGAAGCAGTATTTCTAGCAAATTACACATTTCCCATAATCCCCATATTCTGTATAAAATCTTTGTAACGTGGTTATGAGTATTAACAACAAATGTTAAAAACTTTTTGCCCAGAAACTTTCTAAAGCTTTTTGAAATATTTTGTCGACTGTATCAAAAATATTATGATAAAGTACCGGATACTCTGTATACAAGCATGGGTGCCCATATTGGCGGCAATTCCCCTCCATGTATGTATGTGTATCTCTTCCCAACAATTTTAGTATACAATCTTTATACACTGTATTATGAAATATGGACAAGGCATTTCTTTATCTACAAGAATAAATTTTCGGGTTTTTTTTTCTTTAGTCCGAGCGATTGCAGAGGAATCACATTTCAATACCTGATCCTCCACATTCTTGACACATTGGGAACCCTGTGACCAAGAGATTGACCACGGTGTTTGGCTGGCATTTCAAAGATATGCACTGACTGTTCAAATTTTCCAATATTCCAAAATTATTGGCTGAACAAAATAGACTGAGTGAAAGTAAAATAATAATAAAGAATAGTAAAATGGAATAATGGATACGATATTTGATCCTAAAGATTCAACCTTTCACAAGAGATACAAAGCACTCATCTACAGTATGCATGATTTAAGAATGTTAAATGTCTGTAAATTATCCAAAATACAATGTACCTTAAAAAACTTCAGTTGTGAGGGAAAGATACAAACCCATATTCCTATCTTGGACTTCGGAACAATTATTGTTTCTAAGTCCACTAGGTAGTATACTTTAGGAACATTCATTTAGGAAGATTCCTTAATTTAATAAGCCTACTTTTTATGAGAAAAATATTATGACTGTTTTATACTACAATATTAACAAATAATTAATCATACTAAATTAAAGTTATCACCCCTGCTTATAAACAAGAAAGTGTGTGTACACTTGCAAATAAGAATAGCCTAGTTATTTTTAGGGTAAGAACCGGATTTCTACAGGAGTTGAGTAAGCGAGAAATCCTTGGTTCAAGATATCCTTGATTATGCGAACTTCACACCATGGAGGTATTCCTACATGTACGTAATCCATGAAATAGGATCTTGCAAGTTGCATTGTTACACAAAGCACAATTCTTTCTGCTTCCGTTAGCATCAATTGACACTACATTTACAGGTAAACAGAGCAATGATTTGGGCCCTTGTGTCGTGTGATATCTCTTTGAAATGCTGGTAAGGTTTCTTACAAAAAGTTCAGTTTTTCTTATAATACCCTAAAAGTAAAGCAGAAAACACATCTTTAGTTTAATAATCAACCAAAATCAAAGGCAAGCCATTATGAACACGTAGACATAACTTGATATGATTTCTTCTTGTTCTATCAAAAGGTCTCCATCACCACATAAATACTGCACCAACTGATCTTGTTGATGTTCACCTTGGGATCATTTGGCCCTGAACCTGGTCTAGCAAACAGGTTATGCACAAACATGTTGGTGTGTATGCAATTCAGCAAGCTGTTTCTTATGAAAACAATCAGAGATACACATAGGAATGCTGTGTACAGATTGCTAAATTTGACATACGTAGGCTACACGTATCTAGGTATGTGTGTTCCACCAAGTTTGAGCATGACTCTTAATCTTTGTAGTGTCCCTTGGTAAATGTACCATCGATTATTCTTTATTTCATTACACCTGTACATATGAAACCCATTGGCAGCTGTTCATCACAAATCAATTTCTGTACTTGTAGGTCAAATGTAGCCCTGTTGATTTGAACTCATAATACAAGTTAATTGACCAGCACATTTACACTGGTCAAGTAATGAGGAGCAGTGTCACAAATTTTGCAGAAATTTGCACCACCCACCCTGAATGAGTGTGTCCAAAATATAAATAGATAGATCTAGAAGATCCTTCAGTTTGGTTCAGTAAACAAAAGATGTACATAAACTGGCTGGGAAATGTTCAAATGCATGGAGTAATAGTGTACACAACAAATAATGTGCATACATGTATTTTGACTCAGGTGTGATTTCTGCTCAATCGCAGAGTGGCCTGCGCTTAGACTCAAGTACATGTAAAACACCCTCAAGTGATATTATTCATGGCTCACAGTTACTGAACTTGTAAAAACACCTACAAATATATCCCAGCTTTCACAACTTCCCAGTACTACAAAACATATTGGAAATTTCATTAAAAACAATTTGCAAGGCAGAATCTTGTAAGCTGTGCAAGGCTGTAGTACCTCGAGCAAAGTGTATAGAATATAAATTCACCAATTTAATCTTTCTATCTGATGACTATTTTAAAAGACAGGCAGACAAATGGCCCATATGAACAGCGCTAATAAAAACCTTGCAAATTCAGCCAACATGTCAGAAACGTTGACAGTAATTGTCAATTCAGAGTTCGGTCAGCACTTTTGTTGTCATTCTCCTGTCAAACAATTCAGGGTCATTGTTGTTGGGACAGTTCTCACCCAACCAAGCAAAACTGCACTTATTTTTGGCTCACAAAAAAAGTACATTTACAGCATGCCACTGAACTCTTCTTATAAAAGGTTCTTATTTGCGGTGCATTAAATGCAAAAACTGTTATAAAAAGGCCAACAGACTGGAATGTACACTGTGTCAGGATTATATGAGTTCAACCACCAAAACACATGCTTTGCTCGTGCTTTTTATTGAAGTGTATTATTAAGACCATGCACAATTGTAAACAAAACTTGCAAGAAGTCTCCAAAGAAACCAGATACTCCATTGTCATGTGTACAGTGTTAGATTTAAAATTCACAGTTCACACAAATGAAACATGTTAATGACTCTGCTAAAAATCTCACACCAGTGTGACCTAAACAAAGAAGGTCATTGTGTACTTTGAGGTTGTTTTATCCTGTAAGGGCTATGGCTGCAATGACTGTGTAAAGAGGAATTTCATGATCCCAACCTAGGTGTGCATTGGTTGAATCCCAGGGAAGAGATGGCTGAACACCCGATGGAGATGGGAAATTCTTGTTGTCCATGGCTCGACTTGTATCAAATTTTTACTGAAATTCATGGCATTCACAGTAAACATTTTACGAAACAGTTTAAAGGTAGTCAACAGGTAGTTGACACTGTCATAATGTAATAATGTACCGTCCGGTAATTGGGGAAATTATGCCATCACTTAAAGGTTATATCATACTTTGGTTTTTGTCATAGAAATGCAGATTCATGGGCAAAAATATCAAGACAGATACAGTTCAAGTCATAAATGTGAAATTCCCAGTCCCATACGGGACCGACTTTTTGAGAAAACAGAGAAAAATGCCACATTAATTTCTTTAATCTTTTCACAATTATTTTGGATAGATCAAAACTATTTTCGGTCGTTGTTTACTAATTTCTGGATAAATACACCATACAGGCAGAAAACATTAAATGTTTTTACCAGCACCATCTTTATATCCTGTAAATTATAGGTACCGGTAAATCTGTGAACATTTCTGTTTTGGTTTCCTACTACCTTAGATCAATGTTTGTAGCCGACAGGTCATACACATAGCTGGCAGTTCATCTAACATGTATAGCCAACTGGTCATCCAACATGTAGCCAACAGGTCATCTAACATGTCAGGTCATCTAACATGTAGCCAACAGGTCATCTAACATGTAGTCAACATGTCATCCAACATGTAGCCAACAGGTCATACACATAGCTGGCAGTTCATCTAACATGTATAGCCAACAGGTCATCTAACATGTAGGCAACAGGTCATCCAAAATGTAGCCAACAGGTCATCCAACATGTAGTCAACAGGTCATCCAACATGTAGCCAACAGCTCATCTAACATGTAGCCATGAGGTCATCTTACATGTCAGGTCATCTAACATGTAGCCAACATGTCATCTAATATGTAGCCAACAGGTCATCTAACATGTAGCCAACATGTCATCTATTGTGGCCAACAGTAGGCCTGGGCGATTAACTCGATTAATCGATTAATCGCGATTACATTCCTGTGTCGATTACTCGATTAGTAAATTCTGAACTACTCGATTAATCGTGCCAGCGCGATTAGTGCCTTCGAGTTGCGATTAATTCCATGAGTTACTACTATTCTCAGTCGATCAATAGCCATGCCGTGTGTGTTGCATGGAGCAGCTGCATAGACTTGATGACAAGTCGTTAGACATTCGTGTTTTGTCCGTCCATCTGTCAAGGAACAATCATTGTGCAATGTGCATCATGCATCGTTCATATAGTGAGGCAACGCAATCTTCAATAGGGGTCGAGGGTGTATATGTGCCGGGGTCGCGTCCCCGCATGTTGGACATTATGCAGGACGTACACAGTGTAATATGAACACGCACACCGTACCCCTGGTGTAGCGGTAAAATTACCGACTTGATATCAAGTCTGCCTGCTGCACGTGCACCGGAAGCCCGCCCAATTGTGACAGCACCATGACAACATTTTGAGATAACACTGTAATTGGCCAGTAGCCCTCTGTACTGCCTTATATGGTCAACGTGGATAAGGCATGAATGAGGGCTATACCATTTTGCTGTTTATTGAGGTACATTTAGTAATGTTGCATTTTCAATGAACACTATTTATCTCACTTAGTAATAAAACGAAAGGTTGTTGCACACAAACATGATTTATTGGATACATAAGGTTTAAACGCGTCGGGGTGAATTTTTATTCAAGCCTGACAGCTGACAACGAAGTTTTTCTCAACCTATTGGCCCACGTGTTTACAATGGATTCGGCTACCATGGCCGGCCAGCGAGGCTTGGCGCATGGCGCATGCGCTATGCATGGCGCGCTGTATCATTCAACTACTCGAGTACGGACGCTACTCGAATTACGACGATTACTGTATTGTATCGTATGGTATAATAATCGTGATGTGAACATGTAGAGTAATCTTGAACTCTAAAATAATCGCGATGTGTGTAGTAATCGTGAGCTGTGTAATAATCGTGTTCACTGTTCAGCCTACGTGGGGTGTACATTGTGTCATCGTGTACTATCGTTGACCTGTAGATGTATGTCTGGGTGTACGTACGTGAGGCAGTAGCTGCATGCCTTGTCGGCCAACACTTCGCGAAATTATCCTGCTTTATTGAAGGAATACCAATAATTATGGACGATATTAGCTTCACGAATTTTGCATTATACCTTATCAGAACAAAAATGGCATACGCTCAATGCCTCGGAAATCGGAACTGATCGCTGTTGAAACTTGTAAGAATCAATGCATTACGCTAGTGCAGTTTACTGCAGTGCCGCTATGATGAAAACAAGGTACATGCTGCTTGTATAGTCACTTCCGGGTAATCGCGATTAATCGATTAATCGCGATTATTTCCTCCGCGATTAATCGATTAGTGAAAAGCACTAATCACCCAGGCCTAGCCAACAGGTCATCTAACATGTAGCCAACATGTCATCTAAGTTAAATGTAGCCAACAGTTCTATATTTTTTATTTAGTATTTTCCCAAGGACACACTAACCTACTGAGATGGAATTTTATTTAAACCGTTTTGTTAGTCTGAATGAATACAGGTTCATCAACCTGTAGTACAATGTGGACCATTGATCTTAAAAAGCCACTTTTATACATGTCTCCTTATCTGTCATAATGAAATGCACAAATTAATCTCACTATTACAACATCAAGGAACTTTTAAAAAAGAAAAATGGTTAAACTGAAAACTTCCCAGAGACCATGAGTGGCATTGCTTTCTTTGCTTCTGCCGTTATTTTGAAGTATCTTGGATTTTCTTTAATTAAAATGTGAGTGCCCTTGCACATGATTACATGTGATGCTTTGCTCCTTCAACAGTCCAGGTCAGGTATTACTTTAGCTCTTGTCACTAGATGAATCAAAGTGAGTGTATCAATGCACTGGAAGATGCCATCTAAAGATGTTTGTGAAGATGTCCTCTTGCCGACTTGTTGGCACATCTTCAGAGTAATACACCCTAGGGTTTTATCACCATGGGTTAAAACCTCCAAGCTCCAGTATCAAAGGGAACATTGTTTTCAATACCCAACTCCCTCAAATAACCTGAGGATGGTAACACCTCCCTTCAAATTAAGACACTTTGCTAAGGTTATACCTCAATTTAACTTCTTCTGAAGCCATACACCTACCATAAGCCTTAAAAACTAAACTGCAATTCTGCCGCACAAAACCTTGAAGTGTTGAATGGGTGTTTCTTTCTAATTCCAGACTCTGGATGAGCCGAACTCGTAGAAATTGTAAGTAAACTTTTGCACATATGGACCATCCAGTTTTAGCCTTTTTCCGTGGCAAGCTTGAAAGGAAAGGTCTAAGTCTTGCCTGTGGATATGATTTTGTGTCATTGTTGTTCACAGTGAGTCCCATTGGGTTATTCCTTACCTTCTTTGTAAGGTGCAAATAATAGCAGGGTGGTTGGCACCGCATATTATATGAGATATTTCCCCAATGCAATTGGACAGTCAGTGCCTCAGTGGTTAATGCAAAGAATCCAGTGGGGAAAAACCAGAGTGCCCACCAGTACCAGGACAAAAAGTAGTCTTAAGTTACCCACCATACCACTGTGTGAAAATAATCCTCACTGAAAAAAACATAAAAGAAAAAGCTATTTGGAAACTATTGTAAAAAGCTCCAGCATCAAAAAAGGCAACCGATTCTTTCAGGAAAAGATCTTCCCGTTATATGCAAATATGTAGCGTTATACAGGTGCACTATAGAATTATAGTTTGGAAAGCTCATGGATCACTTTGACAATACTGTTACTAGCCCTACATGTATGACTAAGCCCCAAATAACCCCAACAATTTGGAAACTATTGTAAAAAGCTCCCGCATCAAAAAAGGCAACCGATTCTTTCAGGAAAAGATCTTCCCGTTATATGCATATATTCAGCGTTATACAGGTACTATAGAATTATAGTTTGGAAAGCTCATGGATCACTTTGACAATACTGTTACTAGCCCTACATGTATGACTAAGCCCCAAATAACCCCAACAATTTGGAAACTATTGTAAAAAGCTCCCGCATCAAAAAAGGCAACCGATTCTTTCAGGAAAAGATCTTCCCGTTATATGCAAATATGTAGCGTTATACAGGTACTATAGAATTATAGTTTGGAAAGCTCATGGATCACTTTGACAATACTGTTACTAGCCCTACATGTATGACTAAGCCCCAAATAACCCCAACTAGCCCATATAATAGCCCATAATTATAATAATAAACGTACTTATAGAGCGCCTTTTCTGAAGGATACAAAGCGCTTGGGGAGAAAACAACCAAAAATTTGTGAAAATAGTGAACATGACTCACAAATCCTTATCATTACCATTTATGTACATAGGGCTTATCTGATGGAAAACGCCATTATTCAAACACATATCCCTCCACTATGCCCCTTGAAATTATGCATGATACACATTCACTTTTCTCATGGTAGATATTTTGCTCACACAAAGGCCATTTTCAAGATAACTTCCATGAAATCTGTCAATTTGTCATGACAAATCTAACTTCTTACAAATAAAAAAATCAATACAAATTTTGTGACAAGTATACACCCATGTGTAAATCTCAGAACCATTTTTTCAAAGTAAGGTATCTACTCAACAAGCATGACAGTAAACTCTGTGTTTTAACATACATAATTTGAAGATGCATATCGAACAGATCTATGTTCGTTTTCTCCATCTTGAGTTCTACACAGCTTTTTGGCAAGAACTTGGCTGACAACTTGAGGTTAAACAGCATATATATGTAATGACAACTTGAGGTTAAACAGCATATGTGTGCTATTTTCATATTATTTTAAGTGTATTCTAAACTGAAGTCAGTGGAATACCAGTATGTTAGCACTGTGGATTTGGCTGTGTCAAACGTCTTTCTGAATTTCCAAACTTGAGCTGAACGTCCACTTGGATGATAGTAAAGTCAATGTATACTGCATGTATGTGGGACAGGGCGACATAATGCAGGACTAATGTATGACTTAACATGGTGTGACAACATATTGTCTATAGCCCTGTCCGCACTGGACTTTTTTTTTCGGGGATTTAACCGAGCCGATGGGTAAATGAAAAATGGGCAAATACTACCGGTGTCCGCACTGGACTTTTCGTCTCGGGTAAAGTATCTCGGGTATTCTAGTACCCCGGGCAGAAGTTGGCCGGTAGAAATACCCGCGCGGCTCGGGCAAAGTAACTGAGAGGTAGACTTCCTGAGACGTCCGCACTGGACTTAAAATGGGTGAAGTACCCAGCGTCTCGGTTACTTTGCCCAAAAAAAGTCCAGTGCGGACAGGGCTTAAGGCAGCTAGCCAAGCCAATTATTAAGTGCAAAAGACGGCAGCATACAAATTTTAAAGAGGGATAACAAAGTACATACTGTATGTTCAAGAAAAAGTAAAGTGCTTACAAGTGCAATTACCACTTAGCAAGCATGTTACATGTACAATCTGCAATGGTATTGGTCAGTGGAAGCACAAAGCTTCGAAGCTCTGGTTGAGTGTTACCAGGAATCAGACAAGATTAATATTTCTAAATAAACATCTGTTTGCATAATTATAATGTATTCATGTCACACAACATGCAGAAAGGAACAGACACAAACCTACCCCTATACATGCACCGGAACCCTACAAATTACAATGCAAACTATCAAATGTCACGGTAAACAAATTTCCTTTCATTTTCATTTCCAGCTTAGTTTGTCTGTTTTCCTTCCTCCGTGGTTTGGGTAGTTTCCCAATTTATACAAACTAGAAAATGTATCAAACATGCCCTGTTGGTGTAGGCCTACCATACAATAACCAGGAACACAAATTAATATGATGTACTACTACAACAAGGCCCCTACTACTTACTAGTCAAAACAAGGCATACAGTTGCATCTTGTTGTCAAATTGTAGTTGTACAACTACATACCCATGTATAACGTTACATATTATAACTGGAATTCCCTTGATGAACACAATAATAAGGCGATCATTATTTATAAACAGGATAAATACGTGCACGAATGACTTTAAATCCGTGCACCAAGAACATAAAAACATAAGTTTGGTAAACATAAACACGGGGCCATAGCAGCACCAATACAAATTTCTAGAGATTTCACCTTGTAGCATTTCTTCCAGTTTCTTTCGATCGACTCGGAATCGTTCCTCCATGTGGTTAGGATCGCAGCAGACGCTGCTCATGTGCCCCGGTGAGTCTTCGGCCTCTTCGTCCTGATCATCTCCGGCTGCCAACAACTGGCCGGAGTCAGAATTGTTATCTGAACTGGAGCCATTGTTGCTATTCATTGCCACATCTAGGTCTCTCAAGTCAGAGGCCGTGTCCCCGTCCACAGGATCCGCCATTACAAGCTAAACTCTGCTTAGAAACTTGTCAATGACGGTGAATATGAGACGCATGTCAAAAGTGTAGCATTAGCACGACTTGCTTGTAAACTCACATTGTTCCTCTGTACTGTGTGTGTACACTGTACTGTATGGCAAGATTCCGTGTGCGCGCTCATACCCTCAAGTCGCATTACTCAGTCTACATCCGCATTTCTCACCTGTCAATGGACTAGTTTATCAGCGGTTTTGCATAGCAACCACTGGGTTGTAACTTGTACCATGTATGGTGGTTGTACCAAAGTCGAGCTAGTTCCACATCAAGTAATATTGTTTTTTCTTGTTAAATGGAAATAATTTTTGGAGTTGGTCCCCCTATTTGTTTGTTTTTGTGGGGTTTTTTTCTGTTCCCATTGGCCAAGGGCGAGGTTCTGAAAAATGAGGGAGGGGGCATTTGTGAGGGAGCAGACTAACCGGGCGGGAGTTCGCGGGCCGTGGGGATAAGGGGATGGGGTGGCGGTATCACCGGCCCCTCCCCTCCACTCCCCGTTAGGTAAGAGCTTTCTTCATTTCGCCTGTTAAATGTAGTATCATACTTTGGTAAGAAACCAAAACAGAAATGTTCACAGATTTACGTATGGGTCTGTCCACGCTAATTGTATCGTACAAAAGATAACTTTTGGGGTGTAACGTGGGAGGTGGATTTAAGATCAGGTTTTTTGCTCATTTTTGTTTCCTAAATATTCCTGTATTAATTCGTGGTTGTACTGAAAATAAATAGGCTGATTCAGTGGATAAGTACGAAATTACAAGGTCATCTTTAAGATGAAATGAACGATTATTTTCATAACATGGACAGACATTCTTGTGTTATATGAGTATTTTTCTTGTTATAATTAATTCAGACTTGTTCCATATATATTACTTGATCAATGTGAACTTGTCATTACTCAAAATTAAAGCAACCTATTTGATATTTAAGAAATTAAATGAACAATGTTTGTAACATGGACGGACATTTTGGGACAAATGTCTGTCCATGTTATGAACATTAAATCTTGAAGATGTAGACCCTCCAATTCAAATACCTAGAGGTAATAAACTATGATTGGCCTGTGGCAATCCCTCAATGGATAGCTCTGCTGCATGTCAAAACAAAACTTGGGATAATTTATTCATTTCATTATTAATTCCCAACACTTTATGATGAAATGTCTGTCCATGTTACAAACATTACATCTTGAAGATGATCCCCTGTAATATCTTCAATACTAAGGAATTTATCAAACTTACAAGAATGTGGGATGTAGTGAAAGAGAAAAACATGGCAAATTACTTGATATATCAACTCATGTCCTTGGATGTCCTTGGTTCCCTCTAAATGTGACACTAAAAGTCCCCATTAGTGTGGACAGACCCATAACTTTCAGGGTATGAAGATGGTGCTGGTAGAAATCTACCGTTATTGGTGTATTTATCCAGAAAATAGTAAAACAACGACCGAAAATCTTTTTGATCTTTTAAAAGATCAAAAATAAAAGAGAAAAGACTTAAGAAATACTGTGGCCGTTTTTCACGATTTTCTCACGCGGGCAACGTATGGGACTGAAATTTTCACAGATGACTGTGACTGTATCTTCCTTGATATTTTTGGCCATGAATCTGTACATCTTTGACAAAAAAAAACAAAGTATGATATTACCTTTAACACCCATTACAATAGGTCAGTGAACTTTGGCGTGAGCAAGGATTGAGAGCACAACTGCAGCTTACTAATGGGTGAATGAGCGTACTTCATCTCATCCTCGATGTACCGCTTTTCGAGGGTGTAAGCATTTATTCAAAGCAAGACAAAAAGTCACATACAGAAGTCAACTGTTGACATGTAGTTTTGGTTTGCGGTAGAGCACGTACCGTACATAAATCAAATCAACTGATTGTGTGATACAGGCCTGCGAGTCTGCTACCAGTACCAATGACATATTAACCCTCGAAAACTTGATACCTCGACCGGCAACAGGTACACTGACGAAGATATCTGGCGTGTTGCTGGAAAATGAAGTATCATAATTTATACAGGTACTAGTACTACATACCTCGCCATCATTATTTTACATGAGCAATTACATTTTGCTTTACAAACAAATAACACAGTAATGAATAGAATGAGTCAATACACACAAGAAGAGTTTAAAGTTTTGAAGTTGTTTTGCGAGTCGAAAACTGAAGCGGATGGATATTTTCTTTGTAGTGTCGTGATTTGTCCAATACTTGTTCGTATGAATTATCGTCGTCTGCATAAGCTGTTGCTCGAATTAATTATCATTCTAATAACGGCACGATTTTGCTCAGTTATAATCTTAGTACATTCGATTCAAAAGAAATTCAATAATTAAAAAGAAAATGTTAGTTACTTCAATGTACGGTCTATTTGTGGAATGAACAGTTTCCAGCATGACTGGGTTCATTATTTATTTCTTATTTGTTAATACATTATTTAATGCTTTATACTTTTGCCACATTTGAGCATCGTCTAGGTGCAAGTTATTAGGATAGGCTAGATTGCTTCTTGAAAACCGAGATTTCATCTGTTCTGATCTGAGATTTTGAGCAGACACTCAGAAGTAGCGAATGTATACTCGGGAAATGAACAATCCAGAGGCCCATAGACAGAGCACTGAGAAGACGAATGGGCTGCAAAGACTTGGCCTGGATTTACCGTGTCTATAATAAAGACTGCATCCGCCGCTTCCAATGCCAACTCCGTACAGCAGGGGTCGATTTCACCAATCTCGTCGTAACTTACTATCAATCGTAGGAATGGTGACGCATTGCAGCCCTACGGATGATACGATGTGTTATCCTTCGTTAACTCGAAGTACGATCAATCGTAGGGCTTCGTGAAATCGACCCATGTAAAAATAAAGAGGGCGCTATCTGCCGCTTATTTACTAAAATTCATTCCTTTGGGTTTTTTTTTTGTTCGGTAGCGAGAGATTTACTGACGTTTCACAATGAAAATAATGCATATCGCTCAAATTCAGATAATTATGATGTTGTTTTCTTTTACCGACGCAAATGATAATGATACATGCATATTTGAATAATTTGTTATCACTTGATCAACTTGCTTCTGATAGAAATGTATTATTTGATATTAGATAAGTGGTCTTTCCAAACTGTAAATTTATTCAATAATCAGTGTTTTCAGACCTTTGCCTATGATAATTATACAATAATGATACCTCTCTGGATCTTTAGGCCATGTTGGTTTTCGGCCGTTTGGATCACGTTTGTCTAATTATTGGTTTCTCTCCACTGTTCTTCTTGTTCTCCTAGTTTGTTTTTATCCAGATGTATAATATATTTATCAGTTGTATTTTCGCGGCGTTGCGGGACCGTCGGACTCGTGCGTAAAGAAGAGGAAATCGGTGCTGCTTTGATTTAAATGTAGTATCATACTTTGGTAAGACACCAACACAGAAATGTTCACAGATTTACGTATATAAATTACAGGGTTTGGAGATGGTGGTGGTAGAAACATACCGTTAAAATGTTTCCACCTGAAATTGTGTATTTATCCTTTTTGATCTTTTAAAAAATTAAAAAGATTTTCGGTCGTTGTTTACTAATTATTAGTAAACAACGACCGAAAATCTTTTTGATCTTTTAAAAGATCAAAAATAAAAGAGAAAAGACTTCAGAAATACCGTGGCCGTTTTTCACTGTTTTCTCAAAAAGTGGGCACCGTATGGGATTGCAATTTTCACAGATGACTGTTTATTTATTTATTATTTATTTAACCATATTTCACGAGGGTGACCCATCCAGCTACAAGCTGATCATTTGGGGCCCTCAGAGACAGACATTTAACATTACATTAAAGAAACATCAAAGATACATTGACATCAAGTTTACAAAAAAACAAGATTAAAAACGTGGAGGGTAGACAACAAACAAACAGTACAAAAAACGTGAGGGAAAATTAAATAAATAAGAATATTAACACATATAGGCAGAATTACTGAATGATCAAAAAAGAAATTACATTCAAAGTATAATTACAGAGTTAAAAAAATGATGAGAGCAAATTGCGCCCTCCCCCACCCACCCGATTAATGAAACTAACCTGACATCCGCTCATGTTCCACAATCCACTCTTTTAGCGAACGCCGAAATGAGTGGAAAGAGGGAGACGAACGGATGTCAGAGGGAATACTATTTAAAAAATGTGGGGCCCTAAAGCTAAAGCAGTTTTTGAAAAGTTCGCAGTTGGGTTTAGGGAAGATGTAGTTACCCTGTGTAACTGCACGAGTTGTTGGTCGATTGCCAGGCTGGATCCTGTTCAATATCCGGCACATGTAGTCTGGAGCAACACCAATAGAAGCCCTATAAGACTGTTACTGTATCTGTTACTGTATCTGTCTTGATATTTTTTTCCCATGAATGTGTATTTCTTTGATAAAAACCAAATTATGATACAACCTTTAAAGGCAGCGTAGGCCTACATGATTTTGGAAGGCCTCCACAAAAATTATTGAGTTTGAAACAGAAAATGGCCTCAACAGTTTTAATTCGTAAACAGTACAAATATTCACCATGGGAAATCTTGGTTTATCAGATGCTGGGTTTTTCAAGAAAATAAAGATTTAGTGTCTTTTAAAAAGAGCGTTCGTCCAAACGATTTAGTAGCATTTTGAAACTTGGTGTAACCGTGAAGGATTCGGCCGTATTTCTGCTATCCAAGTGAACAAAGCGTAAAAAGGTACATGAAACAACGTCTGTAAAGAAGTTTAAGACCTTCACTTCTGTTTAAGTACCAAATTAAGCCAAAACGCACATATTTGCAAATCTTTAACTTGCCTTTATGAGATCATTATTTTGACCAGCATTCCGGCAACAACATTCTTTCAACCTGGCCCATCCTGGCACTTCATGCTCGGAAAATTTAAATAAATTAATGTTTGCTGCTGCAAACATTAATTTTGAAGTCTTTCCTTCCTTCAGTCAGTAGTGTAGCACATACAAGTCCTCAGAACTGTTGGGGTATAATAGCTGGGCCATATAGTTTACGTTTGTGCTCAAATACATATACATTATACAAAAAGAAATTACGGGGTGTATGCATCCCCCCCCCCCCCCCCCCCCCGAATCTACGCCCATGCCTTAAGTGCCTGAGCTGACATTTGCGGGAAATGAACAGACTTTATTCATTGCTATAAATAAACTATACTCATTCCTAAAATGATCCTCGTTACTATTGTCGTCACCATCAACTTCTGAGCAATGTTCAAACCTTCCAATTTTATCATCACCCAAATCCATCCGCGAGCTCATTGATATGGTATAATAAACCCTCAAAATCTTTTCAAGACAAAAAGAAGCATTTCTGGAGCCTTCCGTGTAAAGTCTTGTCGAGGAAAAGTAGGGCCAATCTCTTTCCCCAGACTTGCACTGGGGCCGTCGATCGACTGTGAGCCTGGTGACTGCAAGAGTGAGGCATAACTGACGTCGGTCCTTTTTGACATGTGATGCATGGACCAAAGAGCCTAGCTATATACATAGCTCCTGGCCTGGCGATAGAATGGACGAGAAACTGGGACGAAAAAGAAAAGTTGAAACTATTTTTTTTGCTATTATAATGAGACTGTTTGAATTCTTGATCTCTGAAACACCGCCTATGTAGCATTTGATCTATCTATCCACTAGCACTATAGTCCTATGTCACATAGCCTATAATTCATGTGGACCTAGGAAGCTTGCAGCCAGCCAGTTATGCTTTCCGTCAAAGTTCGTTTAAGTAATTTGCAGCAAGGAAACCAACTTCTTCCCGGCTTGCATGAGCAAGATCCAATGGGTAGAAGTCCCCTCTCTCAGCTTCAGTGATTTTGTTTCTGTTTGGAGTTGATTCATTTATTAGGCCTATTATTGGTGTTGTTTTGAGGCCAATGTTTGATAATGAGGAAATCATTTACGTCACACGGGATTGAACCGTTAATTGAAACTACTAAATAATGGCCTATTATTTTTCCGGGGATTCTTTCTGTAGTCTAATTAATAGGTTTGGGTGGTGGCAGGTGGTGGTCTATTGTTTTTCTAGATTCATGTTCGTTTATGCAATTATGGTTGACTTTTGTTTCCGCAGTAGTCCCATACATTTCATGCTCGGTTGATATCATTCTTTCACCATTAGCCCATCCACGAATTGAACTACAGCGGTTTCTTCAATTCGCACCGCGCGCCCGGGCCCACGCACAAATGGCAATAGCAAAATAATAATTTTAACCAAAATGACTGGATTAATTTACACATTTATTTGTGAATAATGTACCAATGCAGTATTGGTATTTGTAAAATGTCATTTTCACGTAAACTTCATGCATGTTGTTTTAGTGGTTAGGTCTATAAAACCCAAACAATCAATTAAATTGATTCGTTGGGTTTTATTGCAACTATTCGGCATAGAATACAAAATCGGAATTTAATATTGGTAAAGTTGAAGTGCGACCTCTCGTGGTAGCCTTGTTATGGATTCGCCCAGTCCAGTATGCAAATTAGCAAAAATGGTATAATGTTTACTGCAGTCTGAGAGGAAAGGAAGAAGAGTTGGATGATCTGCGCAAGAAATCCATTGGAATCCTATATTTTAAAATAGCATCGAACTCTCAAAAGGCGGCTGGCGGGATCAGTAGCCCATCCACTATGGCTGCTATAGATGGGAAGCTCCCGACCACTGAGAGGATCGTCAAAAGTAAGTATTTAATCGAAGGATCTGTTCTAAATAATATCCAGACCGCCGCCATGTTTCCATCGCGGATTCAGTTGACATGATAATGTTATTGAAGATAGATGGCGATGTTTGTGTCGCCGGGTTACCGGGTTAATAAGTATTTACACACGACGTTTCTTTAATTTCTGGTGTCCTAATTAATGTTTGGTTTCAACTGAGGGGCAGGTACGAAGTGTTAAGCTTTGATCGAAGATAAACATGGATTTTCTTCGTTCATATTTTTCTGTTGATATGAGATATTAGTGGGCTCGGCCCACATCTTTCAGTAGGCGCTAAGTTACATTTTGTTCAGACAGCTTGATGGCATATGCCATTTGTAGCACCTTTTCCATGTTACTGTAATACTGGAACAGAAGGATGCCAACCCGTGTTGTCTTATTTCAGCGCAGCCAGACAACAAACATTCTGCAGGAAAGGCTTAAACTAGGTTCATGTACACGGAATAACTCATTGGTGTCACTCCCTCAGGCTCAATCAATGCACACTGTAGAACTACGCCAGTGTTTGTGTACTTTTTGACACAGCAATTATTTTCAGTTCTTTCTGTTTCAAAATGAAATTCATGACTTAGAGCAAATATTCATGAGTCCTTAAAACCCTAGATTGAACAAAGTTTCGACAATAATTCAGTATAAAAAAATACAATTTTCTTAGCCGCTTCTTGTGAACTTATAAACAGCCTGTCAGTGTCAGTCGCATCATGCCATTACTATTTTTGTCTGGTCTGGCACAGCGAAAAATTCCCCATATGCACTGTAACACGGATGGAAACAGTGCCGTGTGTGAAAAGCGCCGCGCTGATTGGTCAACGCGCGAGGCCATGCTTGTGACGTCACGGAAACCATGTGCTGGCCCAACTCGTTACGCACGCACGCAGGGCCGTTGCAGACACGTACGGGGCACGTATTGCGCGATGTGCCTATTCAAACACACGCGGTGTACGACTACGCAACGATCAACAGTCGGCCGTACGACATCTCCGGGTGACCATGCAATTCTATGCATATTCATGTGGCGCTCTCAGCATACACAACCAATAGACCCAACACACGTTATATGAATAGTCAACGACCCAACAATCACACTCAGACGGTGGCGCGGTTTCGCGGTAAAATGACAACAAAAATACAGCTCACCAAAGTTCAAATACGATCGCGGTGTCCGTGAGTTCTCGAATGTCGGGTGACACCACCAAAAATGGTCAAAAGGTCGAAGAAATGTACAAATTTGTATGATTTTTGGTACCATTCGAAAGATCGTGGCGAGGTCTGTCGAAGTGACTATGGTTAGAGTGGGCATCGCTGAGTATGTGCCCATGCGCGTCAGTTTCATTCATGAAAACTTCCATTTTTGGTCAGTGCGATGACGTCACATAATGAGATGATCGTGAAGCCCTCTTGCCGCCGTTTCGTGCCAATTTGTGTAAGGGATTTTTCGCTGTGTCTGGTTAGTCTGGCACCCAGATCCAGCAAAAGAAGAGTCGTCAAAATAAGAGCGGAAACCATACTAGGCCTATATTCAGTAAAGTGTCTTGTCTATAATTTGTAAATGTCGCATCTGCGTTACCATTTTAACCCAAAATTTCCATCAAAAATCAAAGCCCTGCCCCCTTTCCCACAAATTTGACCTTGCATATGATTATTTAAGAGGACATCACAACCAATGTATTCAGCTGAGTTACTTTACAAAAGTGGTTTCTATTTCCTTACAATGAATTGTGTCAAAACGTACACAATCATCTGAAGTGCAGTATTACATTGTGCTTGACAAGCAACAAGGAGAGGTGAAGAGAGTACTGAAAAGGTTGTAAATATGTGAGCCAGTTTATTTGTTTGTTTCTTCCATTATGAGTAATAGACCTTCTCTTAGGCAGTTATCTCTTTGGTCAAGCAATGCAAATATTACCTATATGTACCTTGTGCAACTCACTGTTAAACCAAATGAGGTCTTCCTTTGACCTTAACTAGTGAGGAGACTGGTTGAGCTTATGACATCACATGCAAAGGTCTCTTAAGCGGATGCATACCGGTACATGTTAACAATAATTACGTACACGTATGTAAGCCAGACATCCTTGTTAATGAGTTCACTACCCAATAAATTACCTGTTTCATTAACCACTCTGGATGTATTCTGTGCGTTTGTACCCAGTACTTTGTACATGGTAATTTTGTATATGTGCACATTCATCCACCATTCTTCGGCAGTGCGTTAGGCATGCAGTCTTGATAAGTAAGAATATGCAAAGTTTGCCAAATTTGCACTTGAACAGCTCAGAGCAACTTAGCAACTTGTATGAACGTACTTGACTTTGCAATTATTTCAAAGCTGAGAAGAATACGCCTTATTCATGGGGCATCCATTTTTGTCACCTTCCTTGTTTACTCATTGAAAAAGATAACACCAATTCTAAAAAGAAAACAGGTACCAATTTATTTTGAATCCAATCCTCGGTTTCATTGCACTGCTTCGAATGCAGGATGGATGCACTGTGAATAAGGCATATATAAGCATGTAGGGCTGTGCATTCACGGGTAATTTTGGACCCGAGTACCCTTTGCCCAAACGGGCGGGTACCCGGGTACCCACAATATAATATAAAACATAAGAAATTAAGAACCCGGGATTCTGTTCCCGTTTGATTCATTTTAATGGGAGGCTGCATTGCCATGATTTAACATGGTGCAGTTCATTACTAAGCACACAGTGCACAAATTGTGTCCTGTGTCTTAAACTATGTAATGGTTCTAATTTGTTGATACCACAGGATTTCTCAGGATTATTAAGGCTTTTTCCCATAAACCCTGAGATAACCCAGAGAGAGTACTGGGAAAGGTGTACGGTAATAAGTTAACTTCACAGAACTTCAACTTTCACCAAAATCTTGATCTTGTTCACAGGGTTTTTGTTCTGTGTTCAGTAACAAAATAAAGACAACATACAAACATACTTATAGTGTTCATTGTTTAAGTGAAAATTGTCACTAAGGACATGAGGTGTAATATGAATTGTGATGTACATACACAGGAGTCAAACTGCATGCTATGGCATGTTCTTCAGACTCGGCAAGATATGTCACCTATTATGGGAGTCTTAATGTGTTATGGAACTTAAAATGGAGTTAAAAATGGAGCTCTACTGACCCCGTGAACATGTGGAGATTGATGTAAATAAAAAGATGAGCCACTTCCAACTTGGGTGATAGTTGACTCCAATGTCAGTGTCAATAACCCTTTAGTACATGTAGACAACACCCATTGGGAATGTTGTACAACAATCAACAAGGAGCACATATTTTCTACCACTGCTGTAGGTCCTGTTTTTTCAAATGCTAACCCTCATTAATTTAAGTGTATTAGGCTGCCTTCTGTCATGCATTATAAATAATACTGGATGGCACATGGAATGCTCTCTTATAATTTAGTCTGCATAGTGTATGGGTTTCCCTAGTTTGAACAAGATTGTAGCTCAAATTAAGAATAACCTGGATAAGAATATTAAACCAAAAAGAAGAAAAAAACGGACCTTTAGTTGAGCAATTTTCCTGTTTAGTTGATTACTACTATTGTCTAGGTCGTGTTGACTTTTTCAATAATTGTTTAATGTACATGTATATAAATACATGTACCTGTATTTGCATGTATTCGAGTCGGTATTTGATATTGCATAATTTGTCATTCAACTTTGATAAAAAGAAAGGTTATAATTATGTAGTCATTCGTGAGCAAGGTAGACCAATTCAGCTGATAGAAATAGGTGAAGATGAAGCATCTGAAAGTGTGACTACAAGCTGATTACTTTAAAAGGTATTGTTCCATTAATGTCATAATTGTTAAATGCAAGTTGCAAGTATGCTAGTGGGGCTAGTGTGTGCAGTTAGTGTGTATTATTTAGGGCACTACAGTTATGTGGATATTTGTGTTTTGGTTGACTGCTTGACACAAGCCCAAGAGATATGCTTCAAGTTTGGGCTGGGAGATCAATTAATGTGAACAAATTTGTGAAATTTAATTATTTGCATGCATTTTGAAATATATATATTTTTCGAATTTCTTTACACAAATGATAGAGTTTCCTTTCTAATAGTTTAAAGAATCCTGCAAATTCAATTCTAGCAGGATCGTACATATAGCAGAAAATTGTTTGGACCTTGTAGATGTATATTAAAGCATATTTTGATACAACTACAAGTCATTTTATGAGATTTTTACCTCTTGACATTTTGAGTTAACAATCTGGAACCTCATTACCGGTGTCCTTCCCTCTGTACATGTACATTTATGTATGTTAACCAAGATAATCATGCATTCTATGGTTCTTAGGCTTTTTCAGAAGTACTGGGGAATTTGTTGAGGAACGATTTGCGAAGCCACAGTAGTATGGGGTCAGTCCAGGGCCTGCTCAAGGTCCCAGAAAAAATAATATTTGGCTGTAGATGCTCTGGTGCATTTTAGATTATTTCAGTGCTTTTTTGATTTCATTTATTTATTTTTTTCTTCATTTCAACATAATTTTTCATTTATTATGTGCAGCAAAGGGCTATATCTTTTTCTGTTTTATAAAGTTGAAAAAATTGATAATGCAAAGTTAAAGAAAATCATGAAAAGAACGCTGTCAAGCAAGGTAAGGGAACACACAATTAAATTGATGTATTTTTTAATATTGAGTTTATTTATTTTCAATTTCTTGTAATTTGACACCTGATGACTTTATAGTGATGTCACCCTTTGTGGCACCACTCTGCTACATAGGATATGCCAAATTGAATAAAAAATATCAGGTTGTTAAATTAATGACCAAATGGCACTGCAAAATCTGTGTTTTGTCTGTGGCCATTTTGGCAAAAAGAAGAAAAGAAAAATTGACAGAAATGCAATGTATTTTTTTCACATAAATGTGGAAAAGCAAGAAAAAAATAATGATAATAAAGAACGAAAAAATGAAGTCGGATTATTTTCAACAATTTGACAAATTCGCTTCAAAGCTGAAAATGTTTTTGAAATGCTACATGTGAGCCTGCATTACATATATGTGTATGTACATGTCCACCTAATAGCAACTGATGCTGAGGGTATTTTTTCCATAATTACACCGGTTGCCAAGGTGATATTCATGTATATATACATGGGCTATTCAGACTCTCAGCAGACACTTTGGAAGAGAGGTGGCGTTCTAATGGTGGTGTGGCGCTCTTTTGATGTTGCGTTGGATCTTGGACTGATCCTATCAATAATTTTCCTGAATACTCTAATACCCTTCATAGGGTGTTGGGCAGACAGAACCTTCTAGAGTTTGAAGATATTGAATGATACTGATAGGGATAGTCAGCAAAAGCAAGGAATATAAATGGATTTAGCAGGCATGTCAAATTTATAGCATTTTTGTATGAATTACAGGTGGTTGATTGTGAAAGACTTAAGGACTGAACCCCTTGCCATAAGTGCTTAGGGTATTAGATGTGGACCCACTGTACTGGAAAAGCACACACAGGGTGTCAGATGCAGGATCTTAAATCAGATCTAGACTATTAGCCGGACCTTTTTCTACTACATATTGAGTTAGACAGAAAGGATTTCTTCGTATATGCAATGTCTAATGACATTTATTTAGATGCAGAGTTTGTGCAAATAACTTAATCAGCAAAAAACCCTAACCAAACCCTAGAACAATACAATAAATGTGTAACAGTGTATGAAATCCTGTCGTGCATGTTTGAGTCTCATGTGTTGAATTTTTGTTGTTTTTTTGTTACAAATGCATCCAATTCAGTGGGAAGAAGGAAATGACTTTCATTCTATAAGTACAATCTTTTAGTCCCTAGTCCAGGCCTTGATTTAGGGCACGACCACTTTGGCCTGTTACTTTGGCACCAAGGTCAATGGTACAGTCACCAAGGCCAAAGATCAAAAGCCATGTCAGGGAACTGAAGCCATGTCAAACAAACAATTTTGTAAGGATCTTAATAACTGGGGTGTTTTCTTTCATGGTTTGTTGGGGTTTTATGCAGTATTGCTATTTCTTTTGTATTAATATTTCGGTACTTTTAATAATTTGCAAAATTTTGTGAGAATTTTCTAGTTTTCATGAGATTGTAATTGTATTTTATTTAAAAGAAAACCAGCAAAAAAAATATGGGCAGCAATTGCAGGTAGCAAGATGCAGGCCCTACATGTGTTCATGAATGTTTTACTTCTGTTTTCGACAAGCAAGGACTTTTAATGGGCCTAATCCCATTGGCAGGATTCTCTCAGAAGACTTGGTGGATGCTGATGTGCTATTAGCAGTGAGTGAATTAGTGAAGCAGCCATCATCACTATCAGCCTATGGAGTACCAACAGCAGATAATCCCCTGGGATGACTTGTATTAAACAACACTCAGGAGGAGGAGTAACCTAATTGTGATCTATCTCCTTGATTTTATGTAGTAGTCTTATCTATTCTGGGATAAGGCAGTGTCTTATAGTATATGTAGGTGACTTGTGCAGTGCTAGGCTGTTAAGGCCAAGGGTCTTGCTCCATCAGGCTACTAGAGTCTCATATCACACAGTGTTAATGCCACTTCAGGTTTGGATTGTTCAGATTTGGGAGAGGGTGCTCTTATGGCAAACTGCCTGGATGGGCTTGGCTTGACTGGATAATTTACCTTTTTGCCTGCAGACACACGGTTCTCTCTCATCTCCCACCCAGCCTGAGCTTGTGACTAGTACCTGGGATCATCCTGAGACGTTATGCCCACGCACACCTCCACTATGGTGTGATACTTGACCAAGATGCTGGTCCTGTGAAAAAGATTCCGATCCCTTGAAAAAAATTGTGTTCTAGCATGGGGATGGCTATAATAAGTCCATAACTCAAGAATTAAAAAATTAAAAAGGGCAGCAGTGTCTGTAACCTCAGAAAAAACCCTTGTACAGTATTGTGTAGGTTAATAGGGCAGGTGCAAAATGGATTGAGATAATGAGCTAAGGAGGAATAGCTGGTCTATTTTGCAAGGGGATTAGGGCAAACAGTGGCAACCTCTTGGACTAGCTAAGCTCTGACCTGACAGTCAATCTCCATAGACAATTCAATCAACAATGTTTGATTATTTTTTTATTTGTTTTGTACGCAAAATTGGAGGCCAAGGATGATGTTTGGTAAACCAATGTTTGTTATAGCAGCATTATTCTGTACATGGACAGAGAGGAAGAAGTCTTGATCACAACAGACATTACTCAAGTCATCATTGTATGTTCATGTCTACAGTGTAGGCCTACATGTACATGTATGTATGTAGCCTCTTTGAGCCTCTTTTACAGATACTTTTTTGGTAGGTGCTCCAATGGACTCTCACTGGTTGTTCCACCCAAATGTACCTTTGGTCGCACCACACGTTTCTCTGCTCAGTCACATTCTTACACTGTGGTGGTCCCCAAGTCAAATACTCGGGGATACTCATCCAGTTTCTTCCCGCGTACCGCCTTGCTGTGGAATTCACTCCCTGCATCCTGCTTCCCTTCCACTTACAATTTGTCTCAATTTAAGTGCAACATCAATAGTTATCTTTCTACCCCATGATTTCTTCTTTGTTCCCTTTTCTCCTCGTTTTAGCCATCACCTCGAGTGGCCTGTTTTGGGCCTTGTGATTGGTGATTTTTCATAAAAAAAAAAAAATTAAAAAAAATGTATACATGTACATCCATGTTGGCCTACAGTGTATGTATGTATCTTCAAGTCTAAATAAGACACTGTAATGGTCAGTTTAAAGATGATTTTTTTTAAACTGTAGAATGTATTGACACAGTAGTACCGTAAAGTTCCATGTATACGGCGCACTTTTTTTCACCTCGGCAAAAATCAAAAGTTGGGGGTGTGCCGTATACATGGGTACAGCCCGCTGGCGGTCTCGAGAGTGTGGGTTGTGGTCATTGCACCACGCCTAGTTAAAGCATTTGATGCACCGGCAGCAACTGTAACCAATCAGCACGATGTCTGACTGAAAATTGAGCGAATGATTCATGAAAAATACCATTGACAAAATATTTCCGACTCTTGCGATTGGCCAAGGAAAGTGCAAAAATCGATAAGGGTTTACCGTGCGAAAACACGGTTGGAGCGCCGTAATTGTTCACAGGACGACGGGCGAGTGGACATGTGCATTTCCATTACAGTACATGCAGGCTCCGGGCCGTGACGGTCAGATCGTTTGACCATGGTCGGACGTACATATTTCATTTAAGAATGTCGTGATTGTTCAATAAACTATCAAACCTTTGTCTGGAGTCATTATTTTAATCAGCAATAGTCACGTTTCCATTGGGAAATATCCTTATCCTCATGTGTAAAAACGTCAAGTTCGCGACAGCGTTTCGCTGCAACGTGAACCGTCATTTTGATTTGTTTTATTGTAGGATGACAATTTGTCTAGCCAATCACAAAATTCGCTAGGCGCAATTTGAGGTGCATTGAGCCAACTCGTACGCCCCTAAACCTGCATGCAGAACAACTCGCCGCGTACGCTAATTACAAACTCGTACGCAAGTATTCAGGGTTTTTTTTTCAAAGGGTTGGTCATTTTTTTTTTGCAATTTTTTTGCTCGAGATTCTTTTTTAGGGATTGGTTATTTTCAGGAAAAAGAAAACAGAATCCCTGAAATTCAGAGAAAAGTCATTTCATTAGAAATGGTGTACGGGTACGGTACGGGTTGGCCGGCGTACGTACGAGTTGGTCAGTGTACGAGTTGGATGACGTACGATCGGGTCGGCGAGTTGACAGCATTCTTCGGCACGATGCGTACCACGTGTAAGCATTTCGTGCGAGGGAAATGCCGATAGCTTTGGATCGAGTCGTACGAATATGATCATGATAGTTGGACACGCAGCGCTTGCAACAATTTGTCCACTCACACAAAAAATATATGACTGTAATTGAGGAATACGGAACGAGAATGTACATGTATTGTCCGTCGAATATGTAGACTGCTGAGGAAGTCTACTGGTGGAGATCGAATACTAGTGTTTGCATGTGTGCACGACAGGATGTAGGCCACGCCACACACATGTACAATCATGTAGGCCTACTGCTTTCGCTGCGTGGCGTGGTGCAGCGTTGTGTGGCACTGGTTCCTTCCTCCATGCCCTCACGCACTTCAGGTCGTTGCAAACTCGGGCAAAATATCCCTGAAAGTTGTGAGTTGGATTGAGTAATTCATTGTTTTTATTTTTCTCGAATTTGCAATTCTCAATTGAAATACAAATCACAAAAGAGCTGAGAAAAATGAGCGATTTTTTTTTTTTCCTGCCGGCTGATGTCAAAAGTTGGGGTGCGCCTTATACATGGAACTTTACGGTAAACGGTATTAATGGATGACAGTGCAAAAAAATAATTGTTCTGTAATTAACTGTTTTTATCTGTAAGTACCTTCTCGGGCTCATGTCTTTGGGAATACAATAAACAAATTATCAGTCTTAGTTCATCTTGACATGAAGCCAAACAAGTTCATCTTCCAGGAAGTGAAATTATGGATTGCCGTTCATCATTTGTCCTGCAAAATTTCTCATCACTTGTGATTTTTTTGTTAGTAATCCAGTTCCATTTGAAAAATTCTCTTCGGGATCTGACAAGATATCTCCTTAATCCTTGGCAGGTGTTGGTGTCTTGGTCTTGAAAATGCCTTATTCCTCAGTCCAGTAGCTTATCATAGCATGACATGTACTGGAGACAGTGGACGTTTTTTGCGGCAACAGGAAAATGCTCAGGCTTTTTGCCATAGAGCCAGTCCTCGCCTCTTTTACCATAAGATGTGGTGTGATGAACAGTTCAATGAGGCCTTTTCACACAACAAAAATCTTAAGCTTGTACATTGGCCCAAGCTTTTCACACGTTAAGATTGTAATACGGCATTGGATCCTTGATATTAAAGCACTCGACTGTGTTGAAACTAACCCTGCTCATGAGGCGGTTTGAGAGTGGTTGGCCACTGTTAAAAATTATATTAACCAGTACTGGTTACTTTCTATGTCTTGAGCCCGCTCGGACTGGAATTTGTTGGGTAAAATTCACCGAGACAATTTTAAGTCCAAGCAGAACTGCCCAAGAAATTTTCCTCTTAGACTAAGACTATACGCCATGCTACTGCCGTATCGAACTGAAATCAATTGAGTGCAGCAATAGCACGGCAGTTGCGCTAAATGCCGTTACGAACACTGATAGTGCGGCAGACCCTGTCGAGCCTAAGAGCTTGCCGATCTGAACTCAATTTGCCGAGCCAAATTCACGCTAAACGCCGTGCTATTGCCCTGCCAAACTTTAAAATGTCAAATTATTTGAGTTTGACACGGTAGAAGCATGGCGTGTAGCCTAGGCCTCAGTTACTTTTAACTGAGTCCAGTGGCTACTTTAACCAGCCAACCTTCTGCCTGTTCTAAGTGACCTGGGGTCGATTTCACAAAGCACTAAGATTGATCTTATGTGTGAAATCATCTTACGCAACATGTAATGTCGCAATACAAATCACTATGGTGATACTGAGCAACTAGTGCTTTGTGAAATCCAGCCCAGGACACTTTAATGGAGACAATTAATTCAGTGCAAATGTGTGACTCGGGAAAACAGCTCTCAGTAAAACACAACATCCGGTCACATTTTATGTTAAAGCCTAACTCAAAAGGTCGGAATGGTATTTTGAGTTTTTGTATTTTCTGGTAGGATATGGACTCAGCAATACACAGAAGTTCACTTTTGACAAGTATTCCACTGGATACAATCTTTAGAGGAGTTTTCATTCTCCCCCCCCCCCCCCCCACTTTGCCCGAAATCAGAAAAGCGCGAGGAGTGAGTTTGTAAACACGATGACGTCATTCTGGGACTTGCTACATGCACAATGGTATGGTGTTCCATTTGTGCCGTCAACGTGTCGCATTTGTTTGTTTTTTTGGCGTCGCATTTACAATACATGTAATACAATACAAATTGATACAAGTAATAAACTGCTGGAAACTGCTCATCAGCAAAAAAAAATGCGACGCCAAAAAACAAATGTGACGGCAAAAAAATGTGACGCGTTGACGGCACAAATGGAACACCATACCAGTGTGAATGTTTGAAGTCCCAGAATGACGTCATCATGTTTACAAACTCACTCCTTGCGCTTTTCGGATTTCGGGCAAATTGAGGGGAGAATGAAAACTCCTCTAAAGAGTGTATCCAGTGGAATACTTGTCAAAAAAGAACTTTTGTGTATTCCTGAGTCCATATCCAGCCTGAAAAAACAAAAACTCAAAATACCATTCCGACCTTTTGAGTTGGGCTTTAAGTGTCACGACAACACTCATACACTACATTGAAGCATGTTTCTTCAATTTCATGTCGCATTTTGTAAACATTTATGACAGATTTTTTGGATTTGGATTTTCCAATTGTTCAATTTTAAAAATAATACTGTCTGCCGCCACGATGTGTTGCACCGTACAAAATGTTGATCAGTGACATGTTAATTTCTTCAAGAAATGGTATATTTTGAGAGTTGTCAAGATCATTATGTAACCTCAAACCTCATAATACCCCATGAGCTCTAATATTCAGCCGAGGTCTTGGTTAACTTTTCCGAGTCTAAGTGCAAACAGCAGTAAGATTTACCCATTTGAATTTTGAAATTTAACCAATGCGGCTCTCAAATTGTATTCTTTGTTGTGTATTGTGAACACGGATCCTAGGTATTGAAATTTGGAAGAGTTGACATGGGGTGGATCTGTGTAATATTATGACACTAATTAGTAAAAGGTGATGTAGAGTGAAAAGGCTGTATGCTTGTTGATGCCTGGATCTTATTTAATGTGTAGCCCATTTGTATAATGTACCTTCTTGCTGTGTCATAATAGGTTAGTTCCCTTGCCAGGCCTCATGCTTGCTTCTTTTGTCAAGGCTCCCCTTGGCAACTCTGATCTTACAACATTTTGCATATTTCCTATTTATACTTCATATCAAGGGAAATCTCACACAGGGACAGATCCAGGGATGCAGAAAGAATTTCAGTCTTGTTTTTGTGTCTTTTTTAAGGGGGAAGAGAAGGATTGAAGAAAGGTAGCAACTAGCATGATAGGGGAAGATTTCTAGGCCAGCCAGAGGCATGGTAAGAAATGTCGTGGCCCACGTACTGTTCATGTGCATACATGTACATGTACTGTAGTTAAAGTTAGCTGATCTTGGCTCATTGCAAGATATTCTTGGGCAAGCATACTAGGGAACAGGTTACTCTTGTTGTTTTGCGTACGTGTGTAAATGTCTGCCAGTATTTATAAAGAATAAAAGAAGTATTTGTTTCCTTTTTCATTTTGTTTTCTTCTGCTTTTTTGAACAGATACATGTGAGCACAATTGAGTTAAAACAGAAAACAAAAATCCCCAAACCAAGGGAGATACAAGTATGAGCTTAAGAGCTTTGTATGCCTGAGCAGTTGAGGCTTTCCTGTTGAGAACAGATATATTAAATTGATCCCTCTTCAATGTCTTCAGTATTGGTGGCTGCATGAGACCGGAGCCTACATAATGTGCCATATCCCTATTACCTTCCTTTTTGAGTGATATGGTTTCTATAGTAGAAGGGCCCGTGGTTGCCTCTGCATATCTCTAGAGAAGGACACTGAACAAATTGATCTACCTGAATGCAAATATTTCAGAGTGCATGAGGCTTTACAACATACAGGTCACCATTTCAAAATCATGTAAAAAAAAGAGATGAGCAAATTGTTTTACAACAGTTTAATACAATAAACACTTGACAAATGCAATGATACAAATACTTTATTTTTAATTTGGTATTAACTTATAATTTCTGTTTCGTCTCTTAATTTGTTTCAAGCAGAGATAAGGTCAATAATACCTTGTAAAAATACTTTTGGGCGTTTTTAATGACCACGTGGAACCCATTGTTGATTTTGAGGACACAAGTCGGCAATAAACGGCAATGAGAGCAATAAACTTGTACAGTTACATGTAGCCTTTTAAAGGTAATATCATACTTTGGGTTTGTCAAAGAAATACAGATTCATGGGCAAAAATATCAAGGAAGATACAGTAACAGTCATCTGTCAAAATTTCAGTCCCATACGGTGCCCACTTTTTGAGAAAACAGTGAAAAACAGCCACAGTATTTCTTAAGTCTTTCTCTTTTTTTTCTTTTTGGATGAATATACCATTTCAGGTGAAAAATGTTAACGGTATGTTTCCACCACCACCATCTTCATACCCTGTAAGTTATATGTAAATCTGTGAACATTTCTATTTTTGTATTTTTACCAAAGTATGATACTACCTTTAAGGAGAAATGAAGTATTTTGAATTGAATTGAATTGAATTGTCTGTAGCAATTTAGACATGGCTTTGCATGTTGTGTGTAGAATTGCATTGCTGTAACATGCTGTACATGTAACATTGTGGCTGACATGTGACATGTATACATGTATTGTATGTTCAGATCTCTCACACTTAAAGCTGACTGTGCCACATTAATGACAAAAAACAAGATTCCTTCTCAGAAAATGTAGTTTTCATTGTAGTGATATTTCACCTTGTGTAGAGAGGTGTGAATTCATAAATTAGAGTACATGTAGGGTCTGAAGTGATAATCCAAACATGTAGAATTCACATGACTTGTCTGCACTAAGCAGTGTATTAACCAGGTCATGAGCATAATGGGGAAAAGGTGCCATGCCAGTCCTAATGAGCAAAATTCATTTTCATTTTTTTTCACATCGTTGACCAGACACAGGCACTTCAGTGAATGCAAATGGTAAACATATTGTATATTGTCATAGCAACATATTGTTAAGGCTTGTGAATAGGGCTGCGGGAGGGATAGTTTGTTCTCGCTTTGTACCATAGTGTGCATTTTGTATAGTGTAGCTGGTGCGTTGGTTTAAATTGTGCATTCAGTTTCTGTTAAGAAATAAGCACATAATATTATGTTGTTCATTACCAGTTTAACAAAGAATTACTTGTAATAATCTATGAGACCTCTTTAGCTTAATATATGTTTTTTTTTCTCATGCAGATTGTAAAGCCAAATGAAAAATGTTATCCCATACTGGAAAATGTAGAATGGTCACATCAATAGTGGGTACCCATGAACATGTTACATACTTGTACAATGTAGGCCTACTGTACTTATGCGCATCGTACAGTACATGTAGCAGGTAGATAATTGTTAAGTTGTTTTGATGCACAGGTACTGTACATTTATGGTTTTATAATATGTATTCATGAATTGTAATTCACACTGTCAGGTACAGGTACAGGTGCCTTGTCAGTAGTGTATGGTGAAATTTCCCTTTGCAGGCCACACATCTGATTATTTATTCCAGAAATTCTGGAATAATTGATGCTGATAACACAAGTTTGTGAAGATCAGGTTTCGCCATTGCAGCCTTCACACTTGAAATGAATATATTCACTAGAATTCATGTCACACACCCTAGGCACACACAGCACATGTAATGGTACATCATACATGGTACATGTACATCATTTTTCTCAACAATGTTTAGTATGTGTCCAGTACAAGAATATCACCTGAATATATCATTATCTCTTACTATAGAACTGAGGCCGATACATGTACATGTAATTGTGGAAAAGGCCTGTGACAAATTGATGTAAGACCACATGTTGTGGTGGGATTTTAAGCTGAAGTTGAAGTCTTTACTGTTTGAATGTGCAAAGCAGGATTGCTAAATTTAAGGGTTAAGCTGCATAAAAATCATGATTTCCTAAACTGTCCAGTGTATTATAACATCTCCCTAGATGCAATTTGTATGATGCCTACTGTATATATTTTCTTAACAAGTTTGTGACGTTCATGTACATTTTATCTCCTGCCCCACTGATATTTATGATGGTGTATTTGTAACCTAGAATACAGTACATATTACATGTAGGCCTACATGTATGTAACGTGCACATGAATTTACCCACATACTCACACAGATTGTATGCCTACATGTATACATGTCTCAGTCCATTTATTTCCTTCCACCAGTTTTAATATTTGATTTCCAAGGCCAATGATCTGCATCCTGTCTGGGAAGGAAAGCAATAAATGTTGATCAGATTCATCTCCTAGTAATAGATGGAGTCTATGTCGTAGATATGGGTTGGGCCAAATAGAATTAATATTACATTTCTAGTAATAATGTACACAAAAAGATCTGTCTGTAGGTAGGCTCTGTTACTTACAAGTATGTGTGTGTGATGACTTAAATAGTACATTTGTATGTACAGTGGTCAGAGATACATGTGCATGTACAGTACACTGTACATGAAATCACTTTATCATGGAATCAGTTAGATTCTTTTATATGATAGTGTATGTAAACAATGGACAAATTTGTGTGCATGATTTCAAATGTTAAATCAGACTTAGGCTGAATGTTACATAATGTAGAATACCCCTTTTCACCCTGAAGGCAAAACAAACAATCTTCATTTTCTGAATACACGGTAAAAATTACACACTGCTTTGTTGGGAGTGGACGGTGCTCAATTAGAGTCAGTGAGTCACATGTTTGTGGTGGATTATAGAAACATACTGGTCACTTTCATTTGAACATGCTAGTTGTGTATAAAATATCCATACATGTACATAGGCCTACATGTACATTTAGTTAGTAGGGCAATGCTCAATAGTCAATTCCCACAAACATATTATACATATTTGTGTATATTATGCTATGCATGCACAAATGGTGAAGCAATATGAAGCTCTGCATAAATCAATCCCTGACACCTTCACATTAGACCCATGATGCAGCTTGCATTATCTGTGTACACTGCACGTATACACTGCATGCTCATGACAAGCATCATGTGCACTGGATTATTTATTCCCACGCAAATGTACAGTACAGGACTCCAATTCCTGCAGTCCAGTTTCATCTGGCATTGGATAATGATACTATATTGACCTATTCACACCATCTGTAGCAGCACGTAACCAGCCAACCCACACACACTCAGCTGTGCATAATTTTGTCGCATTGGAAGGTTTAGTCTCCCCCCCCCCCCCCTTCCTGACCTTTACACTGACCTCTCTCCTTATGTTGATTTCATTGCTGCTGAATCTCATTGACAGCACACAGGTTCTGCTGGTTGTATGGATAATGAATGCATTGGGGCAACCTTTCAAGTCACTCTTCACATGATTTCCTCTGTAACCTTTGATGGATTGTCACTGACTGATAAGCAATGTGTGTACATGTCATCTATCTATTACTTGTATTGACATAGTAAATAGTGTCTGGATAACTCATTTTACATATCAATGATTCCTCCCTTCAGCTTGGTATTTTCTCTCTGTTTTTGGGGGGAGGGGGATGTGGAAGGGGTTGAATTTATTTATAAATGCAATATGCAGTGCCTTTTTAGAAATACTATTTTGGAAGTGCTTTTGTGCTGTAGGCAATGATGTGATTGTTATTTGCGGAGACATGTTTGGTTATGAAGCCTTGCATGATACTGTATATCATGTTCATGAATTTGTGTAAGTCTGTACAATATGCAAAGTATGCTGTCCTTAAAAATATTTCCCTATTGCAGTGATGTGTTGCTGTTTTTGTTTTGTGTGTCACAATATAGTACCTACTGACATGCAGTCGTGTGTAGGTTATATTTTTGGTGCAACGAGTCTACAGTCGTTGCAGTTGACCACCTTTTTCCTGTGTGTGGTTTATGAATATACATGTATTTAGGGATCCTCTTCACCTCAACTGCGCCACAGGACACAGTGAACGTTTTCAGAATGAAGCTTAAGTCCTGGTTTGCAATGCAGATATGCTGCAGAGTGCACAGTGCATAGTGATTATGTGCTGGCATTTGTCACCTAGGGGCAAATACATATATTGGGTTGTCAAATGATTTTGCGCGGGATACTTCTGTCTTAAGTGTGGGCAGGTGTTGGCATCAAACCATACTGATCACCCTACATTACATTTATTATTTTATTTTAAGTCTTGAAATACCGAGACACATAATGCACTAATTGATTGAATCAAACATATCATATCACATACTATTTAAAATGAATTTTGTTTAGAAATTTTGCAAAAGATTGTATCATTCAATTGAGGTCTAAATACTATATATCTTGTATGCTCACTGTTGATCGTATTTAAATAAAACAGCCATCAAATTAAACACATCAGCTATACTGACATGTGTCCACTCACACGACAATAAAGCATATGAATGGAAATGAGGTTAATTTATTCAGAAAGCACTTGTTTCATGTCGGTTGTGTGTGGGGATATGGTGAATGAATATCCTATTGTGTCTCGCTGTGCACTTAATGAGATACATGTGGAAATGCATAATCCATGAATACTCAGTTCACATTAAGTGGGAAAAGGTTTATTAGGTTTTTTTATTTGGATGAATAATAAGGTGTGTTCATATGTATTAATGACTAGTCTCGCTATGGAAGTTGCACCTGTACTCGGGATCATATACATGTATTATAAAAGTTTGCAATCCCTCGAGAAGGTGTCACCCTCATGATCTTGTTGAATGTTAGCGTGTAAACAGGATGGTTTCAGAATTGTGTATTATTTCAATGCAAGCAGAGCCTTTATCAAAGGCCAATAGAATTGCTCATATTACAACATATACAATATGAAGAAATAAGAAGCTGAATAACTGCTAGATGTCCATATTGAATGCATTAAATATACTGTATGTCAGGGGTTTATAGAGAGTGATGTTACAGGGCTGGGTGGTTATGATCAGGAGGATAATTAGGATTGTAACTTGCATCAAATTTGCATACGTACATGTACAGTGTATGCTGATTAGATATTTTCAGAATCTGATTTGATACATTACAGTGTATGAATTTTACGACATCACTGTACATGCTTGTCAATTACTTGGAAGTACAGTAACCTTAGCACATAACCTGTGTGCTTGAATTAAATGCAGCATGCAACACACATAGGCCTACACAAAATATATCCTCGGGGCAAAATTGAGGACTTCATTAGCAATCATCCTTGCTCCCCCAAGAAAAAAAATGAACATTAACATGTATTACATATATGATATATGATGTACATGTACATGTACATCTCAGGTTGTTCAATTGCATGTAGCCTTAATGAATGGGAGTCACACCTGTAGCTAAACACAAACATACTCTCCTTTCAGTGGGTTTATGTACATGACTTCCATGAAAAACAATCAAGCAGAATGCAGTATCACATGGTAATGTTCATTGATACATTGTACATGTATGTTTGGTGGTGATTGGGAGCAAGAAATCTAATTTCTATGTAAGTAAAATATGTACTGCTATTTTGAAAATAATAACTCATATACATATATTTGTACATGTACCTCTTTGTCTGTGGAGACAATTGTACTCTCCCAAAATGAATAACATATGTATGAATATGAATGCATTGAATATTGGCCCTTTTTTCACATTGCTACTACCAGCCCCGCCCTCAGAACAAAGAAAAACAAGGCCAATCACAACTAAAACTGTTCGGCAGTTAAGCTTCATATTCATTGTGCACTGTGAGTAATATCAACACCATTAAATTAAAGTCATAGGCCTATCTATAGTCTTTCCAATAGTGGTCAGGCTATGTTTCTGTAATTTAATCCAAGCCAAAGTACTTTACATAGATCTCAAAGGCATAAATAGGGCTTAAAAATTAGTTTTAGTATCATGTTTAGAGAAACCAGATGATGAACTTCAAAATTCGAAAGGTTTGTTTTGAACAAAATAAAATATTAGAATTGACTGACGTCATTGTGAATGTTGAGGGAAACGCTACCCAGCTCATAGATAAAATAATATGACAGCAAGAAATTCATGTTAGCAATGGGGACACCTGCCAATTTTCTACCAGTTTTGTTTTGTTGGTTTGTTTCAGATATTCAGTTTCTAAAGTGGCACTTTGGATATGGATGAAATTTTTACTCCTATTATTTATTATATAGTACTGTTATGATTTTTGTGAACATGGTTCCTGTTGCCTTTGTTGCAGTCAATAAAGAATGGACTTTGATCTGTATGTGTAGCACTCATTGAGGACAAGCACCCCACTTTTTTAATATTTGATAAATTACATGTACATGTATATATGCGAGCATGTAGGAGTCTAGATGAAAACCACAAGTGTATACAGGATTTTATGAGGGTATCATCCTTTTGATTAGTATTAAAATGTTGAAACCAAAACAAAGCAACAAAAGTATTGGTAACATAGAAAATGCAAAGAACAAAATGAAATTGAACCAACGGAGTGAGAAGAGCAAGAGAACATTCAACCACATTGGTATTGGCCATTTTGCCAAGTTAGAAAATGCATGGTCTGCAAAGGTCATGAAACAGGGTTACCACACATGCGCAGTTCTTCCTTCACACAACTGTCTCTCAAGTATACCATCAGAAATCTTCTGCTAGCTAAAGATGTGGTTGCAGGTCTGGACCTCCTCCAAAACCTCTCAAGGACTCACCAGAAATGTTGGTCACTCTCAAGCATTGGTGACCTTTCACACAATGACACTTTTTAAAGATTTGTCAACTTTTCAAGCCTTGCAATTTTTTTTGCGTTGTGTGAATAGGGCTTATTTCACCCTCATGAATACACAAACCAACAAATTCACAAAGCGTTAAAAACTTTGAAAGATACATACCGTAATGTTCCATGTATACAGTGCACCCATGTAGACGGCGCACCCCCAACTTTTGACATCAGTCGGCAGAAAAAAATATTTAGCCGTGGATGACCAGAAAAATATGGAAAACTACAGCGCTCATTTTTCTCACCTCATTTGTGATTTGTATTTCAATTGAGAATTGCAAATTCAAGAAAAATAATAACAATGAATTCCTCAATCCAACTCACAACTTTCAGCAATGTTTTGCCTGAGTTTGCAACAACCTGAAGTGTCAACCTTGGCTACCAGTGCCACGCCACAGCGAAAGCAGTACTACCGTTATGCATGGAGCCTACATCCTGTAGTATATCCAAACAGTATTCAATCTCTACCATAGTAGACTTCCTCTGCAGTCTACATATTCAACGGACAATACATTCCTGTTCCGTATGCCTCAATTCCAGTCTGTTTAATAAATTTGTTTGAGTGGACAATATGTTGCAAGCGCTGCGTGTCCAACTACATATGATCATAACGACTCGATCCAAAGCTATCGGCATTTCCCTCGCACGAAATGCTTACATGTGGCACATGTTCATGTCACAGGGCCGACGAATGCTGGTCAACACATACTTTACGCCGACCAACTCGTACGCCGTCCAACTTGTACAAAGACTAAATCATACGTACGCCGGCCAACTCATACACCATTTCCAATGAAATGACTTTTCTCTGAATTTCAGGGATTCTGTTTTTTTTTGTCTGAAAATAAACAATCCCTCAAATAAAATCTCGCGCAAAAATCCCAATAAAAAAAAAATAACCAACCCCTCGAAAAAAACTGTTTAATTACTTGCGTACGAGTTGGTAATTAGCGTACGACTTGGTTGGTGAACGCTGGGCGTACGGGTTTAGCGGCGAACGTGTTGACCAAACAGCATACAAGTTGGCTCAATTCGCCTCCGATTGTTGATCTGACGTCCTCAATAGCGCATATCGAATTTTGTGATTGGTTAGCCGATCCCACTGTGATCATCTTACAATAAAACTTTCTCTCCTCCCTGTTTCTCTGCTATCCCTGTTTCTCTAGGGACAGCTATCCTCAGCCCTTTTCTATCTCATGTCATTGTTTGTATTCAGTCATCCATCCATCAATGGCCAGGATGTCATTGCAGCCAACACTGTACCATTGAACTGGTCTGTGCAGATCTTACAATCACAAAATGGCGGTTCATGTTCCAGCGAAATGCTGTCGCGAACTTGACATTTTTACCCATGAGGATAAGGACATTTCCCAATGGAAACATGACTATTATGACAATAGTCATGACGACTATTAAAATAATGACTCCAGACACAGGTTTTGATAATTTATTGAACAATCACGACATTCTTAAATAAAATTTGTATGCCTATGCTCCTTTGAACATGAATACCTGAAATACTTAGCATAAAAATGGACATCCAACTTGGATGCTGTCACAAATGGTACCAGAGCTTAATGGTATGGCCCATTTGTGTACCATTACATGTATTTGAATACTGTTCATACTACATGTATGTCAGTTTTTGGATCTTTTCTAACTGACATGTATTTTGTTGTTACATGTGACATAATGTTCCGTGACTTGAATTTGGTCGGCAGACAGTCACATCCACAGCACTTCATTTCTCAGTGCCAATGACTAATTTAAAGTGTAATTATGTAGAACCATCTCCCCATCTGCAGTAATTGGTCTTGATGACATGGTTCTGCAGCTGCTCTCTCTCTTTCTCCTCCCTGTTTCTCTGCTAGAGGGACAGCTATCCTCCGCCCCTTTTCTATCTTATATCATTGTTTGTATTCATTCATCCATCCATCAATGGCCAGGATGTCATTGCAGCCAACACTGTACCATGGAACTGGTCTGTGCAGGTCTGCACTGATACCAGTTGACTGTTGTCAGCTACTGCTGCTGACCTTGGCTATTGTATTTTCCTCTTTTTTTTTGTTTCTATTTTTAGGGCCATGGGGATGAGAAATCGATTAAGAGGAGAATGGAGCTATCATTAACTGAAGGGTAGACTGTGAGAGATACATGAATAATATGAAAAGATGTTAAGCAGTGTACATATTTAGAACATGTACAAATGTTAAGAAGTGAGCCCTCTTGGGATATTACTTGTATGTTCCACCTTTTGCTCCATTAGCACAGACTCTGTCATGTTTAAAAACTAGAATAAACAAATAAATGAAGAAAAACAGCAAACGTGGTCCCAATTTCATGGTAAATGCACACTTGCCCAATACAGAGTTCAGCCCTTACACTGTGCCACATTATCCTCTCTGCGTTTGCAGTGCTGATGGCACTAGCATGTTTGTAAAGAGCTGATGCTGGAAACAGCAATTTGCTTCTCTTTTTAAAGAGCAGAATGTACCACTTGGTTGGTGTGGATTCTGTTGGCACAGCCGTGAAATTAAACCCTGATGCAGACAGGCAAGGTCAAGGTGTGAATTGATTCAGAAACCCATCCAAATGCTGTCAGTAAGTGATATACTTCAACAGAATTTCACTCAGAGGCCAGAATTTAATTTTTTGGAGTAGCTTTGTGGCTTGTGCGACAATATTTGGTTCTGAACATATTCAAGTATTAGGCCCTACATGTATGCATACATGGTTACATGTAAAAGGAAATATTAGATTTCAGATGATCTTTGTTGTGTTTCTTTGCTGTACTCATTTCCTTTCTCCCCAAATTGGGAAAATTAGAGACATTTTTCAGAATATACTTCAAAGACAAATCAGAGCAAAAAGAAAAACCTTGTCATCATATGGTAGGACTGAGACTTACTGTATTATGAAAAATTACCCCTTAGTAATATTAATTAGTCTGAAATTGTTCCATCAGTTAATAATTTATTGACCAACCTTTATGTTTTTATAATGAATGGACTGGTTAACCATTACATGTTACATACATTGTACATGTACAACATATACAAACTTGAGAGAAAATAAACTGATGGTGAAAAGGGATGTTTGAATTGGTCTGTTATACCACATCAGCGGTTTGCTCCTCCTCCTGCAATTGACGCTAATGAGGTTTGGTTTCATGGGCTGAGCCACAGACTATGCTGGGACCTTTACATGCACTCTGCATGAAAGGTCAAGTGTTGAACTACTGTGATGGATGCAGGGAGGTCTAGTTACCATTCACTGTGTGTGATCAAGATAGCGATTATGTCCAAATGTGATATTTAATGACTGCACTTGATGTTGTCTGGTATGTGCACTCTCCTTTTCTGCCAGGGTTAGTTTGAAAGCATCTCTCCTACACCATCAGTGTAAACTCCTAAAACAAATCATCACTATGTTATTCAACTTCTGCATGAAATGTTAAGAATAGAATTTCAGAATTTGTGATCTGTTATTCTTAAAACATACATGTAGGATGAGTTAAGCTCAGCTCCTTGGCCTTGAAACAATAATTGTTACTCCACTTGCATGTTTATGTTATCAAAATGGAGCAGGTGCACAAAGGTACAAGTATATATATAATAGATGTCACTAGTGTTTCTTAGTTTCAGCTCAGTGAGCATGTGATCTCTGGTCTACGTAAATATGCATAATTTAACCAAGACTTTTGAGGGTCCAATTTTTCCCCATTGTTTTGTCCACTTAAGAATCATGTCTCACTTTCAGGGGTTCAAGTTGAACAATAGGAAAAGTACTAGGCATAGTGTGCATCAGTAATATTTAACTTATTCAGTTTCCAAATCCTTAGACACATAGCCTGCATCATGAGTCATACAGGTGTACAGTAGCATGACTGAATCAACAGTAATGATTGACAATGATTCCAAATATGGCACACTGAGCAATATTAAAGAAGACCAAATGAGGGCCACTTGTCAAATTTTTTAAAAACAAAATGAAATTCAAAATAGTTAACTCATATTTTTGGTGTAAAATTGTGTCTGTCCAAAAATATTGTGTGGTCTTCTTTTTAAAATATACTTCTTTTTTTTATATCGATCAGTTTCACATTACAAGTGTATTTGCCAGTATTATTTGTTACCTTTCTTCACATCCTTTAGAATATCCCTCAGAAAATAGAAATAAAAACCTCACCTAAATAGTTCTTGTTTGAAGAAATTGTATGGAGGATATGCAGACATGCATGGCTATTTTAGCTGATGGATCAAGTCTGGCCTGGGACATAAACAGTGCATTAAGCATGAAAGAACATTATGCCAACGGCCATATTGGAACAAGCAGACGGCCCGAAATTCCTTGACATTTAGAGCAGACCTGTTTGGGTATTAATGTAGGCTTGCTGTTGTACGAATTAGCATGTTAAAGAGACAGAGAGTGATGAAAGATTGAGCTTACAGTGAGTTGGGTTATACATATGGAATGATTGCATGTTAATAGCTGTCTGTCTATCAATTGTATATAAATCAACCATGCATAAAAGTACATGTAAGGGGAAAAGTAAAACCTGATTTATTTTTGGTAAGACTCAAGATGAGAAACCGCATGATAATGATGTCAAAAAGCAAAGACTTATTTAGCATTTCACAAGGAGAGTAAGAATAGTTGTATACATACATTGTAATTTGTTGGCTTTTGAAGTTACCATGTAGGGCTGTTTAATATTTCACAATATGTTGTAGACCTGCAAGTATTTATATCTCATAGAGCTCTCAATGGCTGTCATGATCAGATTCTCAGCATGTCTGTACATGAAAGGCATTATTGAATCATTTATTACCATCCATGAATTTCATTTTACACTTCTTATGTCCTGTACCTCTTCGAAAATTCAATAAGGAGCAAATTACCATGAGTTACCCCCTTGTTACAGGTCCCGCCAATCTAATCGTTATTTTGATTTCTCAGTTTTTTTGTTGAAGCTCAAAAGTGTATTATGTGTGTGCTTAATTTTGGCTGTACTTGACAAAACTAAGGTATGAATATGTACATTGATGTAAGTACATGTATAATTTGTTTACTGTTAGATTACTTGGCCACTTTGTCAAAAAACCTACTTGTACATGACAGACACGATATTTAGTTAAATTCCAGATATTTGGGTTTTTTGGTTTGTTTAATATACTGGGATTATGCAGTTACTCATATGTAGGTTGCTACCTCATGTGGGACACATTTTGGTCTACGAATGGTTTACACTGTAGTTATACTAGAACCAGTTTTCATGTAAATTTTCCCCACTGAAAACCAAAACAAAATTTTGGTAGTGACATTGCAATTAAGAATTAAACTGGAATGTATTCATAAAGTTACAGGTACCTACAATATACATGTACATATAAATAAATGAAAGCAAACAATATTCTTAAAAAAACCACATTATAATGACCAATCCTGTAAATGACCTTTAAATCTTGCATACAGGCAACAGTGCCTTGCAATACTGCCATCTTGTCCTGCGCTTGACATTTACCTTTCTTGAGGCCACAAGCAAAAGAAGAAAAATGAATAAGAGAAAAAAAAAAAGATGTTTCTCTGCCTAGTCACCTTCTGAATAGCATTCAAATTACTCCTTGGGTTTTCCATCACAGATGAGTGATTGATTAAATTGATAGTGAAGAGGCAGCAGTTCTATGCTTCTTATTTATAAGAGTCTCTCTCAAGCCCTTTTTATCATTTATAGCTGTATTCTCTCTCCTGCAGGTTAGAAACAAAAACATCCATCATTCATTTTCAGATGTGTCTGTTTCTTTTTGAGAATGAAGGGTGGAGGAGGAATGGGGATGAAGGAGGGGGTCACAGGGATTTCCCTTCAATTTGTAGGTTTTTTTTTTATTCATCCCCTCGGTTAGTGAACCAGACATTTCACTAGCCCATGCATATTTCTTTCCAATAATCTGCCAATTTTGTAAATGTTTGTTTTTGTAGAGTACTGTTTGCTTCTAATCTAAACACATAACTGAAAATAAACAATACATTTTGTGCAATAAGTCTCTCCTTTGGATACCAAATGAATTTGGACCCAGCATGTGTTACATGTAATCATTTTGCACACCTACATGTACACATCATACTTGAACACTGTGAATGCCTCCATGAAGCCTTGCTGTGTTGCATGCTATGGTAGTTGGTACATGTGTACAATGGGATCTGCAGCTGTGGCTTAGGGTCAATAACTAGGGCTAGATATCTTGCACAAGACTGCCTGGATGGATGGTTTTATAGAAGGTCACTGTTGACCTAGACACAGTGCAGTGCACATGTCTTACACTTTACATAGTAGATTCCTGCGTCATGATTTAGTGTTGGCATACCAGTACTTGTGTTTTTATTACAAGACAAATAACACATTTCTTATAGAACTCTTGACACTCACTGAACACCTAAAATATCAATTTTGATAGATGTATTTTATAAACAAATACTAAATAAATAAAAAACAAGCAATAATCATGAAAATCAATGCGTACAAATGAAATTGAATGGAAAAAAAAATAGTGCAAATTGAAAACTTTTTTTTTTTTTTTTATTATTTAAAAAATGTAATTTATATAGCAATTACAAAATGACGACATCCCTCAAAGAACAGAATAAAGTTAAATTATCAAAGTAAAAATAACTTGGGGAAAATAGTCTGTTGACATGTTACTCTATAAATGCATACAGTACATGTAGCTCCCTTGCAGTATATGAAAAACAAACTATAGAGGGCCTATATAAAGAATGATTAAACCATCCCATTTCATTCTTCGTGTTTTTGTTGTGTGATGGAATTTGTCAGGCTCAAATATTTGTAACTTATATGACAAGTGTTGGTTTACTGTAGTGTGTATTGAACCCTGCATGCAGTTAAACCCAATTCCTGATGGCTCTTTGCAAACCTCATCCTTCAAGGAAAAACCTGTCTGTATTTCAGCCACTCAGCAAGCCCCTCTGTTCAACATGCAACCTTTTGAGTCAGCTTATAGTCTCCAGTGTCTTGCAGTCTTGTGGATGGAGGGGCTTGTACTATTCTGCCGACATCTGATACCTCTGGCACTTCCAAGTCTGGTTCTTGTATTTTGATCTATTTCAGGAAGAAATGAGCCCAACAGTAGGAATAGAATCCTGGGATCCGGTGTGCTTACAATACCTGTGAAGTTTACAGACATGCATTTTGTGTATATTTGCTTACATACAAGGCGGCAGTGGCTAGCTAGGTGCAACATATTATCTTGTGGATACGCTTTTCACAGCAATGACTATGCTTGGCAATTGGCATTGTACCAAGTATACACAACCCTTTATGGTTGAAAGCAAGGGGAGCAGAAGCACCTACAATACATGTAGACGTCAGGAAATGTTTGTAAGCAGTTTGTAATTCCACACAGTAGAGCATAGGTCATGCGAAGATAAGCTTCAGAAATATGGCAACATCCTTTGATGAACCCAGCTGTCCCCAGTCCAGAGGATGCCCTATGTCTATTTGGCACTGTTGGTTGTCATCAGTAGTGCATCATCCTATGCATCCAGGAGTGGACTGTTGTCAAGGCCAGATAGCTAAACCCAGCAGGACTTATAGTGTGTACATATACCCCCTGTATGTTTTTGCCCCAGGGCAAGGATTATTGACATGTCATATCTAGTTGCAGTCTGTTTTGCTTATTCAGTACCTCAGGAGTGGGGGGCACAAAGGGTTTATCTTTACAGACCTCTGCATCATTTGAACTAGAAACTATCAATCTTATGCTGTTGACAATTAATTAAAACAGTGAAATTAGTCATTTTCATAGATGATCATATCTTATACCCACTTGTAGATATTTAAGCTCAGATCACTTCAGCTCTAACTTTCTTCAGTCCCTCAAATTCTTCTTAAAGTTTGAGAAAACGACTGCAGAAATATTCCATTTTCAGTTTGGAAGGATTGAGAAGACACCCTAGCCATATGAATACTAAAAGAGCAGTAAGAAACAACTATTTGTAATGAAACTATTTGTTTGGGCAAGCGGTCGGCTCTTCCAGTGTAAATATTCCAGTGTCATTTTTTTTCACAATGATTTGAAGCATTTTTAATTAAAACAAAAGAAGTACATGTAGTTTTGCTATTTGTGTTCATAGATGGGTTGGTTTAACCAACAGGCTGGCTCTTTTGTCTTTAGAAGTTTCAGTTATGACAGAAGCTGTTGAATTATTTTGTTGGAAAACAGAAACCTTTCAGTTATTTAAAGCATTGTCTCTTAACAAGACATACAAAACAGTGCATTAGTCAGGCTGGAATCATGGACATTTTGCCTGGTGTCTCCATCAAACAGATCTTAAATGTCATGAACTCATGATATCCTAAGCTTTGTTATTGAAAGCAATCCTTGTTTCATTGTCATCAATGAGTTAGGGTTTGCTGATTGATATGTGAGAAAAAAAAAATATTAAAAGAAGTTCAGAACAAACCTATAAGCCTAAGTTATGCAGCGATAGCTTTCACATCAAGATTTTTTTCAGTTGTCCATTGATAGTCGTGATTATGTTTAAGGCATGAAATGCCAATAATTTACTGCATTCATACTTTTGATTGACATGTATGTAGATTTATACAATAACATTCTTTGAATAAAGTTCTTTGTCCACCCAACTAGGGAATTCAACCTGCAGTCTTTCTGTTTTTTTTTTTATCTTTAGTTTTCCTTTTACCCCTTTGCATAATTTGCCAATTAGTTCTTATGATGCTCAGGATAATGTAATGTTGCTCACCTCCCTTTAGCTTCGAGCAACTCTGACTAATAATAGTCAGAAGGTTATAATTATTGATTGTCATCGGGTGGTGCAACAAAAGGCCATTTTCTCACTGCTCTTAAGCGATTGAATGTAACATTGCACAGTATGCACAAGTTGACAGCTCACTTCATATATTATGTAATAGACATGCTTACACCCAGTGGCCATTGCTTAGGGCATCTTCAATTAATCATAGCTGTATATTATGTCTACTCCTGCTAAACAAAAGTAGCTCAAGCACTTGCACTCTGTAACTTCATATTCATAGCCTGAATGGGGGTCATATTTTAATTAATATATGCTGTAATACAGACTCTGTGCAGGTATAATATTAAGGCAAAGTAAATCAGCAAGTCAATCATTCCTACTTTAAAATTCATTTCCTTATAATGCTCTTTTGTTGTTTTAATTAGACCTATTAAGTTTGTTTTGATATTTTTTGTTTGTGTTCAACCCATATTTGAAACAAGCAGGATCTAATGGCAGGCAGTTTCCATTGAATCATTCTGAATTTAGCTGTTGTATTTTGTTTGAGCTTTTCAAGGCACATTTCCTACCGGAAGGAAATTTCATCCAGCAAATAATCAGCCTTGAAACCCTCTCAACTCCATTGTAATTATACAGCCCCTAGAGGTTGTCTAAAATGCACTTAAAAGCTCTTCAAACACATACCCATCTCTTTACTCCAAAATGTCCTCTTCTGGTATAACAGAATGTAAAGTGTCTTACATAAGGATGCAAGTATAGTGATACCTACAGGATTGATCTCATTCAACAAGAAGAAAAAAACATGCCATTGTGGAAGACAGGGGCTTTCATTGTGCATAGTCTATGAAAGATGACACAGATACATCATTCACATTTACACACATAGGAGTATCACAGTGCAATTTAATGTAATTTCTTTTAACCCTACACCATGGTGTGACTGTGCATAAGCCAAGCCTCTACCACAAAATGCACAGTGATTAGATACATGTACATGTACCATACTTACACAGGGCTCGACCTTAACGCTAGCCCGGCGTACAATGGCTAGTAAAAACGGCTGCGGGCTAGTAAAAACCCCTGCCCAACTTGCCCGGCGGGCTAGTTAAAATATGTGTGCCCTTTTCTTCTCGGCCGCGGTGTCCCCTGAAATTGTGTCTTTTATTTCCCGTAAATTACCAATCTTACATCCACGAAAAAAAAAGAGGAGTTTTCCTACCGAAAAAATCCGGCCACGATCCACGGTACCGAGCCCGACCTGCCGCAACTGCACCCATACAGCGCGCCCACTACATACCGTACCACCATCATCTACACACACGTGTTTATGTTGCATTGCATGCATGCACAGTAGACTTCCGGACTATTTCGCTGGTGCACGTTTGCTTTGAATTTGAGGCTATTACGTGCGCGGATACCAGGCGTGGAAAAGTCGGTATGCATGCGGCCTGTGCTATGTTTACGTTCTCCATGCGGTCGTCATTTTCGGAAGGCGATTCACGATAATCGAGCATGTGAAAAGAGTTTTTCTACTTGGCCAAATGGACAAAATAACCAACTGGAATTCAAGCAACATTTAGCTGATCAGGAAAATGCAATTTACGGTACTTTGGAAGGACGGACGGTCAGAATATTTTTACAGGGATCTCGCAACGATATGGTCATTCGAGGTATCAAGTTTTCGATCGAGGGTTGGCTGTTACGCCACTTGAACTAGTACTAGCGGCGTGCCTGTACCCATGGAGGAAGGAAATATGAAATGAGGTGATTCCCCTCTCCATATCTGTCCCTGTCATTTCACAGGAGTTTTATAGCAATTCTTCATTATTTTGTACTTGTAGGCTCCAAAACAGTGTTTGGCCTCGGTGCCTTTCCTTCATTAAAAAAATGGCCTCTTTGCCTCTGGGTTTGGCCGCAGTGCCCCTAAAATGTCCACTTTCTTGGGGCCAAAATGGCAGTGCCCTAAAATCATTGAAATTTGAGGCCTGATCGCTTCTGATTCGCACCTTGAAAGAATTTCGTGATTGACTCGCCATGTCTGAGTGCAAAATCGATGTATTTGAGCATGGTGCTCCAGAGAAGAAACGTTTTTTTAATGGATCGATTTAAGAAGAACATCCCGACTCCACTACCAGCGACAGTGATTTCTAGCCAACGATGAACAAAAGTAAAAAACCTGTTTTAATTGTTTGGTTTTTTTTTCCACATATTTCATGGGCTAGTAAAAGTCTCTGCGGGCTAGTAAAAAACACAATTTACTAGCCCGGCGGGCTACTGTCAGAAAAAATAAAGGGCAAGCCCTGTTACATAATGTCCTGTACATCAGATGATGTACACGTGTGTGTATGAATAGCGCTAAAAATAGCACCGGATCTCAGACAAACATTGCAACCATGCAAACGTGTGTGGGTGTGCGCGTCCATGTACACTACGTGTGTGAGACAATGTTTGTCTGACATACGGGGATTTTGTGACGTCATTAGTGCGGAGTGCTATTGAGCAGTTTTGTGTGTGTACTGGTACTGAGGTATCCTTTACAATGCAGAAATTACTGTATCTAGAGGGGAAAAGTTCTTGTCCTTAACAAAGATCTCAGTTATGCTAAATACCAAACCACAGTTGAAAACCCCACAACACTAGGGCTGCTTACCACACACTACCACAGTCTTCACAGGGGAACTGGATAATTAATCATGCATTACCACACAACTAACTACTGTGGTATTGTGGTATTCATGATACACAGGAAAACCATACATCTGTATGGTAAACTGTGGTATGCAGCTGGGATAGGGTTTAAGAACTAGAGCACTTTTCATGCCTGCTTATTTGATGTTGCAGGGCATGGCGGCTAAACACTAACACTAGAATGAATGATTTTACATGGATGCCTCCTTATACTGAACTGTTGCTATGCTAATCAGTATTGCAGAACCAAATTGGGACAGTGAAGTCTATAGGTATTGGAAGACCAGATGTTTCCTCAATAATTACCCTTGCACTATAATATCAGGGTAATTCTCATGCCACTGGTCCATGCTGAATCAATTTGATGGCTTGTCCATTGTAAGAGCCTCTTTGGAAATACAATAGGCTTGTCAACTTAGTCTGTCATGTATTTTGTCCTCAAGATTTGTGTCAAGAATTTTATTCATGAATATGAAAATTGGAATTTGCCCAAAGTCATGTAGACAGCTGTCTAAGGGCTGTCTGGGTTTGTGAAAGGAAGTGTACATCATCTCAATCTAATAACTTGGCAAATATTGTGAGGAAAAAGCACTGGCAGACTGGGCAGTTATGAAACCTTGATATTGCCATGAAGCTGTTGACTGTATAACATTTAAAGGGAGCATGTAGGATTTGCAAGGCCTCCAAAAACAAATTAATGAGTTTGATGCAGAAAATGGACTCAACAATTCGTAAACAGTGCAAACAGTCACCATGGGAAATCTTGGTTCATCAGATGCTGGGGTTTTCAAAAAAATCAAGATTTAGTGTGTTTTCCAACTATCGATTTTTGGAAAAAACATAAAGGACACCCTCATTTGTTTTGTTTTAGTTATCCCCTTTCACTCACGGTATGAAGATGGTGCTGGTAGAAACAAACTGTTAAGATATTTCTACCTGAAATGCTTTATTATCCGAAAATTAGTCAAACAAAGACCGAAAACAGTTTTGATCTCTGGGTAAGATCAAAACCATTCTTGGTGTTTTATAAGATAAATTGAGTCAGGTTTTTGCTATTTTCTTGTGACTCATATGTCCGATTGAGCTCAAATTTTTACAGGTTTATTATTTCTTGTACATATTTGATCAAACAAAGTATGAATGCTGTCCTGTGACCTTCACCAATCATGTATTATACCTTTAAGGATGCATGTACAATTATACATTGTACATGTGCAAGGGTCGTCAGTGTCTTAGCCTTCACTAATCATATATGCTGTACACACCACACATAGGCCTATGTGTAAGGTTGGGCGGTTTTGAAAAAAATAAAAACCGACAAAACCGTGAGACCCTGACTCAGTTTAACCGTAAAACCGTAGGCTAGTAAAACATACAAAAATAATAAGCCTACTTTAATGGGGGCCTAACGCAAATTCACAGACGCAGGAACGTTACAATTTGTCTCCAAAGATCACCATTCAAATTAAAAAACGATCAAACGAAAATATGAACGAACAAACAAAATAATGAATACACTTGGTAATATTAACCCTAATTACCAGTATAATTTCAGTGAAAACGCCCACTGCATTTGACGTACGCTCGCGATCATTTCGACTTCGAGTTCACCAGACCGCATGGTCAGCCATTTTCTACACACATAGTCTTGATCCAAGACGTTCGATCGCTGTTCGATCGCTGTTGGTAGTGCGCCCTCACACGACTGATTCACACCAACACAATTACCCAATAGGCGTACGTACGTAAAAAAAACACATCTAAAGTATTGCAAGGACCAAGACAAGTCTATTAATTCTGACCGCAACAAACCATGCATCATGAGCACACAGTACACTGCGTGGTTGCTGTGTAGTCACCGTGCGATCGAGATGTGTATGCCGTTGAGTGAGCTCTGTTGCCCGTGTACGCTGTGTATTTTTTACGCTACAGTACGGCGGTGTTTCGGCGCTTTACGACCGAAAAGGTGGCCTTTTCTTTCGCTTTTACCTGTCTATATCTCGGTGCCTTTTGCAGTAATTACAAAGCTCTACGATTTTCAGCATGATGTATAATAAAATATGTGGCAGACGGTTTTGCGGTTTTCGTAAAATGCCAACCGAAAAAAACCGACTGAAAAATAAAACCGAGTAAAACCGGTAAACCGCCCAAGCCTACCTATGTGCATGTCCCCAGTGTCTTGAGTATCCATGATTATGTACATCATGCAGTCAAATGTAGCATGTATAATGACAAAGATGTCCACAACCAAAATGAACAATATATTTGGGGCATATAATACATGTCATTACTTTTGCTTTGTACACATACATGTAGTCTTGTGCAACATTGCATAGTTGAGGGTCTTGAGTGGTTTGTCATTAATGCAACATTTAACAAATGTAAGAAACATGCAATGCATACACTGTACATGTATTGTGTTTATGTGTTACATTATTATTTATGTGGTACATGTAACATGTACCAGCATGCATGTACATGTACACGTGTGTAAGTTGACATGTGTACCAGCATACAGACATTCTGACCAACATGTTATAACCATCAAAACATGTAGTTCCACCAAGGTTTTTGTTTTTTGGTGTTTTTTTCTGGAAAATACTTAAGGTGTGCAGAAATGAATAGAGTGTGACTGCATGAGGGTGCATAGTCCGTGTTGGCCTTGGGGAAATCACATCCTTGATGAAATGCTGGCGTAAGTCACCCATGAGGAAAATTGTCCAAGAAAATATGATAATAATGTGAATGCAATACCTGTGCCTGTACCTGTAGCTTACCTATACAAATTCAAATTCATCAGCCAACCTGAAAATCTGTATGTGTACATGTAGACATTTTCCCTTCATAAATTTCAAAATGAGAAGTGGTCATGAACATTTTTAATTGCAGATTTTTTTCAAAATGTTAATATCCTTCTCATGATCATCATTTGTTGTTTTATTGCTGTTGTGTTATCTTAACTTATAATATCACCTGTCAAGGACACACACTTTCTTCCCTGTTTATTTCAAATTCTGACATGTAGCACATGATTTCATGGGATAGGTATTGAATGTATAGCTTTACCATGCAGTTAGATCAATATTCACAATGTACACTGTATGTAGGAAGTATGCCTTTTGGCATTCTACATGTACATCCAGTCTTTACATCCTGTTTGGCAAGTCCCATTTGCAAATTATGTCCGTCACTCCAATTTTGCCATGCTGCCATAACATGTAGCTTTTATCAAAGTGACTGATTTTCCATATGTCATGATGGTACTGCAGTTAGCAGTTAACACTGCTGACCAGTCACATACAGGAGAATTTGACCACAACACCACATTGTGGAGGGGAGGGGGTTAGAAAGAGGAAGAGGTGTGCTCACTTGGGTATTTTTACCCTGAGTCTAAGACATTTTGATGTCGCCAACAAATTGGAAACCTTGCCAAGAACTAGAAGAGGCAGAATCCATTTGACAGACATTGTGAGTCATAAGCGAGTGTGCTGGCTGCTGGGTGATCTCATTAAACTGGTGTCACCTGGCAACCAGCCCAGCCAATAGGTTGGCTAAATTTGATATGTGTATATGTATATATGTATACGTGGGAGAAAGGTTGGGAGGGGGGGGGGGGGGGATAGAGCGACATGTCTAGGCCATCACATTCAGGTGTGGAGAATTAAAGGAACCACATCATATTCATTTACTTTTCCTGTATTCATTTTGGGAAGAGACAATTTCTAAGCATATTTTATAAAGAAAATGGTGTGATTAAGGAAGACAAGTATTGCTAGCTGTTTGATTTTGTTAAAGGTTTTCTTCTGGCATCAGTGCTTTTTACCATTTTCCCCTCTGATTTTTTTTTTTTTTTTTTAAATAAGTGGTTACCCAGGTTCATTGGTGTGTGTGTGTGTGTAGTCTACATGTACAAGTATACAGTACTTAGTTTTCTTTTAGTTTCTTTTATGGCCCATAGCTAAGATGGAATATGAACCCACTGCCTCCTGCTGGCCATTGCAGATGTCAGCAGGCCCCTCCCCCTCCCCCTCCCCCTCCCCCTCCCCCTCCCCCTCCCCCTCCCCCTCTCCCTCCCCTTGTATCATGGAGCTGCCTGGTTACACAGAACTTGGTCTGATGATGTTTCATTATTCTTTAGTGTACATGTACATTAATATACAGGTCTCGATTATGCACAAACATACTGACATTCTTTGCTTTGGTATGATTATAATAAGCGAACATTGTGCACAGTTTTAACTTGCATATATGTACATGTAGGTAACTTTGATGAGTAAATGAATATTCCAGGCAAAGCATTACTTGACACCCCTGAATCCCTTGAAGCATGTAAGATAAGTTGTACCTAGACAGACACTGCTGACAGCATTGTGCTTGTGTTGTGTTTGCTTGTGCATAACACTTGCTTGTGACATGTTGGCCACAGTCAGGAAAATCTCAGTATGATTGGTGTGTTAGATGAGCTGTGTTTGGGCACCAGACAGAACATGATGCATAACCCCATACAATAATACTGGAACTTATTGATTGCGTCCATGTACCAATTTGTTCATTTGTTTGTATATCTGAAATAAAAATATTAAATAAATAAGTCTATAAATGGACACAGGTGTTGTAATATCTCAAAGAGATCCTAAATTCTTTCACATAAAGGTGAGGTTTAAGTTCTGCACATTTAGGCTATACATGTACAATATACATGTATGTTATAATTGTTTTCAAAATGAAACATGAAATTGATGAAAGCAATGTCTGCCAGCAACATGGTGTGTGTTCAGAAACTGTGTGATGTTCATGCGTGTTGTTTTGGCACTGAAATTACAGGCTGACATTTTGACCGGATGTTTGGTTTGACTGAGTGGCGTTTTCCCATGTCACACGTTTGCATTGGATTAATCGTCTTGGTTAAAATGATCTGGTCAGGTTGGCTGGTTAAAGTAGCCACTGGATTCTGATAGAGTAACCGAGAGGAAAGTTTCCTGGGCAATCTGGACTGGACTTAAATGGGTAAAGTCACTTATGTTGTTTCAGTGAGTTTACCAAAAAAGGGCCTAAGAAAAACAGTGCTCCAGAAAAGGAGGACAGAGTGACTTTGGACAACATTGTTGCCCATTGGCTAGGCACATGACATAATAATAGTAATAAACCACTTTTATACTTGCATATCACAATCAAAGATGTCTCTAAGGGCTTTTGACATACATTGTACCTTGAAATGTGAATAATTTGCTCTGTATAATCATGATGCCTAGTACAGTGCTGAAGATAATAGAATACTGTGATTTAAAGGTTTGAATGCATATAGGCCTATATGAATTTAATGGCATACAGGGTATGCCACTTTGATGCAATTATAATTAAATTCATAATGTCAACATCTTTATGCGCATGCTTGGTTTTCAGGATTAAGTGGATGTCTATTTCATTTTTATTCAGTCGGCTTTCCACTGATCTGAAGAAAAGGGGGCCTCAGGACAAAAGCAAACATCCCCTGCAATAAACACTGTCTGTGTGTCTTGTACTCTGGGATTGCTGGTCTCTCTATTATTAATGCCTCTACTACATGTACCTTCTGAGCTTGTCCCTCAGTTGTTATTAATGGGTTAAGGGGAGACAGTTTGGGTCTTTTCCTGTCCCTGCAGCTGCCAATACAGTACTGGGTCATGAACGTGGCTCATTTAATTGCAAGGGATTTCTTGTGTACCTGAACTGATATTTGCCAGCAAGGTACAAGTCAATTTAAAATTGTGTGTACCCCAGTACATGTATCTCCATTAACCCATGCATGTATTCCTGTTCATTTTCTTTTAACTCTGACTTGAGGGTCAAGGCCACAGTGTTCATTAGGACAAAGGCAACCTCCAGTTAAAGATGAAAATTGCTCATGGCTTGTATAAACTGCAATTGACCTATTTGTCTCCATTCATATCATTTACATTCATTCAAACTTGTGTAGATTTTGGCTTCACAGCCTCCAGCACATTATTGACCTTGTACTGTGTCTGGATACTACACATGCTCTCTCAGACATTATTCTGCTAGCGTTGCTTCTGCAGTTGACCATCAGCAGGGCTCTTCCTTAACTTTTTTTTCAGTTGCCAGCCAGACTAGACTACCCAGCCAGAGTTTTGGGTAGTCCGCCAGCTTTTCAACTCGCCCGCATGTTTTATGCTATTTTTTTTCCAATCAAACTTAAGGGGCCGTCCATAAAGTACGTACGCACGAAATGCCGACTTTTTTGACCCCCCTTCCCCCTCTGTACGCAAGGCGTATGCAATGGTCCCAACCCCCCCCCCCCCTCCCCCCCTGTACACATACGCATATCACATTAGGTTTTTCACTTCTCGTGGTACCTTGCTTTAGCATCATTAATATGTCACAATAATCCGGGCCGGTACCGTTATTAGCATGTCACTAAAGTGTAACAGGTTTGTATACATTTACAGATGTATTTTACTATTTACTATAAGAAAAAAAGGAAAAAACAAATAAATCCTGGTGCTTTTTCTCGTTTGTTTCCATCTATTTTCGCGCGAAATGGTTAAGCAAATTTTTCGTTTGCGTACGGTACGCATTGGCCTGAACCCCCCCCCCCCTCCCCCCTGTACGCATGGCATACGCATCGGTAACAACCCCCCTCCGTGCGTACATACTTTATGGACAGCCCCTAAAATTGATAAAAAGACATCGTTATTTGCCATTTCGGCAAACAAAGAGCTCATATCTAGTTGAATCATTCAACCAGATGTCAGTATTTGATTGATAAAATGTACGATAATTGCAAATATATTACACAATCACACAAAAAATGGAAGTCAACTTAAAAAAAAAAAATACAAATTTGGCATTAGCTAAAAAAAATTACTTTGGTAAACTAGTTTTTAATATTACACTTACGTTAGGCCTATATTTTATTAACCTGGCTAGACATATTCTAAATTTCACAGAAAAAAATGAAAAAAGAAAATTACATTCATTACAAAAGTGATGACCGATGACAAATATTAAAAGTAAATCAATCAATCAAAATAAAGTAAAATCAATCAATAACAGATGAACAGAACGTGAAAATTGTCCTTGCAACGCGGCACGCAACGTAGGTAGCGTGCCCACACCTTGCTTACTGTTGACCGGCTGCACGAAGCATTGGCCCCATGGCCACGCCGTTACACGTACAACACATTGTTGTAAGGTAAATTCGCGTTGTTTCAAGATTTGTGTCAACAGTTGCAATCGTTGCAAACTAAACTTTATGTAAGCATGTGTACCTCATAATATCCCAAAATGGCTTCTTATTTTATATGGATGTACGAGAAATCTTCAAAAATGTACCTTGAATACTGCAAGCTCATTCAAAATGCCGTATTTTTTAAAAGAATTTTGTTGAAACCTCGACGATGGAGGAGACTGATGGCTTAGCTAGCTGGAGTGCAAAATTGACGGCTTTGAGCATGGTGCTCTAGGGAAGAAACGGTTTTAAATGGATTGAGTCGAGAGGGAGACGCGTAACCAGATTTGTGTACAAGTATGCATGCAACACCGGGGTGACTCACTGCTCGATATGATTAGTACATGTACACATGTACATCGTTTGTGCATGTGGATTCAAGTCCCCTTGCATTGCAAACTTTACAGGTTGCACAAAATCATCGGAAAGTCTTGACATTAGAATCAAAAATAAAAATAATTTTTGTTTCCTGATTATTTCTGTAGTAAATATTTACTATACAGTAATTTGAGTAAAAAATGTAAACGTGGTTGCATGATTTTGAGTCACCCGTTGGACTACCGAGGGAAGGGTTTTGACTCGCCCGGTGCTTTTTTGAGTCCCATTTGGCACCCGGGCGACAGCTAAGGTCGAGCCCTGATCAGATGGGCAATTGTGACCTTAGTTTCCAGTTGGTCAACTGCAATAGATCAGCCTCAGAAAGTCCTTCCATGGGACAGAGAAAGGACAGTCTAGGTAGCAATGAGGAGTCAAACCTACAGCATACTGTACATTACATTTTGTGTTGCATAACACATGATACAAAACATGTATGTAATACACTGGAACGCCACTATAACAAACATGTCGGTATTCACATAAATTGTTTGTTATAGTGGTTGTTTGTTACAGTGAACAACGTGCCTTTTTAGATACATTGTACAAATTGGGAGCCAAGGATGAAGATCGGTATAGCAGTGTTCGTTATAGCTGCGTTCCAATATATAGTTAAGCTTGGAGTGCAAATGAATATTGACAAAATGCTAATAAACTCCTCTCTTGACCTAAAATGTAGTTCATGTCAAATTTGGTCAATTTCATCCCTTAACAAAGCCACAATACGGAATATACCATTGTTGTTTGTCCTTTTGTTTTTGATTTAGTTTTTGAGGAGATTTGTCTCTTGAGTATGAACATACATGTACATATTTCCTCTTGCTTAGCTAGAGCTGGAGTACTAGACAAATCAATATGTGACTAATGGGAGCCAGTAGGACATGCCTTGAATCTAGAGGTGACATTTAATGTCATCAAGGTTCATTTGAGTTATTATAGAAAGAGCGGAGCAACACTGATCAATACAAATGGTAACCACTTACTAACCTTCCAATCTCTGTATCTGTCATGTACATGTGTTGAAACCTTCAAGTAGTTCTACGAATATTTAACTTGAAGGGAAATTATAAATAGAACTTTTGATAGATATTCATCTTGCTGAGGTTACCCTTCCCCAACCTGAAAATGATCACTTGAAGGTGGCCATAACTTGTGGTGACTATGTATTCTATAGCCCTGTCCTCACTGGACTTTTTTTTTTCAGGGGTTTCACCGAGCCGATGGGTAAATGGGACAAATATTATTGGTGTCCGCACTTGGACTTTCCACTCAGTTAATACGTTGAAGAATTACCGAGCTGACAATACTAGGCTCATGAGTGTACCACTCACACTGTCCACACTGGACTTTTCATCTTGGGCAAAAGTGTCTCGTGAATTCTTCCTTGCAGAATTTTGCCGGTAGACATGGTAGAAATGCCTTCGCGGTTTGGGAAATGTAACTTAGAGGAAGACTTCCTGAGACGTCCGCACTAGACTTAAAATGGGTGAAGTACCCATCTCGGGAACTTTGCCCAAAAAAGTCCAGTGCGGACAGGGCTTATGCCAGAAAATGAGCAAAAGGACTTTTCTATTGGATTTAAGCGCTATTGGAGTATTTAGGACTTCTTGCTATGATCCCAACACTTAGGACCAAATCAAAAAAGGCTAAAAACATTGCCTATCAAGTTGATATGGTTAAATTGCCAACTCACCAAAAAATTTGAATTGTAAAAATTTGTAAAATCCAGCCTAGTACATTAAATAGCTTAGCATTGAAAAATTCCATTGCACAAAAAGCTAATCAAAATTCCACATGTCATCCATGGCTTGTGAGCACATGCAATGCTTATTGGTGTCTTGCAGGTTTACCTTGGAACCCATGGAATTTTTGGCTGGTACATGTACCTTGTTTATAACGACTGTTGAAGACATGTTGGTGATCTGCAGCTCCATGATATTGGCCTTTTTCCTACTATTTCACATTTAATATCGGTCAGTGTGCGAGCAGTACATGTAGGTACAGTAGTCTGGTGAAATATTCATTAGACACTTTGTTTATTGAGTTATGGACCATGTTGGTTATCATCTGATCAAAGGTCATCAAGACTAGAGGAATTAATGTTTAAAAAGGTGGATATTATCAACTATTTATGTACATAGTACACATGTAGTCAAATCAGCAACTTGAATTGTGAACATGTCATGAAAACGTAGCAAGAGCATGGATGCACTGCAAGAGTTTCCTTCTACTTCATCTTGGTATCAGCGGGTCTTTAAAAAGCTTTTGTGTATTAAATTGAGTTTTCAAAGGTATTGAATTGAGTTTTCAAAGGTATTGAATTGAGTTTTCAAAGGTATTGAATTGAGTTTTCAAAGGTATTGAATTGAGTTTTCAAAGGTATTGAATTGAGTTTTCAAAGGTATTGAATTGAGTTTTCAAAGGTATTGAATTGAGTTTTCAAAGGTATTGAATTGAGTTTTCAAAGGTATTGAATTGATTTTCTTATCCCATCTTAAATAATGCTCCTACAGCAGAGATTTATTTCTGTAGGCCTCATGTAGATCGTGAGTTATGAATGCATGCTGCAAATTCGTGTGGGGGTTCGTGACATTTGATCTGATGTCTAGTTGCTGCAGAGTTGACAAATTCATTCACTCTACAATTTGAATAATAAAAAGTTAAGAAAAGAGAGCAAAACGGCATCATGATTATTTTGATTTGTTTTCTACAGGATATTTTGAAACTGGATCAAACAAGCTTTCTGACACTCATGTTGCACAAACTAAAAAATACATAAATTTGTAAAATATGCATTTTCAAAGAAAAGTCCTTTTTCCCCCCTTTTTTCTTTTTAGTGGTATTTTTAGTTCATATCTGACTGCAAGATTCCATCCTTAGTACATACTGTATTTCAGCTCTTATAATGCGTACAATTAATCTGACCTTGTTGCCCCATTCAGCTTGGCCTCAAAATGTAGGTCAGAGTCTATACAATTATCTATATATAGGTTTGACAATTGGGCTTTCTTACATGTATGTTGTGTACTGCAGAGGGAAATAGTGATTTCTCACGCTCTGTCTGCACACACTTAAGCATGTGCAACTGGAAAATATGACAATCCCCTATAACAATAATTATAATGTTGATAATTACAGAAAATGACGCATTAGACATTCCCATAGGTTTATGCACATATGTTATGCCCCTTATTTTGAATATCTTCTAAATTGATGTACAGTATGTGACATTGATACAGTGTGCTTTTGGAGGCAATCCCTATCAATTATAATTATTGTTAGCGTTATTATTTCCACAGTTTGTTTTTTCTCTAAATGTGTGTAGTACATGTACATAGGCCTATCAAATGTGTGTGTGAAAACCCTGCATTGTGTGTATTTTCTTAAGAAAGATAATTTATGAAGTAAAATCTTATAAGAGTGAAGTGTATTCATCAACCTTAGGCTTACATGAATGTTATGCTCAATTCCACGACTCAACATCATTGTCAACTCATTGACAACATTTCACTGAAATGAAACTAACCAATAAAAGAACTGAAAAAAGCAGACAATATAATTTCGAAAAGGTTGCTGCATACTGTACACGTATGTATTTTCACAACAAAATAAATTAACTGTCATGTGATGACTGTATTCTTCACTCTTGACATTGTTTGTTTTAAATGACTCACACACAATTGCATGCAAGTGGTTCAATTAAATGTCCTAAAAGCATGGCCCCAACTTGCTACAGCAAAGCCCTATTCACACAACGCTAAACATTTTTTTCAAGATTTGAGAAATTTGTCATTCTTGAGAAATCTTGAAAAAGTGTCATCGTGTCAAAGATCACCAATGGTTGAGAGTGACCAACATTGCTGGTGAATCCTTGAGAAAATTCTGGAGGATGTCCAGACCTTCTACAAAATCTTCAGATAGCAGAAGATTTTTGTTGGGACACTTGAAAGACGATCTTGTGAAGCAACAACTGCCTTTTTGTACGACATCCCGTGTGATGTGCTTTGCATTGCGCATGTGTTGTAACCATGTTTCATGACCTTTGCAGACCATGTGATTTTAAACTTCACAAAATTACCTCAGGTCATCAGTGTTGCATTGCTACTTTCCTTGTGACCCACAAAATACATACATGTCGGCCCTTTATGTATATGGGATGTACGTAAAATGTTACACTGTGCTGTGTGGGTGTGTCTTTTGAATATGTACATGTAGTCCTACTTAACCAGAACCATCTTGAATAATCATGATAATTTTGACACAGCATCAAGGCAATTATCTATAGGGCACTAAAAAGGCAACTAACTGCCTCCATTGTAGTGGAAATATAATCCCATTCAAGTAATGTTTGCTGAAAACCAGCAACAAATAAAGGATGTTAGATACCTGCATGGAAGCATCCTGCTTTGCAAACCAATGCTACAATGTACCTGAGCTGGTTGAGTGCTATCAATGACAAATGCAAACATAGGTAATCCTGATATCCATCTCATCAGACATTGTACAATGTACATCATACTACTGACCATCTACATTTATTATCATGTGTCTAGCTCTCACAAGGACATTTGGTCTTAACAGCTTCCCTACTATTTGCACACTAGGCTCTCTTCATTCAAGCCTGTATTTACTGTTAGTGTTGGTACATTGTGGTGTAGTTATTAGCCAGGTGCTCTTGATTGGTATTGTATTCAGTAACACCCTAACAGCCAAGAGAGGGGTTGTGCAACTCAAGCAAAGGCAGTTAATTGTATGTCATAATGTGGACACATAGAGAGAGCAAAGCTGCCTGTCCTCTATTTGTTCTAGATGGTTGGTTTTCACAGAGTCATTGTGACTGTAAATAATAGATTTCAGCACCATTAAAACCAACACAAAAAAGAATGACAGTATTAGTGAGTTTCCTGATACATGTAAATAGGCCTATCTGACCATCTACATGTAGGCTAGGACAGATGAATCAAATACCCGAAATCTGACCAAAGTTTTCATTGTTTGAATACCTGAGGAGGGGAATTTTTAGTTTCTTCAAAAATCAAGCCACGCCAGTTTACACATAATTTAGGGGCTGTCCATAAAGTACATACACACGAAGGGGAAGGGGGTTTGTACCGATGCATACGCCAATGCGTACCGTACACAAAGGAATAATTTGTATATAATCAAATCGGTCGAAAAGAGAGAGAAAAAAGTCAGAATAAAGCACCAGGATTGTTTTTTGTTTTTCCCTTTTTTATTTCTTATTCAACAAAATAATAAGTAGTGAAATACGTCTGTACTTGTATAAACACTTTGGAAGCGACGCCCCAATAACGTTACTGGCCCCGATTACTGACATTTTATTGATGCTAAAGCAAGGTACCACGAGAAGTGAAAAACCTAATCTGGAATGCGTATGCGTACAGGGAGGGGAGGCCTAAAAAGTCTGCATTTGGACGTCCTTTATGGACGGCCCCTTACCTTGCTGACATTTACATAAAGTACTTGTAGGTCATTATATTTTTATTTTTGTTGTCTGTTTCTCTCCTTTAATGTATTTATGTTTGTTTTGTTTTTACAGGTGTACCTTCCCCACCATCGCGGAGGTTGAACATGAAAGAAGTTTTTGATTCCCAGGGTTTTCCACGACCAGATGTCTTAAAGCAACATTTTTTCCTAGAGGGGCGCTTACAAGAAGAGGTAGCACTTAAAATAATCAACAAGGGAGCAGAACTATTAAGAAGAGAATCGACAATGCTAGAAATAGATGCACCTGTAACAGGTAAGTGTATAAACATATATATGAATTTAACATGTTATGTGCAACTACATGCTGCTCTCTATTCAGGAGTCAAAACTGGCTACCGGTATTTGTAAGAGGAGAATTGGTTGTTATGGTTTAATTGCTCTTGTTAGCATTGCACTTATTTGCATCGCTTAATTGATCCATTGATCCTACAGACTTAGAGCAGAGATGGTGAAAGGAAGTAGGAATATATAGGTTGTTATTATTTATGATAATGTTACATCCAGCCATTACCCTTTTATACACCATTTTCATATTCACAGTTTTTCCTAAAATAAATATTGAAGCAGTGTCTGTGCCTTGGATAGGATATTACGATACTAATGAAGCCTACCATTAATTGATGATAGGCCATTGCTTTCTTTTTGCAACAAGGACTACCACAAGTCCTGCCCTAAATTGATGGAATGTGACATCTTCACACAAACTAATCATCACTTTAATTGTCATTATTCCAAAATGTAAGAAGATTTCACAGCATTCTCATTTGCGTTGATTTATAAGGTTTTGCAAATCTGTCATTGTTTTCACCATAGCTTTTATGCATTCATTGGGGTACTTTGGTTTATGTAATATCAACCTTTTTGACACTGGAAACTGGAATACATGATAATTGTTTGTTTCACACAAAGTATGCTTCCTTAAAGGTATGCAAACTCAAATATACTGATGGTGTACTTCCTTCTTATTTCAGTATGTGGAGATATTCACGGCCAATTCTACGACTTAATGAAGTTATTTGAAGTCGGTGGCAATCCCTCATCAACCCGCTACTTGTTCCTAGGCGACTATGTCGATAGAGGATATTTTAGTATAGAGGTGAGTTTTGTCATTCTTGCATAAAAGTTCATTAGTTTTCCATGTTGACTGATAGTTGTTCCATATTTGGTAGACACATTTGTTATTTCTCTGCCTAATATGAATCATGTTTTGTCAATTGATGTCCAACTACCAGTTGATGTGTCCAGGTATTTACTAAATCACCAACAATCATTATTACTGTACAAATTTATATTGAAGGCCATTTTGTTGGATATGTCTGGCTACCTAATGTCAGTCTAATGTGGCCATCAATGCAATAGCACTCCGCACTAATGACGTCACACGAGTGATTTGGCCAGCGTGCGCATGTACAAAATTCCCGGATGTCAGACAAACTTCTCATGCATGCAAAAAAGCACACTCACCACACGTTTGCTGTTGTTGCAATGTTTGTCTGAGATCCGGTGTGCTATTTTTTGTGCAAATGTGGAGTGTTATTTGACCTGCATTCAGGACATGTCATGTAATGTCTCATCCTTACCTACCCTAGTCATCTGCTTCATCTTAGCTTTCAGCTCATCTATGCATTGTTATCACTTAAGCATCCCTCTGTGGCCTTCAGTGGTGACAGTTCTAGTGAAAATGTATCACTATTACCTGTGGTCCATATAAGCTGGCTAGTTACACACATCTGATGCTGTTATTACATTTACATGTACATGTACATGTAAGTGAATTAAGTGAGTAACTACTTTTGCTCCTGCCTGTATTATACAGTCCATACAAGAGCACACTGCATTTTTACTAGAATATTACTAATAGCATTAGGATACCTATGCCCTCCCTTGCTGTCCTTTGAAAATAAAAGGAAGATAATGCCAGAGTAATCTCATACATTATGATATCTTATACATCTTTGATTGTTGGCAAGACAACAATAACATTATTTGATTCAATAGCAAACATTGAAGAACTTGTATTAGAACGTTGGCTTTGGAAGGTGAATGCAGAGACTTGATAGGAATGATATTCAATGTCCTCTCCCAATCCTTCTCAATATTCTGCTTCTCCTTAGTATGCCAAGATGCCACATCCATAGTTGCCAACTTATTGTTAATTTTGTCATGAAAATGTAATTAACCAATATTTTGAGAGTAAACTGACCTATCACACTCATGTAGGAGATTGTTGAAGTCAGGGCAGATGTAGTATACCTTCTATGCAGTGCCCCACTCTACCCTTCCCCTCTCCCTCCCTAAGAGTAGACACAGTCACTGCATGTTTGTCCAAGCGAGTACACTCCCTAGACTCAAATGATTGAACTCCCATGACATTTGCTGTCCATTTCCATGTCCTCTTCTATTCCAAAATGATTATGAAGCTTTCAGTTTGATCTTGAAATTGAATACACATATCAAGAAATACATGGACTTGTATGCTAATGGTAAGACACTGCCTCATTCTTGTTGATTATTTTCAGCTAGCCTGTATAAATGGGAAAAAGGAAGGCAAATTATGGGGAAGTGGGGATTGTCTCTCTCTCTCAGCTGAAAAGCATTCGGTTGTCTCTGCAAATAGTTGTTTGTTGTCCTGGCAACATGGGGTTCAGTCTTTGAGTCATATTTTAAGGGCCTGTTTGTTTAATGCACAGGATACCAAAATTGCGGATCCACGTCCTATGCAGGTTACGCTAAAATGAAATCCATGATCCTGTGCATTAAACAAACAGGCCCTAAGTTGGCCCTGTGAGATGTGTGTATTTGGATGGCATTTATAATTAAGCTCAGACATAGTGTACATGTAGCTGGTTACTCCAAAAACATAGCTTGGCACATATTTGGTGCTTTGAGATTGGTTTGTTTTTGTTTTTTGTTTTTTTTGGGGGGGGGTGTTAAATTTTGTTCTTTTTATACTTACTTTGTCTGTTTTTAATGAATTTGTTGGTTTTTTTTTTTTTTATTGAGTCACTTCAATTAAAGTCTTTAACATTTCAGAGGTTTTTGTCACTGCCAAGTAATTCGTGTGGATGAAATTTTCATGCTGGGCTGATAATAATTCCCTTGTTCAGAAAGACCCTTTTGGCATTCTCAGTGCAGCACCAACATGTTTGGATGGTTATGAAGTATATATGACAGAGCCCACAATCCATATTTTGGTCTGTTTGTACTGAATGTACTTGAAAGTCTCAGGTTGCAATTTGTTTCACAGAGGATTGTGTGTGTTTGTAGATGCAAGAAGATTTATGAGTGGTTCATATTTTAATGAAATTAAAAGTGAGTTATTCAGAAGAAATCAGTCCATGTTGACATGTTGTATGTGACAGTTATGAGGGTCATGGTACGTATAATGTATTGTGCTGTCTGTCCCTAGATGTGCATAAGGTTGCATGGGAATGAGAGCCATGAATTGAAGTACAGTATTAATAATGCCAGTGGTGTATGTCTTGTGCATTTGGGTATGCTACACATACATGTATGTATGTAATGTCAATTGTTTTGACCTTACCTATTGACACAATATCAATGCTAAGGTGCAATCAGCACCATGACGAAATGGATGGTTCAAAGATTTGTGTGTTACGAGAAGAGAGATGAGAAAAAGTACCAAAGTGTTTTTAGTTTTAGTGTCATTAAGATTCAACTGTTTTTACTAACCTGGGCCCATGTTCCCGAAGCGCTCGTTAAACACGCCGTAACGATAGCGTAACAACCGCCTAACTATTGCCTAACGTAAGGCCTAAAGAGTGTTAGCCGAAAGCCTCGCTTAAGGCTCGTTGGGTTCTAGTTGGTTACGTACCCTTTACGTTCTCGCTATCTGCACGCATACCACTTGCATGCATGGCTAAGTTTATTCCACGGTTTGTTACGTAATGATGAATTGTTTGAACAGAAGGTTTCAACTGGGTTTGTACATCCTGAAGCAGTGTTCAATTATAATCAAAATGCTTGATCATAATTGATCAAAATTGATCAAAATGAGCAAGATGTTGAAAGACAGAAAAAAAGAGGAAGCCTCGCTTCACTACCGAGGAGTTGGATGTCCTCGTAGACAACATTGACAAAAAGAAAACAAAACATCTTTAGCAAGTTATCTGACGTCATCACTGACAATAAAAACAGTGTGCTAATCATCTAAAACAAAAGGGAAAGGCTATTAGTAAGGTTTATTAGTAATGAATTTTAAATAATAGTTTGAAATCGAGTGGGAAAACCAATATTGAGCAATAGAAACGTATTTCGGCTGTATCGAGACTCTAACGAGAGCCTAACAACAACTCTGGACCAATCGTTAACTTAGCGGGCTCGTTACCTATAACCAGGCATGAGAATCTTCCGGATTTTTCCGGAATTCCGGAATTTTCACTTCAAAATATGTGGTCTCTGAGTTCAGTGTGAATTTGGATTAAAAATCGGGGGGTAGGTGGTATTTGGAAAGGTCATAAAATGAAGGGGAAAAGTGTTAAATGTGCCGATCTATTTGATTGATGCCCGATAAAAAAGGGTGTTTATACTAGCTTTATTATTGCACGTGTCCGTGTCATTTCTTTTCCCCAACATCCCCAACGTGCCCTGCCGAATACTTACATCAACGGATGTAAGGAGAATTGTATAAGAAGTGCATGTCCAACGATTCGTTTTACGTACGGCGCGGCGGGCGAAGTCTATATTATGCAGAGGTCGCTGTACAAATTCTCACTACGTTCCGTAGTAGACTGGCTGCAATGAACTGCCCCAGTTTGTGCGTGTTGTGCACGCGTGATAATGGATGCACTGGATGGAGAACCGACTTATTGTCGAGTCTATCCAACCACGTTGTACACAGGCTAGGCGAGTTTGTTTTCAACATGGCGCCTAATGTTTCGTACGTCCAGCGTGGATCCGCTGTTGATGTGAAAGAAATTGATAAAACTGTCAAAACAAATGAAACTGAAATTGGTGATCAGGTCTTGTTGGAAGGTTTTCTATATCAGCATTTTAATCGGAGATTGTTTCCGAAAACTTCACGCAGGCGATGAATTTTTCGAATGCTGTCGTGAGTGTCGTGTCACCATCAAACAACGTTAAAAATGTGGAAGCTCTGCCTCTGGTATGACTGCATTACAGAAACATTCTAGCAAAAAGCGGAACACAAGAGCCTGTTACGAGAGAGGCGAAGATTTAAGGGAATATCATACTTTGGTAGCATAATTATACCAAAACATATAAAGATATAAAGATGGTAGAAATATACCATTACATTTTTTTCCAGAAAACAGTAAAACCAAAGACCAAAATTATTTTTCGATCGTTTATTTTTTAAAGATAATACAATTAATAGCCTAAGCTACTGTGGCCGTTTTTCACTGTTCTCTCAAAAAGTGGCCGCCGTATGGGACTGAAATTTTCACAGATGAAAAATTGATATTGTTTTTTTTTCCCCATATTTTTCTGTATTTCTTTGACAAAAACCAAAGTATGATATTACCTTTAAAATCATGAATTTAATACCCTAAAAAAGCCTAAATAGCCATTCAACAAAAAGGAAAGATAAAAAAAATTACCAGAGAAGCTCACTTCTAACTGGGAAAATGGGTGTCAGGAATGCATCAGAGACCACCATAGAGCATCTAAGATACCCAGAGCTTCCACTGGACCCCCGCCATAACGCGCTGCGCGCGTGTCGTGTGCTTCGCACACGAATTTTGGACTTCCATATTTTCCTGCTTTTTTACCATCACCCATTCTCATGCCTGTATAACGAAAGCTTCGGGAACAGCCCTCTTGTCATAACGAAAGGCTAACGATGGCCTAACGAACTCGTTAGGCTAAAGAGCGCTTCGGGAACATGGGCCCTGGTCTTCATGGTTGTATTGCTTTCAACACCATAGTTAGATGTGAAACTAATGTAGTGGTCTCTTTTTTATATATATATGTACCTGTTTTGTAAACAGAACATTGAGGGCGCTGTTTCTTGGTCCCTTGATGAAGAGAAAGAGTGTACATGTTTGTTCTTTGTTTCAGATGCATGTATTCAGTGTAGTGCTTGGGTCTGGGAATATGACCAAGCATTGACACAGCAATACTGGTCTTTTCTCTTTCCAGTAACTTTATTTGTGGTTTTTTTTTTGGGGGGGGGGGTGGCGTCCATTCTCCATTCCTTTTCATTTTGTCATCTCCCATTTTAATGGCACCTTCATTGACACCAGCGACATCATCTAGATGAAAATAATTATAATAATTGTCCTTGTATAAAATTTGTCACACTCATTTATAAAAAAGTGGAAATCCGTTATAAAGGTCGAGGGTGTTTTTGCAGGGTCTGGCCAATTCAATAACCCGTCATTTTTTTATCGTACCTGGTTCGGTGCCCCGGTATCCACTAGTGGCCATTATGCAACATACTTGTTCTTTCACATTATTATTTGCTTATGTTTTACATTGAATTGTGAGTTTTGTATATTCAAATATTTGGTCAAAATGATTTGAAATATTTGAATACTAAATTATTTGTAAATGAACAGCCCTAATGTGATGTGGGAATATATCTCATGTTCATGTGCAGTAGATGGACATGTGACTTACATGTATGTTTGTTTTGTGTCAGTATTGCCTGTATACATACTAGGTATTGGCACTAGTCAACAAGTGGATCTGCTGGTACTTACATGTAGCAATTGCGTAAGAGTGATCAACGCACGTCATCACTTATTGGTTGCTGATATTTAATGGTAATTTTAAGAACTGGCATTTCAAGAAAAAAAGATCATTGAATTTGAAACAGTCTTTATTTGCAGAAGGACACTTGACAATGTGTGTTTTCAGTTTTAAAATTTCCCACTTTCCATTCATTTACCTGAGACTCAGTCAATACATGTACCTCTATGCTTTGCTTATGTTCTTAGGCCATTGTCGTTGAAAGCATTGAATTAAAAATCATGGCCTTATTAAGTATTTAAAATTTCTTACTTACATTTTGTAGGTGAGAAAAAAGTTTCAATATTGCATTTCGTTAATTTGTACATGATCTTATGTATTTTTGTATCTAGACCTATTTATTTTTCAAATGCAGGTGAAATAGGAAAGTTCCATTGAACTTGTGACCAAATTAAAAAAGGAAGAGGATCTTCATTAAAAGAAACGGATCCGTAATGTGACGTCACAAAATCACACAGATTTGTCTGCTGACCCCATTGTTTGAATTCAGACAGTTTCAATTTTGGGGTAGCTTGCGGGTTGAGCATGTTGAGAGAAAAATCATCAAAAAGACACTCTTTCTGTGTTCAGTGTGAGATAAATTTTTTATTTCTCATGTCAAGAAATTTAATGATTATAGTTCTAACAAATAAAGCGAGGTTTGTTGAGTGTTGAAGATCCTCTTGAACTTCAAGTACATGCAGGATCAAATGTTTGTGAGTGCACAACTGCACATGGGGCACACCAAGGGGGGCACTGCAGTTATTGAATGTCAGGATGTTAATTCTTTAACATTTGAGGTTTCAAAGGGGGATTTTTCTAGTTATGAAAATTATGAAGAGTATTTTCTCTTAGTTTCCGGAGAATTTCAGAATTGACCTCAATGCACACATACATGTACATGTATATGTATGTGTAACATGTATGTGTAACATTATTAACAGTTACACAATTATCAGTGGTTCACCCTGAACATTTTAGAGAAAAAAGTGCAAAACACAACCGAAACTAGTCCAACTGTGAAATTTGGACTGATGGGCTTTACAGGAAAACATCAATACCGTAAGTACTTGTTGCTCACATTGTCATGATGTTGGACATTGGAGAGCCACATAGATATTGATAAAGGTTGGTTTGTTTAAAATTGTTATTAATTTTGTTAATGCAAAATGTATTTTGAGATGGGAGCAAATGCTAGAGAAGATTGTAGGCAGGCTCTGAATGGCCTAGACAAAAGAATTTGCTACCTGCAAATGTTTGCAATGTTGTGTCGCTGAGATGAGCTGTCCCCTGACAGACTGGACAAACTGACAAATGGTGATGGTTGTGACAGTGCCTTGTCTCATGCATCATGGGTTCTTAATCTTAAGGTGGTCATCCACCTGATATACATGTACAACAAACCAACAGGGCCACATAATAAAATGAAGATAGTGCTAGCATTGCCATATCTTACTAATGTAGGATACCACGTCTCATAGCAGTGAAGTATTATCTGGCAGTAGACAATGAAATATGAGGAGTGGTTGTGGCAAGTGCCGTGTTTCACAAACACTGTAACATCATTATGATATCATCAAAATAGAAGATTTTAAAACCCATAAAAGATTTGATTGGCTGTTGCAATATGAAAAGTGACATTATGATACATCATGCATGTAGGTTCAACTATTATATTTTCATAATTTTTATGATTTTCCATCAACTTGTGTGATTTTTGTACAATCCCAATTCGTCAGGTATCATGAAAAAAAACATTAAAGTTTCTTTATAAATATTTACCCAACAAAGTCTTCAGCCTTCAACAAAGAAAAGAATACGTGCAGAAGAGCATGCACAGTCAGTTTAAACAGACCTTATCTTTAGTTTTTTCTCTAAGTGATGTATGTTCACGGTTTGTATTGATTTAACTGGCAATTTCATGTCATGTTAAAAATTTCTTCTGCTAGAATACATTCCTGTAAAAAGCATTTGTCATTCTAAGATTGCATCTTGTGATGTCCCGGATTCTCAGGGTTCTTAAAAACAATCTGTCCTAGAAAAAAAACCTTGAAATAAGTATGACACAAACCTTGAAATGTACCGGTATTATTTTGTGCCGTGGCACAATGTTTTCATCTCCATTTCAGGCCTATTTTGTGCAGTTTGTTCTTTGTTTGATAGTTGGAGACATGTTAAAGTTTACTCAAAGAGTAGTCATGTACCTGTACATTCAGTAAAATCTGGGTAAGTTACGTGCCTGTACAGTTTTCATGAGAAAAAGGACATGTTTTACTTGCCATGTGTAGTGATTTAAAGATCTTGAAAAAAAAAATGGTTTATTGATACATACAGCACATCACATTTTCTAGTAAATAAATAAGTCATATATTGATTGCAATTAATTAAGCTTGATGACAAGAGGCATTTCATACAGTGTACAATGTATACATTATTATATTTCAGTATATTTTTGTATCTGATTGTTTTTTTTTAGGGAAAGATAAATCTACATGTCAGTAAACACTGGTTAAGAATACATATGTCACTGGGGAAGTTGCTTATCTTGAAGTATTGTCACGTTGGAACCTGTGATCTGGTACATAATTCAGTCTGTTACACCTTTCATATATTGATCACAAGTTTTTCCCTTTATTATCATATTGATGAGCTCACTGACATATTGATGAGCTTGTCCTACTTACAGGTAAGCCAGTCAACTTCCTGTCTACATCAGGTCTTCATTCAAGTTTGTCTCACAATTTCTGAATCAAGAATTGTTATTATAATCATCAGATAAACACAAGGGAAACTGACTGAAGTCATTTCAATGACTTGAAATTCAGTCAGTTTCCCTTGTGGTTATTTGATGATTATATTAATTAAAAAGCCGTATCCTCTTTGAGTGAACCCACATGTACCGTTCTCAGGTTACAGCATTGCTGCGTGTATTGATGAAATTCCCACTCCACTCTCCAGTCAATTTTTCAATTTTTTTTTATTGTTTTGTATCAGTCCATTTTTAGCAAACTTAGTTAAAGGTACAATACATGATACATACTTTGTCTGATCAAACATGTACATGAAATAATAAACCTGTGAAAATTTGAGCTCAATCGGACATCTGAGTCACGAGAACATAGCGAAAAGCCAACTCAATTTGTCTTATAAAACATGAAGAATGGTTTTCATCTTACCCCGAGATCAAAACTGTTTTCGGTCATTGTTTTACTAATTTCTGGATAAATACAGGATTTCAGGTTGAAATACTTTAACGGTATGTTTTTACCAGCACCATCTTCATACCTTGAGTGAAAGGGGATAATTAAAACCACTCAAGTGGGGGTGTCCTTTGTGTTTGTTCCAAAAATCGTTCCGACAAACAATCTTTGGAAAAGACACTAAATCTTGATTTCCTTGAAAAATCAAGTATCTGATGAACCAAGATTTCCCATGGTGACTGTTTGCACTATTTACGAACTGTTGGGCCCATTTTCTGTCTCAAACTCAATTAATTTTTTTGGGGAGGCCTTGCAAATCCTATACATGCTCCCTTTAAACAACTGATTAAATATGTGGTGTATCAGACTATGCTAGTATTAAGGAGTTCAATTTGTATTACATGGGTGATTGAAATGTAGTTTTGTGATGAATAAATGGAGTACATTAATGTGCTGGCATTAAGTGGGACTACAGATTGCAACACAAGGTTAAAAATAGCAGTGAACAAGTGAATTATGTGGCCATTACATATGTATGGTGGCGCTATGTGAGAATAGTGAGCTGACAGTCAAAGCACACACGTAATGTACACATCAATTTATCAGCATTAGTACTAAAAGCAGTTTCTGACTTGCTGTAAGGTGTACACATGTATCTCACAATATTCACTTTTGCCACTCAGGGCAGGAACTTCCCCAAGCATATAAAGTGATTATCTTTTTGTACTTGATCAGTGCCCTTCAAATAGGGTACGTTTGTGATTATGAGTGGCTGGCTTCAGTACTAAACCCTAATGAGGTTAGTCCCACTGTCAAAAGTTCCTGTTCGGACACAATTTTTCGGGACTCACTTTGGGGCTAACCCCGCTTACAAAATATGTAGGACTACTGGACTACACCCTCTACCATGCCCTGGGGAGGAGGGGGGGTTCCTTTAGGATTTTTATTACTTACCTACATGACCTATGACTTCTGAGCTATCCTGGATCCCATATATCTGGTATTGTGACCCTTGGAGGTTTGTGTGATTATCGTGGTACATGTAGCCCTGCACAGCTAGCTACATTACACAGCATTTGCCTACTCACCTCTTGAAAAATGGCCACTAGATGTCCAATTTCAAAGAAATGATTCTGAATAAATTAATGATGAACAGGTTTTCATCTTTGTGGATTTAGACCTTTTTTTTATTTCCCTTTTGTGCAAAACAAATTTCAATAAAAAATTAAACAAGTATGCTCTCAGCCAAATGGTAGATCGGTGCAATATATAAGGCCTACAGTCATTATTTATTCATGAAGTCATGTAAATGGTAGTCTTTGGTCAATTTCCCATGAGAAGTTTCTCTCCTTCCCGGCCATCTATTCTGATTCACCATGTATTATCTAATGTACCAATTGTCATTTTAGCACTTTTCCATTCCTTTTCCCTACTCCATGTGCCAAATGAGTGGGAAATTGGGTAATTTAACAAAAATTGCGGTTAACCTCTGGTCAATTTAATCACCTTCATCAAGTGTTCAGTATAGAAGAATAGGGCTTGATTAAAAGTGCTATATTTGTTCCATCCTGAAAATCGTATTTTTATACTTCTCTTTCCCATCAATCGATGCTCTTAAGAAGGTTGTGGAAGAGAGTGTTTGTTGGGGATCCAAGGGAAATGGCCGACACTCATGAAGGAAACATGAGCTGTTGTCGTTTGATGATGTCTTTCCAAAAGCGACATCTTGCCGCCTTTTCATCCTTCAAATCGGACGATCGTACCTATAATAGCTTCAACATATAGAGGACATTATCTGAAATACTACGTGCATATATCAGTAGCCATTTTATTTGGGTAAGGACAAGGCATGTGGAAGTGTGCGCCAAAATGTGGGAACAGGAAGTGTTCGTGACCATGACTAAATTATGTAATGCATTTCCAACCCTTCTATCCCTGCTGTGGCCCCCCAGTCCCGGAGTTACTGATGTTTTATGAATGTAAGGTGATTTTTGAGTTTGTGGTCTGGTACTCAAACCCCGCTGAGGGCATCAATTAACCACAACCTAACCCGAAGCCAGCCCCTTGTATGAACTTACTCATAGACACTTAGGTTTCCATCATAGAAGTGTCGTTCCCCAAGGGCGAATTGATTGCCTTGTCTCTTTAAGGACAAGGTTATAGCCCTGGATCTATCATCAAAAATACATACATGTACTATTGCTATGCTCATAACTAGTGTCAACATACAGGAGATCCCTGGGCATCATTAGCTGTTTCGCATGCAGCGGAACAGCTCTTGTTTTTCTTATTTATTTTTTTCTTTCTTTTTTCTTTTTCCACTTTTTTCCCATAGACATAACACAGGGTTTTTCTAAGAGCCACTTCTCCCCTTATGCCAATTCCGATCAACTTCATACTTGGCACATAGTTAGACCACCACCCCGAATAGTGTCCCGCATATGTACGTCATCATGACGTCATCACATGCACCATGACGTCATCCTAAAAGTGCAAATTTCAGGGCTCTTTATCTCCAGAACTGCAAGTCCAATGCAACTCAAACTTGGTATGCAAGTATATGGGGACATGTTATATACAAAAATTGCAGTCACGTGTTGATTACGTCATCGTGTGATTTTATACGAATTATTCAATTTTTGGACCTTTTCTTTATATCTCATGAACGACAAATCGTATTTTCGAAATTCTTTCAGCAAAATGTTTGTTAGGCTATAGGCACATGCTAAAAAATACCAAAAAATTGTGACGTCATGATGACGTCATCAAAAAGCCGATTTTCAGATTCACACATAAGGGAATATCCGATGGTGATGAAACTTGGTGGGTAGGTAGGAAATGGTACTAATATCCCAAATGTGAAGTGACGTCATGATGACGTCATCGGCTGATTTTTTATTGATTTTTGAATATTTAATTTTGCCATTTTTTCCCAGAAACACATATAAGCGAAATATCCGATTGTAATGAAACTTGCTGGGTAGGTAGGAAATGGTATTATTATCCATAATGTGGGTCCAAATGATGACGTCATCGCCTGATTTTTTTTTATAGATTTGTTTGTATAATTAATGTTGCCATTTACAGTCAATATAACACAAAACACAGGTTGTGGAACTTTTTGGACCGCTGATATGGCTATCTATAGTAGTCTGCTAATTGTGTACACGTGAACGGAGCACAACGAGCTAGAAAACCAATCATTTTGCTGTTTCCACCGCCCATAAGCACTACCATACATACTGTGCTCACTGGCCTATAGTAGACTCTGCCATTTCTGTGTTTCTCACGGCCATCTTGTGTTTGTATACGTGCATATTGATGGACGAGTGACGACGTTGCTCATAATGTTGTTTACGTTGTTAGGCTATTTCTCTGTACTGGGCCAATTGTATACATGTTTAGTTTTTATATTTTATAAAACATATGCAAAACAGCTCAGCGTTTGTTACCAACAAACACAGGTCTAGTTTACCATTGGTTTTATGACCATGTGAACCAGTCATTGACCTCCATTTTCACTAATGAGCTCGTCAAATGTTTCATTTAAAAAGAGAGAACTATGCAATGTTATAAATGAGAAGTGACATGCCCCTAGGTCACATTGTTTTCTTTCTATAGATGCAAAATAAGTGACATGTACTACCCTGTTGCGCTGTTCTTTTCTTTATTATTGAGATAACATCATCTATTCTTTTAAATTGTGGAAACACAGACTGAGGTATGAATGGAAAATTTAAAATAAATATCAAATTTTAAATGTGTGAATGTAGCAACTGATGCTCTGTGGTGCATTTTACATCCATCCCATGCAACAAATTGTCAGTGCTTCTTGCAACGTGTGCATATTTGCTACTTACTTTTTTTCTTTTTGCATGTTATTTCCTGAACTTCCCAAAGGCTAAAAATAAAATAAATAAATCCATTTACATGTAAGCATAAAATAACAGATTTGTGGTGTTTAAAATCCCATGAGATTGAGAATTGATGTGCATGCCAAAATATAGACACAAGAATGTTGTCATGCATGGGGGTTACTGTATATTGGCAATTCCATGACAGAGTGGACGTGGGCACTAAATGTTTTAATTCATAATTTGTATGCGGCATCCATAAAGTACTGAATGCATAGTTCAGTTTGTGGAACAAATTGTTCCAGTATTTTTGGAGGATTTGTTAGAAGTCAAATGAAATTGAAGTGGAAAGGTCATTTCAATGTTAAAGTTCGTTGCTAAATCCAAAGTTAGCCATAAAGTTAGCAGTGGAGTTTGCAACTCATATGAGCATACCGAGACACTGTATTGAGGGAGCCTCTTTGCTTAAAATGCTCTAAGGGTTGGAATAACATTTAATCTGTTTTGATGTGGGAAATCATGGCTGTATATCTCTGAGAGCACTGCATCCACATAAAGTTCCATAAGAAACTTGTCCTGACGAGGTCTCCTCACTTACCTTACTAATAGAATCACAAAACAGAGGAAAATCCAGTTTCCTCCTGATGGTTTATTTCCCAGTCACTCCTGATCTTCATCTCCTTTGCCCCATGCTATCTCACACATACTCAGGCCATCAAGGGTTTCATTTTTATTATTATTAACCTTCCTATTTCCCATCTGCCCAAGTCCCACAAGACTTACTTATCTTACTCAGATCTGGGTCGTTGGGTTTGTAACCTAAAGGAAAGTCTTCCCCTTTCTGCCCTTTATGTCCTATTAGAGTATTCATCTTTCATCTTTATAGGATACCAGGTAATATGAAACAAAGAACCTTCTTATTCCCTTACTAATTCCTGGTCTTACTAAGATCAAGGTTATCTTTGGACTTTTAAGTGTTTCTCTGTGTCTTTTCTGATACCTGATGAGTGCAGTTGAACTAAAAAAAGAATTTCTATTGCTCACCTAAAAGAAATATTTGACTGTTTGGCAAAAGAAAGAATTATTTATATTTATTGACAAAAGTACTTCATAGACGTATGCATTTTCTTTGTTTGCTTTATGTTTTTGTATGTTTATTTTGTTGTTTTAAGATGTTTTCATCTCATTTCCAAATACATAATGATACGTTTTTGTATTTATAATGGAGGTGTGTTTTCTTCTTTGAAGCAAACCAGAGCTGACATTTCTGGCTGAAAAAAAGAGACAGAAAGTAAGGTCACTCCAGTGGAAATAGCAGAATGTTCCTGGGTGATCCACCTTCAAAATCCATCTCAATGCTTCCTTCTCTTAACAGCCTTAATCAAAACGCCATTGAACCATGCATGCCAAGAGTCACACAAGGTTAGATGCGCAAGAAAGCACATAATGCCCACAGTCAGGCTTGCTGTTGCATGCCTTGACAGGCTGCCTTGACAACCGTTACTAATGTGTTGCCATGGCAATGCTGGTAGCCTTGGTCATTTGGCTCGAGGCCTTTCCAGTTTTGGATGCACCATGTACATGTAAGTGTGGAGGAGTAGCCTGCCATGGATGTAAATAGGGGTGGGAAGTATCACATGACTTGTCAATTGACATAATAAATGCCAGTCGTGCATAATTACATATAGAGTCACACATGTATGTATTTGACCTTGCAGCAAGATGGAATGCCACACATTTTGTTATATTATTACCAAAAAGAAGTCGTAGTAATAACTTCTCCAAACAGACTGTAATTTGAATAGATGTAGTGGTTCATCTATTTTGCCTCAAACCAATAAACCACCTGTTAATTTTCAAGCTAATTTTCACACATTTCACTCCCAAAAAGAGGTAATTCTACATGCGTATTCAATTAAAAAAGAAGAAGCAAAAAATGACATTGTTTACTAGATTGTACATTGTAGGCCTATATGCCCGGTTTGCAATATAGTTGAAGTAGCAATTAACACTTTTTGATCATTCATTATACCCAGAAAATTATCAGTTGGAGAATAATTTTCCTGCAAATGAGGAAGGACTTAATATGACAACCATTTCCCTTTTTCCCCATTTTGATGGCAAGTGCAATGGCAGTGTGATAGCACACAGTGTGTCAGCTTGAAGCCACTCATGAAACTTAATTGAGTCCATTGTGTGACACAGTTTGCTTTCTGCCAATGTAGGGCAGGATTATGCTCATGAAAAATCCTACATGTACACAGATCCATCAAAGGGACACAAACCCTGCAGGTATAAAATTCCTTGCATTCAATGAAAATTGAGGATTGTAGAAGGAATTATGTGACAATTCACTGTCTTCCACTCAGTGTCTGAGCTCATTTCTGTCATTCTACTGGTGACAAAATGAATGAATAATGTACAGAATAAAATGATTTTTGGCGCCAGCTGCTCAATTAGTGTGCCTTATTTAAAACTGACCCAAATTGTTATAAACAACCTGATTGTTTGAAATCAGACGGAAGGTTTTAAGGTCAAAATATGCTGCACTCATTGGAGAGTGAAGTCTGAACAGGAAATTCTGCATTTGTGAGGTAAGGCATCTGTCTTTGCTTCAATGTGAAAGCCATATTTTACAAACACATGAGTTGAAGAAGCTAGAAGATATTTGTAGGCAGTTGGGCCCAGGATGCACAATTGTAAACATCATTAGAGATGCAATGTAGATGTTTAGGCAAAAGGATTTTCAAAAAATAACAAGCACCAGCTTTGAAACAAAAATCAATTCAGTATGAATGTGAATTGTGGAACTGTGAAATGGACAGTATTTTGTATTTTATATAATGGATGGACATGCCTTACAAACTGCCAATAAGTAAGAACTCTTCTGGAGCATGGGGTTTATGTACTTGGCATACCAGGGGTCGATTTCACGAAGCCCTACGATCGATCGTAACTCAAGTTACAAAGGATAACCCATCATAGATGGCCTATCCTATGTGGGGCTGCAGTGCATCAAAGATCCTACGATTGATAGTAAGTTACGATGAGTTTGGTGAAATCGACCCCAGCTCAGTAAAATGGAAAAGCTATAACACATTCAGACATTGTTGCTCCATTTGTGCATATAGTTTGTGCATTACACAGATAACGGAGCATCACATGCAGACAATATGAATTTTTTCCGGAACATGATTTACATTTATAAGTGGCTCTTTAGTGACAAATCTTGTAGTAAAATAGATTAATCAACACAACTACTTGTATGTATAGTGACTATAGTGGACATATTATAAACCTGCTAGTGTGTAACACTGATTTGTCAACACTCGTCTAAGGATTGTAGTGGAATTCAGGATATTCACAAAGGAAAAAAATGCATTTTAGTGTTGCTTGATGGTGATTCCTACATCATTAGTATGTTGAATTCCTCTTATGGTTCATTGTATACAGCCAATGTGCATTCATAATAGTAATACAGGATAATAGATTAGCACAAATACATTATGTAGTACAGTACAGGTGTGTCACATTGAACAGGAAGCTTCCTGTTTCCTGCCATTAGATGCCAGATCTTACACACTGGGAATATCACAATTCATATTCATGACACCATGCTTTGACTGGCTGGAGTGGCTTTTTTTACTCTTTACATATTGGCTAATTGTCGACAGATACAAACCAGGCTTTTCAGTTTCACAGCACATGTAGGCCCACATGTACATGTACAATGTACAACTGGTCTGTAGTGTGTTTTTATAATAGCGTGTTTTTTATATGCAAACAATTGTTCCTTTGTTTTTTCCAAAATACCAGTCAGTAATGCTGCAAGGCTTTTTGACAGTTGACCAAGGAATAGCGCTCCACACCTGCGCTAAAAATAGCACCGGACCTCAGACAAACATTGCAACCATGCAAGCGTGTGTGCGCGTCCGCGTCCATGTACACTACGTACACTACGTGTGTGTGACAATGTTTGTCTGACAGCCGGGGATTTTGTGACGTCATTAGTGCGGAGCGCTATTAACAATCATTCAGTTCAAATGTGGACTGTTTGTTATGTCTATAGCATCCTATTAATGTGGAAAGTGTCATGTGAATCGTGTGTGCTGTAATGCAAAGGGAATTATCACTATGCCATATTCTCAATCAATATGAAAACTTTTCAGCACATTTCAACACATTTGTTAATGTGTTGAAGTCATGTTTAATTTTGCATTGCTAATTGCAGTATGAACATGATAAAATTCCTACTCATTAGAGACCTGTCAAAGGATAACTCATCCAGGATTGGAACAAAATAATTGGTTACATGTGTTTAGAACTTCTTCATATTAGGAGTGACACCATCTACATGTATTGACAATGATTGACATGTAAATGCAGAGTCATATGCATAGATGAATTATTCTACATTATTACAAGAAGACACCCCGAACCTGCTAAATGATCTAATTCTTTGTGAGTGTGAAATTGTGGAAAGCATAGACAGTAGCTTGCAGGTTGTTTTCATGATCTCTTCTGCAGACAAAGTAGTACATTTCCCTGTTACTGACAACCATCACGCCTAAAGATTGTGCAGTTTAAGGCCACTGCACAGTGTTTGATGTTGATGGTGTCAGTCAGGACTTCATGGCAGTGTTTTCTTTGAGCTGTTAATTGTTCTTTGTGCTGGTTGGTTCACCAGTGGACACTGTTGGTAAACCAGTTGCCATAGAGTGGTGTGTGCACATCCTGCCAATGTGTATCATGTACATTAATCATTATACAATGTGTATGTATCACATGCAGATATTGCCAGTTCAGGATGCAATCTACATGTACAATGTACAATGTACAAGGTGCTACCTTCACCTTCATAGAATAAGCCAAAGATAGCTTTGGGACTGGTAGCATGTGATCAGGTTGTTGTACTTTGTATCCTTAAAGGGACAAAACATGCAAATGGGTGACAATTCCTTGAAGAATCCACTCTGTGTCCTGACATGCTGTGTAATAATCCACACAGCCATTTGACATCCACATAGCTCCTTACAGGACTGAATACAGGTCTGGCACTATGCCAACCATCTGCGATATGCTGATGTAGTCATGCAAGCCAAGACTAAAAAAATGTTACACATCATTAACCAATTTCCCAGCCTGTTTTACCACTCTTCCATACCCTCACTTAGAGAAATCGGAAATTGATGTGATGGTTGATTGAACACGTTGGATTCCAACCCCTATTTTTTTTCTTTTTTTCTTCTTCCTTCTTTGGACATCACTCGCCTAGCTACATGTATTACTGTCATCTGCATTGGTAGGTACAGTGGCATACATGTATCTCAGGTGACTGTTCAAATACTTTGCATCCATCAGTGAATGTTGGGGTATTGGTAAAGTTTTACACAGAAATACAATGATATTTACCCTGGGAATGGTGTAGAATAGTACTAAGAAACAAATGGAAAGAACAAAGATACATGTATTCTTTCTGATAGGTCTATAATTCAGTGGTTGTCAGGAGACTGGAAACTTCTCCTGACACAGCCCTGAAGATTGCAGGACTGAAGAGCATGCCTTCCATGTATTCTTCTAGAGTTTATCATGTTGTGTGTCTGTAAAACCTTTGTTCAGTTCCATTGTTTCTTACACCATACTTACAATTTGGGCAGCATTAAATCACATTTGTAAGCCAGCATGTGCATTTGTACTGTAGAACATTACAAGTTGGTTTCGGTAGCATCAGACCCTTACGATCCCACATCCCACAAATTCCATATTGCAAGATTTTTTGAGGATTTTAAGACAGAAGGATCCCAGTTGCCAATAGGTTTTATGAGGGGTTGCTTATCCCACAAACCCTGAATCTAAAGAATGCACCATTTGTAGAGATACTACACAGTATTACATGTAGATTATGACCCAAGAGTTTGCCCAGAATTACTATTTTATAGCATCAACATTATTATCTTCAGGGAAATTCACATTTGAAACCTGGTCCTGCAGTGAAATCAAGTCAATATAGTAGTGTACCAGACATTATTCAAATGTATTACTTCAAATGCCAAAAGAAATAATGAACAGCTTTCATTGTTCTTGAGTCTGAATTCTCATTCATATCCTCTGATTATACAAGTATCCTTCCTGTTCAATCAAAATTGAAATCCATTGAAGTGCATTTGCAACAATGAAACAAAAATGTAACTACGTCCATCCTTTTGAGCAAGCAGTACTTTGTTCATTTTGCAGATTGTAAGAAACCAACATGATAACTGCAGCTGTTGTGTCTTGTATAATTCCCATGTAGCGTAAATTACATTGAAATCTGAGCCAGTATGAATCATTTTTTCATACATGCTGAACAAAAAAAATATTCAAATACATTCATACCACTGCCTTACTGTTGGAAGACAGATCAATGTTGCGTTGTAATCGTTGCAAGATCCCCTCTCAAAATCTTCTGACTGTCTTTCCAAAGTATTGTATTTTCAGGGGTGTGTGATATCTCCGCGTTTTAGCGGTTTTCCGCTTTTTTGATGAATTTGCCGCATTCTATTTTCAGCTTTTTTGATGAATATGCCGCATTCTATTTTCCGCTTTTTTTATGAGAGTGCCGAATTATATTTTCCGCTTTTCATCCCCACGCCAGCACCGACTTTTTCTTTGTATTTGTTTTATTTCTTCCTGCCGGCATGACAGTCAAACAAACTTTACGGGCAGAATACGTGCAGAAACACGGCTTGAATACCGCACCGCAGTATATGCACACGGTACTACGGTACTGTTCAGTTGTTGCACGTGTAAAATCATGCCCCGATCGTAAAATGCAGTTCATAATGTAAAGCGAATTGAGATCGACTATCCAATCACAAAAATTGTAACACTCTATGTCGGCGCTACATATTTTTACATTGTCCAATCAGCGGAAGCGTTGTATGAATGATAGCGCCATGCTTTGGTTTAGCTACATTAAAATAGCGTCTGGCAACCAGACACTCGCTGCGCTATGATTGGCTGCCATGAACGTGAATGACACTTGGCTTCGCTGGTCCACAGTAGCTAAAATCGTGTGCGATGTCGCGTGCGTGCAGCGTGCGTGATGGATATGTTTCTCGAACGTGATCGTCGCTTTTGGGGAAGGTTTTTCATGATATTTTGGGGATTTAGTATGTGAAAAATGAGTTTATACTTGGCCAAATCGGACAAAACAACCGAGTGAAATTCAGGTAAGATTTACCTGATCAGGAAAAATTATTTTTACGGTAGGCCTAGGCCTGTTTTTTTTTTACAGCGGGATCTGGAGGCGGGTGTAGGAATAAAATTCCTCCATGTGCAACGCTACAACCCCCCAAAAAACATTAAAAAGTTAAGAAAAGAAAATGATGACGTCATCACGATCGGGATTTCCAATTTTTTCCGCTATTTTTTCAAACTTGCTCTCACACCCCTGATGAGGCAAATTGTACTTGAATTTCAGTCGGTTATTTTGTCCATATAGCCAAGCAGAAATATACTTTGTTTCATACTTGATTTAAACAAATATTGTGACAAGCCTTCCAAAAGCTATGATCGCATTGTAAAAGAAGTAAACATCGCACACACCGCATGCACACCCCAGTCGGCCTAACCCTCTTGAAGCTTCCACAACTGGTGTCCCTGCACGTAAGAGCTACGAATTCAAGGCATGCTGCAAACGTGCACCAGCTAAGTCAATTCGTAATCAAGTGTAGGTGCTAGGCATGCAGGAGGCCTAGATGCACTGGTGCACACTGTACATCTATGTGTGTATGTGGTGCAGTCAAGTACAGATGTAATAGAGCTTTTGCCATGGCATCATTTGATGTTTTTATTCACTAAAGATTGATCCATCTTGTCATTGATACAGTCATTTTGTATAACACTCAAAGGCTGTTGATTCCTTAGCTTCTTTGCCTTTGTTCTAGGTTCCCCAAATGGATGTATGATGAATGAGTAAATGAACAGTTAGCATGTAGCTTCGTTCATTCCAAAATAGATACATGCTGCCATAAAGATAGCACAAGTGCGAAATGGGTCATTGACTGTTCAATCTAGTAAGACGTGATACAGATTATAATCTCAATATCATGTCATGTAATGAAGGTCAGTCAGTCTGTGTACTGTGTACAGTTCAAGTGTGTTTATTTGATTTGAGACAAATTGGTTGACTGGCTATGGATTAAGCACATGTCCTTCAGTTTTCATCTGTCATATTTGCACATTTACATCTGCAGTTGCTGGATTTCTGAGCCCACTATGGGTCCAATGTCCATTCTTGACAAGTTGACATAAATGCTGTGGCAGCTGTGCATAGGCAATGCCGGTCATATTTGAAAAGTCTGTACCTTCCCAAAACCACCAAACTCCAGCTGATTCAGGACAGATCTCATGCTTCCCCTGGATTTACATTTCAATGATGAAATTTATGGCTAGAAAGCCTTGCAAGAACCAATCAATTTGATATATTCCTATCTTGTTAAACAGATGTTGTAATTCATCATGGTTTCAGTCAGAATACAATTTGTCATCGTGTACATGTACATTACGTACAGTATGCATGGAATATAAAGCCCATCCACATTATAGTGTCATTAACCTAACAATCATTCAGGTAATCACAAACTCACATTTGCAAAGGTAAAAATTACACCAAGAAACTATTGTCAGTTTAAGATGCTTAAGGTGTTTTTCTGGGACACAAATGATTTGTGAATGACGTGTACACTGTATGTTGATAAAATGGCTAAATAAAAAAATCAGAAGGTTTTTTGTAGAACAAAACATGACCCGCGATGTGGGAACCTTCCCTAGAATTTTTTTTAAATGTCAAAATTTCCAGTGAGCAAAAAACAACGCCCACGAGCAATTGATGACTCTTCTGAACCCTGCAGTGGACCCTGCAGTGGTTCGGGAATTCTTGCAGCATACATGTAACAGTGAATGTTGCATTTTGCCATTTTTTGACATTCGTGTCCTTCACAAATTGTTTGTGTATCCCGTGAAAAACCGGCTTTGCTAGACTTCATTTGGCGATATTGACAAGAAGAGGCTTTCTTTAGTTCTACAGCACAGCTAAAATCACTTTCTTATGGCACAAAAGTGTAAAACTAAATTATTTTAATTTTTATATTATTGAATTGAATTTTATTTCGTTTATTTTATTTGGGGTTTTTGGTGGAGATGATTATGGTGGTTTCCAGGCTAGGAATGATAGTTATAGATTTTCAGAGGCATGGCATTGTGGATGTAGGCCAACCAACCAGTGATTGTGGCAAAATTGGAAGGAGGAAGAATTTCATGAAAGATTTCGAAAAGCTTTTATACAATGGAATTGATTGTAATGTAGGCCTGATGTTTATAAGGTGATCAGGCTGCTTCATTCTGAATGATCATTGAATTCAGTCAAATTCCTCATATTGAAAACTCTTGGCATTCTTAGTGTGTTTTTGGTATCTGGTCAGAATCTAGCAGTTAACCTGTGACATGGCAAATGCAGTCAGAATTGGCTTTACTGACGTCTGGCCTATTTTCACATTGTGCATATTTAGTGCCTTTGGGATCAGGTCCAAACATTCATGGATTTAACATAATTTGGTTGTCTTTTCTTGTATCACTGAAGCTGTAAATTGCAGTACATTTTTTTTTCAATATATGAGTTTTTTGTGTAGTTCATAATGTAAAATTCATTGTTAACTGTAGTTTGTTCATACAAACATTTTTGCAGCATATTTCACTTGGAATTGTTGACTTCCATTCCTTTAGTCTAAGCAGGTATTCTCTTTGGCAATTTAGAGATTGATGTGTTATTGTTACTCATACAATGTAACACCAAACATGATGATCCCTGCTCATTAATGTGTTAAATGAACAGCTTTTCTGTTCTGTTGATGCTTGTTTTTTTCTTTCATTTGTCTCCATTTAGCAATGGTTTCTGTACATAAACTATGTGTAGTTGTTTTCTGTATCACAAGTAATCAGATATCTTGATTTGTTTCCCCTTCTTTGGTTGCAGTGTGTGTTGTATCTTTGGGCGCTAAAGTTGCTGCACCGAGACACATTTTTTCTGTTGCGGGGCAACCATGAGTGTCGGCATCTTACAGAATACTTCACATTCAAACAAGAGTGTAAGTTTCCCAAGTTTTGAAAAAAGGATAACACATGATCAGCACTTAGCCTGATCCAAGACGTATACATGTTGGGAAGCAAAATGTATTGTTTTAAATACTCATTTCTCAAAAACTTAAGCACTACAAGTAGAGGTATTGTAATAGGCATCTTCAATCATTCTTACCATTCACCTATGTGTAATTTGATGCAAATTGTGGGCTTTTTATCTTGAAATCATCCCTTGTCCCTTTTTATAGTTGAACATTTCCCGATTCTTAACAATGCACAAAGTAGTCCCTCAAATGATTATGTGTTGCTGTCCAATAATTTCCAATGAAATCAACAGCAGCAACAACAGACACCACTGATATGTAGGAGCAAACAAGCACAATTTGCTCTGTGATTAAACACTTCTTCCATCCTATCCTACCACCTTGCATTTTCTGTCCAAGGTTAAAAACAAGCTTATGTTGCAGCCCCCCATCCCCCTCTACAAAGACCACAGCTCTTCAAAGAACACAGTGCCTTACACGGTGGGGGAAAAAGAGGACGGGACTGGACAAGAACAAAATAAACTAAGAAAACAAAAGCAAAAACAATAGTGGACAGGTAGGGTCTGGGAATAAGAATGTCATGAGAAAACGTTTGAATACAGACAGGCTCTGCCTCTCTGAGATCAACAGGGAGCTTGTTCCATAGGCGGGGAATGCTGCTGTGCTGAAGGAATTATCCCCTACTTTCCTCTTGGATCTAGGCATTGAAAGGCGGGTAAGGTCAGAGGATGAGCGGAGTCAATGTCTGCATGGTCATGCGCTGAACAAAAGCAAATTAGCATAGTCTAGACTGAACAGGACAGGACCAGACCTTTGACAGTGTGTTGACAGGCATCTTCAGAGATAAATGTTATATAGTTTACCTATGTGGTAGTTAATGGTCTTGCAAAGTAAACTGACATGATATGACATGTTTAGAGAACCATCCAGTTTAACACCTAAATTCGAACAAACGAACAAGAATAGTTGACTATTGGGGTCACCACCAACGTAGGGCTGGATGGCTCAGTTGGTAGAGCGCCTGTACGGTATTCAGGAGGTCGTCGGTTCGAATCCCGCTCCAGTCAATTTTTCTTTGTTCACTTTTCAATGACCTAAATTCTTAACGGAATTGGAAGCAGGATTATATAAATTTTCCAATCTCAACTCTAGATCTAAAAATGTGGGTAGTACATGGGTATGTACTCTATCAATCTCTCCTTGCTGTTTGGAAGAGCAGTGTATGGATGGCTGATATAACAAATGATATGTTATGTGGGTCGGTTTGCAGAAATGCCACTTACACCAGTACTTTCGAACTTCTCGCAATTAGGTCTCAATGTTTCGACTAGTCTGCTCTAGTCCTCATCAGGAGACTGTCTCCTGCGAAAGTACGAACTATTATTACATGGTGTTTCCGCAAACCGATCGATCCACATGCCAATTGTCACCATGCAAAGCCTCAAATCTTAAATGATATGTTGTCATTTAATCTTTCTGTCAACATATATTTAGAAAAACTGAAATGCATGAAATCTGTACAGTACAACTTGATACATGTATGGAGGAGTCTGAAAAAAGGCAGAAAATTCAATGGATACATGCATATACACGCACACACGTACAGTCAAATGTTGATGGGCAGCTTAAGCTGTCTGTATGCTTCCAGGCACCAAATATTTATGGGGAAGTTTATCTAATGTCAGTATATCTGATGTTGAGTTGCATGTCACTCCAACATTCTAATTACTTGGAGAGTCTGCCATGTATCAAATGGGTTGCCTTCAATTTTGGGGCGCTATTCAGAGCAGTAGCACGATGACATTATATCATATGGGTTTAGAATTAAAACTAGGAAGAATAATTCTGCACAAGGAAATAGCTTTTGAAAATGATTATATATTGAGATCATGAGCTAAATTACTTTAAGGAGTAGATAAAATGATGTTATGTTGTTAGAATTACGCAAATATAACTACATTTTGGTTTTGTCTTTATCACACCAGATTAAATGAAGATTGATTTTTTCCCCTGTTTCTTTCTTCAGGTAAAATAAAGTATACAGAGAGAGTTTACAATGCGTGTATGGAAGCGTTTGATTGCTTGCCCCTTGCAGCCCTTATGAACCAACAGTTCCTGTGCGTGCATGGAGGCCTATCACCTGAAATACATACGCTGGACGACATCAGAAGTGTATGTATATTGACCAGTTGCCACGAGTCAATTTATATGATTTCTGAATCAATAGGTTCCTTTTCAAAACATGATGACTTTTGAAAAGTAATCAGTATTCAGTGGTCTTTAAGGACCTTGTTGTGGCGGAGCATTTCCTGAGCAAGCTGTCCAATTCTGTAACTGTCAAAGGGAAAATTTAGAGGACCTACTCAAAGGAAGGAAGCTTCAGATCACAGATGTACAATGAAGGATTCTCCCTCAGTCCCTCCCCCTTGAAACTGTTTCAGAGAAAGATGCCCCATTACAAGAGATGCCATGTCTGAAAGTGTCCTTACCCTATCCCTCAAGAAAGAAAATGGCATACCTGATATTATGCCTTGGGTTATGATACACATGAATACATGATATGTTCATAATGTGACTGGCTTCTGTCTGTTCTCTTTCTGTAGCTGGACCGGTTCAAGGAACCACCTGCCTTCGGCCCCATGTGTGACATTCTCTGGTCCGATCCTCTGGAGGAGTTTGGTCAGGAGCACACATCAGAGCATTTCAGTCATAACTCAGTCAGAGGCTGCTCCTATTTCTATAGGTGAGGGTCAGAGAGGTGTGAAAGGTCAAACTACAGCCTGTTTGCAGCTCAAGCAGTGATTGGATTTGTTGCTGTTTTACCCTTAGCCCCACTGTTGGTGATAACTTTAAAGAAGTGTATATTTTTCTGGCACTGTCATCCTTCCTTCTGAATAGCTAATTCTCCATACGTCATGCCAGCCTTCTGAATGTTATTTTGCCAGAGTTACTTTCTTATACTGCAAATTGGGAAGAGTAAGCTAAGAATGCTGGTGCCAGCAAAATATACATGTACACTGCCTAATTTTTAACCTGCGTCTTCAGTTACCGATCAGAATTGAAAAGGCTCGTTAAAAAAACGAAGTGGACAAATCTTACAAATCTTTCCCATATCTTTTTGGCTGGACGTGGACTGCTGTTGCATATTTAACCCCTTCAGCTCGGTATTTTGTATTTTATTTGCCCTGATTGTTCTGACCTCAGTATCAGACACTGGTTAAATAGAGGTCATCTGGCCTGGCTTTGTGTGCAGAGAGTTCGGCAAGCAATGTTTGAATGTTTGAATACAGCTGCACAAAAGCATATGTACCAGATGGGCTCCAATTTGTTTAGGTACATATATTCGGAACTCACAGATTGCGGTTAGCTCGAAAATGAAGATTTCTTTAAATTCAAATCAAGGGGGTCAATTTACCACAATGAGCTGAATTTTTGGACAGTGAAGATTCACAGAACCTCTTATTCCACACAATACCCCCATTCAATGTATTTCAATGAAATAGATACTCCCTGGGCGGAAGGGGTTGAATAATAACATGATATCAACATGACACATAGTGAGTGTCTGCATTTTGGGGTGTTTTTGGTCAGTCCAGGTAAGCCCATATTGATCATTGAAGTTAAGCACATTTCAGTCAACCTCTGTATCTGTTTAGGAAATGCATGCATTCATATTGTTGGTACAGATATTCATAGACTGAAGTACAATGGACATGGCGTGATACCTGATACACCTCTGAACTCTACCTAGTGCATGTTTCACAGTAGCATGCAATCAGTAACATAGAACCTAGTGTCACAGTTTGCTTGGAAACTTACGCAAATTCAAAACTGAGATTTTATTTCCGCTGAGAGGGACTGCAAAACAGGTCTCCAACAGCAAATAATACCCCAACATGCTATCTTCCCTTTGTTCTGAGACAATTCTGGGGATATGAACGGTATAAGTGCATAAGATTGCCGGCATTGAATAACCATACAGGCTTGCAACACCTCACATCTCCCCATGCATATCAGGTCTCATCCTCATTCATTGCAGGAATTGGGGTAGGGATTGTCAGAGGAATGGGGAGGGTGTCCATTTGTGAAAAGTTGTGAATATGTAAAATGATACAGGCCTAAGCTTAGACTGTAAAGGTGGGAGTTTTACTAAAGCACTAAAAGCAGAGGTTTGTGCGATGTTATGCAGTACTCTCTCACAGAGACTATTGACACATTACGTGGTTGCTGTAACTGGTAGATTTAAAAATCATGAAATCAAAACATCAAATGTTTCGGCATATTTCTGATTGTCAAGAATGTTCAGAATATGGTGTCTTTATATCTGAATCTAATAACATTAAACAGGCATTCAATTTTTACACGGATTTGCAGATTTTTGTTTGTTTATGAAATCCAGCTGCCAAAAAAGTCTGGTTTGTTTCTGACTGTCTGTCGCAGCGCTTCTTTCGAAGCGCAGATAGCTCTGATCCTTGCATCGATAAATCGCTGTGACCTCTTGTACAATTCCATATATTTTTGTCACGGTAACAATTACGTTGGGATAAGGTACTAAACCACGCTCGACTAGATACATTGTTGAAAAACATTTCGCATGTGCATGTCATACTTGTACGGATAGACCTAGATAGATTGAAATAACAAACAGACATGTCAAACTGACTTCTAGAAGGATATCATTGATCAAGACAACAGAAAAAATACCCAAACCATCGATAAAGGTAAAAAAAAAAAAGGCTGGAAGTGGGACTGGTTGGAAAAAGAAGTGAATTGAATTCCTGTTGAGTGTAATTTCCTTGGATTGTTATCCAACACATTGTCTCGGTTAAAGTGACCTGGTCACTCTCAAGCCATCACACGTGCATGTCATGATTTCTACACACATATTGGAAAAGCCCCCGTAATTAAGTCAGTGTTCATAAAAAAAGAAGAATTTTAAGACAAATAGGACAAGGTTTGGGTAGTGTCCATATTATAAAGTTGCTGTGTACCACCTGAGCTGCCCTTAAAATGTGCATGGGTAGGAAGCAGCAGCCAGTGGTGTTACTTATAATAGTCTGGTACCTACTCAGAGTTCTGAAAATACTCTTTTTGGTTTGTTTATACAGCTATCCAGCTTGCTGTGAGTTCCTACAACAGAACAACCTTCTGTCAATCATACGTGCCCATGAAGCGCAGGATGCAGGGTAAGTACATTGTGGGATACTGTCAAACCCACACCTCAACTACACTATCACCCTAAATCATTTCATGTGGGGAGGGGTAGAGAAGTCTAACTGATTGTCTTTCATTGTTCAGATGGAAGGGCTCAATATGGTTGTCAAGAGATAGGTTGTCTGGTAATTTGCATATTGGCCATAAAAAATAGAATGATACAAGTCTGCTGATGCTACATGGGCACTGTACAAATCCTGCCCCAACCTGGTGGAATGACCCATAATAGAATGGTACAAGTCTGCTGATGCTACATGGACACCGTACAAATCCTGCCCCAACCTGGTGGAATGACCCATAATAGAATGATACAAGTCTGCTGATGCTACATGGGCACTGTACAAATCCTGCCCCAACCTGGTGGAATGACCCATAATAGAATGATTCAAGTCTACTGATGCTACATGGACACCGTACAAATCCTGCCCCAACCTGGTGGAATGACCCATAATAGAATGCTATAAGTCTGCTGATGCTACATGGACACCGTACAAATCCTGCCCCAACCTGGTGGAATGACCCATAATAGAATGATACAAGTCTGCTGATGCTACATGGACACTGTACAAATCCTGCCCCAACCTGGTGGAATGACCCATAATAGAATGCTACAAGTCTGCTGATGCTACATGGGCACTGTACAAATCCTGCCCCAACCTGGTGGAATGACCCATAATAGAATGCTACAAGTCTGCTGATGCTACATGGGCACTGTACAAATCCTGCCCCAACCTGGTGGAATGACCCATAATAGAATGCTACAAGTCTGCTGATGCTACATGGGCACTGTACAAATCCTGCCCCAACCTGGTGGAATGACCCATAATAGAATGCTACAAGTCTGCTGATGCTACATGGGCACTGTACAAATCCTGCCCCAACCTGGTGGAATGACCCATAATAGAATGCTACAAGTCTGCTGATGCTACATGGACACCGTACAAATCCTGCCCCAACCTGGTGGAATGACCCATAATAGAATGCTACAAGTCTGCTGATGCTACATGGACACCGTACAAATCCTGCCCCAACCTGGTGGAATGACCCATAATAGAATGCTACAAGTCTGCTGATGCTACATGGACACCGTACAAATCCTGCCCCAACCTGGTGGAATGACCCATAATAGAATGCTACAAGTCGGCCGATGCTACATGGACACCATACAAAGTCTGCCCCAACCTGGTGGAATGACCCATAATAGAATGCTACAAGTCTGCTGATGCTACATGGACACCGTACAAATCCTGCCCCAACCTGGTGGAATGACCCATAATAGAATGATACAAGTCGGCCAATGCTACATGGACACCATACAAATTCTGCCCCAACCTGGTGGAATGACCCATAATAGAATGCTACAAGTCTGCTGATGCTACATGGACACCATACAAATCCTGCCCCAACCTGGTGGAATGACCCATAATAGAATGCTACAAGTGTGCTGATGCTACATGGACACCATACAAATTCTGCCCCAACCTGGTGGAATGACCCATAATAGAATGCTACAAGTCTGCTGATGCTACATGGACACCATACAAATCCTGCCCCAACCTGGTGGAATGACCCATAATAGAATGCTACAAGTGTGCTGATGCTACATGGACACCATACAAATTCTGCCCCAACCTGGTGGAATGACCCATAATAGAATGCTACAAGTCTGCTGATGCTACATGGACACCATACAAATCCTGCCCCAACCTGGTGGAATGACCCATAATAGAATGCTACAAGTCGGCCGATGCTACATGGACACCATACAAATCCTGCCCCAACCTGGTGGAATGACCCATAATAGAATGCTACAAGTGTGCTGATGCTACATGGACACCATACAAATTCTGCCCCAACCTGGTGGAATGACCCATAATAGAATGCTACAAGTCTGCTGATGCTACATGGACACTGTACAAATCCTGCCCCAACCTGGTGGAATGACCCATAATAGAATCCTACAAGTCTGCTGATGCTACATGGACACCGTACAAATCCTGCCCCAACCTGGTGGAATGACCCATAATAGAATGGTACAAGTCTGCTGATGCTACATGGACACCGTACAAATCCTGCCCCAACCTGGTGGAATGACCCATAATAGAATGCTACAAGTGTGCTGATGCTACATGGACACTGTACAAAGTCTGCCCCAACCTGGTGGAATGACCCATAATAGAATGCTACAAGTGTGCTGATGCTACATGGACACCATACAAATCCTGCCCCAACCTGGTGGAATGACCCATAATAGAATGGTACAAGTCTGCTGATGCTACATGGACACTGTACAAATCCTGCCCCAACCTGGTGGAATGACCCATAATAGAATGGTACAAGTCTGCTGATGCTACATGGACACTGTACAAATCCTGCCCCAACCTGGTGGAATGACCCATAATAGAATGCTACAAGTCTGCTGATGCTACATGGACACCGTACAAATCCTGCCCCAACCTGGTGGAATGACCCATAATAGAATGCTACAAGTCTGCTGATGTAACATGGACACTGTACAAATCCTGCCCCAACCTGGTGGAATGACCCATGATAGAATGCTACAAGTCTGCTGATGCTACATGGACACCATACAAATCCTGCCCCAACCTGGTGGAATGACCCATAATAGAATGCTACAAGTGTGCTGATGCTACATGGACACCATACAAATCCTGCCCCAACCTGGTGGAATGACCCATAATAGAATGGTACAAGTCTGCTGATGCTACATGGACACTGTACAAATCCTGCCCCAACCTGGTGGAATGACCCATAATAGAATGGTACAAGTCTGCTGATGCTACATGGACACTGTACAAATCCTGCCCCAACCTGGTGGAATGACCCATAATAGAATGCTACAAGTCTGCTGATGCTACATGGACACCGTACAAATCCTGCCCCAACCTGGTGGAATGACCCATAATAGAATGCTACAAGTCTGCTGATGTAACATGGACACTGTACAAATCCTGCCCCAACCTGGTGGAATGACCCATGATAGAATGCTACAAGTCTGCTGATGCTACATGGACACCATACAAATCCTGCCCCAACCTGGTGGAATGACCCATAATAGAATGCTACAAGTGTGCTGATGCTACATGGACACCATACAAATTCTGCCCCAACCTGGTTGAATGACCCATAATAGAATCCTACAAGTCTGCTGATGCTACATGGACACTGTACAAATCCTGCCCCAACCTGGTGGAATGACCTATTTATAAACATGCACATTGAAACACTGTGAAAAAATAACATCAACATAAACTAAAAAAGCAACAGATAACTGAGTGGCCAGTGTAGCCATTGTGTTCAGATTTCACCCTTGGGAAAATAAAAATCATGTTGGTCGTTGGACATATTGATTGGAGTATGATAATCTGTGAATGTATTTACACATACTTTACACATGCATGTATGCTCAACATGTCAAGTAATATGCCTATGATGACATCCAGTGATCTGGGTATACACTGTCCACTGATTAGAAAGCTGCCTAGCTCATCATAGTAATGTTGTGAAGTAACCTGGCAGCTGGCTGAACTACACTAAAGCTATGGGGGTTCAGGCCATGGGGATCAGGACCCTTGTAACTTTTTAAGATCAAATCTGGTTGCAAAATGTGCTGTGGTGTAGTCTAAGCACAGCTGGCTTTTGGGCTCCCAAAATGATGGAAAAGTGACTGGTTGCATTGAGTTTCTACAGTGCAAAAATAAAACAATGGCCTGCTGAAAATTGGCATCAAGGGTAAATTTTACTTTATGTACTTGTGAACTTTCACTGTAAAAACGTGTGCACGCTTCAATGTTCTTTTCACTATCTGTTCACATTTGTCAGATAAACAAAGGCCTGAGTTGTTATCCCTATAAATCAATTATCTTTGTTTTATTTGCCACTTCAGCAGATAATCATTGGACCTAAATAATATACACATGATGTATCTTTTGTATAGTGTCTTTTTATTCCCATTGCTTACATAACAACAATTTGCAATATTGTACATGTACCTGCAAAAATGTGGGCACTATAGTGCTGTAAGACATGAAGCGAATTGACAACCATTTGCTGTTGGTACCAGTATGTGTGCATTATTGCATACATTGAGTGTGTTCTTCACTGGAATCTGTCAATCATCTCGTAAAAACTAGCCAACCAAAGAGTGAAGAGGCTTTGACTATGATGACCCTGAAGGGACATATTTTTTCATGACTAGTCGCAAATATTTTTTGCCACATCGTTAATTTTTTTCCAACTACAGTGAAACCTGCCTTAGCGACCAACTGTGTATAACGGCCACCTGTCCACAACGACCGCTTAAAAACGCCCCCATGAAAAAACCTGTAGTTTGTGAACTGTGTTAAGCGACCAACTGTCAAACGCGACCAGCGACCACCCATTTCTGCACCCGTGCGGTCGCTTAAGCCTGTATAGAACGACCGCAACTTGAGACATGCAAAAAAAAAAAAATTAACGACCATTGAAAATGTGTTACAAAAGTTGCGTTCTTTCTCAAAGCCCCAAAAAAACATTTAAGAGACTAGTAAATCAACGACCAAGATATCCTCAATCTGCGGTTAGATTAAACATGACGCTATTGTTCGTGTTCGCATTCACTACTCCTAGACTCAACTTCTTCATAACTTCTGAATGGGGTAGCGCGATGCAACGAACACGCAAACCATTTTGACAGGTCTACATGATTATTGTAATCATTTGATAAATGAAATAAATCAAGTTTTAAAAAAATCATAACACATTGTAATTTATAAAACTTTTTTATAAACAGGTCATATTTTGTTAAAATAGATTTTGTCCAATTGAATTTTAAAATTGCAAACAAAAGTCTTCCATTTTAGAACACTGTGATGAACTGTCAGATGTCTGGCTACTGCGCATGCGCCTATTATAGAGTCTCAGGAAGTGCATGCATGCTGGTTATACACATCGTTACGTTACATTGGAAGTTTACGTACACGCATTCTTCGTAATTCCTTTGCCGATTCTTAAGCGATTTTGTTCCATCACCACAGTCGGAAAAGAAGAAAGCACATGGCTAAGGATGTTTATTCTCTACACTTCCGCGGGACCGGAAAATGGAGACCTGTGGTTAAAAATTTAAAATGTACGACCGTACGACAAGAAAAGGATGAGCTTTGGTGTCGTGCGACCGCCGAGAACCTGCTTGGGTTGGGGATTCGATGTCACCGCTGTGAAGACTAGACGTGCGCTGTGCATGACTTGTGCCGGTAATGCACTGCGGCAGCGTAGCTGATTCTCATGGACAATTCCGAAACTAACATTCCCAGGTTAAAAAAACAAACTACATGGCCCCCACAATTATTTGTGGTCACTGTGCTTCACATTGGTACAATGTACATGATCATGTACCAGTACAAGTAGGCATTATACATAGTAGGCTGCAGTCTTCTTATTAAAAAAATATTTAAATTCCTAAATAGGCCTATTTGAGTTTTACAAATTTACAAAACAAACTATATTTAAAGCAATAAACAAAAATCTAAAGCAATTTAATCACTTCATTGGTGACATAACACAGCGATCGCTATTACGGTATAGGTTTATTCGACTCAATATACACATCGGGTGGTCAAATATTGCCAACCTGTCTATAAAGACCCCTTTTTTTCGTTTCCCTTGAGCGGTCTTTATAGACAGGTTTGACTGTAGTTGTGAAAAAAGGGGGGGGGGGTTACCAAGAAACTCATGGAGAAGTGACTTACATGTAGAAGCGGACACGCAGAGGTTGGGTTACTCTTGGAAGGAACTGGAGAGAATGGCACAGGACCGGCCTGGTTGAGGTAGACTTGTTGGTGGCCTATGTCCTAGAATGGATGATAGGCGTAAGTAAGTAAGTCGTGAACATTTTGTGCAACGCTGTGTATTTTTTCGCTACTGGTTACAAATAATTTTTAGGGCCAACTAACATAACAGGCAGTAAAACCTTGGTGTGTAATTTGATACCCGATGATGTAATCATGACGTCAATCTTCTAAATACAACTTGACATCAGGACCTAAGTTCCCACCAAGTTTCATGTCAATATCTTGTAACTGTCACCAAGTTTGGGCGGAAAAAGATGTTAGGTGTTTGGCTTGTACCTGAACATCTAATAACACTGAACCGACCTGCCAACCAAAATTGTGTAACTTTGGCAATAGGTCCATTGATGATGACTATTGTTTGTGTTGAGTCTTACTAACCAGTAACATTCCATGCAGAAAACAACCTTGGTTTCCCAATACTGTCTCAATATTTATACATGTCAAAATTTAGACCTAGTACTAATTAATTTATAACACGTACATGTACACATAAAATACAATGTACAATGCAGAAAAATGTTACATGCACACATACAATACTTTGGTACGTAAGCCTACAGTGTGAGACAGGTTTGCCACTATCACCCTGCCTTCAACAGGTTGACCTCCCCAGCCAACAAGAAACTATTCGGGACAAGTCACAAAAACATTAAAGACTAGTCGACAAAATTCTTGACAAGTCGCACAAAATTTATGTCACAAAAAATATTCAGGACTAGTCTTGAAAAAATATGTGCCTTCATGGCCACCATAGGTGACACATTAGATAAACCAGACAATCACTGTACACAGTCAATACTCAATCCCACAATAGCACCAGACAGGTGGAAATAAAATGCTGTTTCTTTCTCGTTGAATAAGTTTGACATTTAAGAACATTTGCATGTACATCTGTTGCATGGTCTGTGAATGCATTCATACTTACATGTATGTATATTCCATGAATGTGATGCATCATCACCATCAGCAATGCAGTGCTGGCATGTTCTTTAATTGGGACAGTCTGACATTAACTCACTGCAGTAAGTCCCATACATGCTGCATATAATTATGTAATTGCTGCATGGGCCACGTACAAATACTGTTGCATGTTGCTTTTTTGCTCTACAAAATGTACTCCACATCTTTGAATGATTTTTAGGGAAGCAAAATACATTGAGATTATATTAAGTGACAAATTAACATAGCAAGGTGTAGTTGGGTTTCAAAGCAGTGAATAAAGGTATGATATTGCATGAACAAAATGCAAACTACATGTAATTGCAACACAACAGATGAAACATTCATGGCTCTTGTTATAGTTTGCTCTGACTAAATAATTATATATGACATTGATTGGCTTCTTATCACAGCCATAGGTTGTTTATTTAAAATGAGACATCAAACCTCCCCTTACATATACACACTGTATGTAGAAAGGTTCATAAAGGTAATCATTCAATTAGTTGCAAATCTCCATATTAGTGTGGGAGCACAATTTACTAGAAACATAGAATTACATTTTGCTCTGTCCATGTGTGTCACAAATATTTAATGAATTATGCATGAAATAAAGGATGGCGGCCTGTTTTGAGTGGTTGAATTTACTCTAAGTTCAGTTACAAGTAGATCTATTCATTCAACAGCACATTCCTTGAAAATCACATTTTTACAGGCTTGTTATTCATTGTACATGTTTGGTCAGACATAGTGTGAGTGATGTTCCATGACCTTTACCAATCATGTAGTATACCTTTAAAATAATAATAATAAACATTTATAGTGCACTTTATACAGGCGTTTCTAAGCGCTAACCAGAAATGATAGTTGATTAAGGTTTGTTAAATGTGTTTTCAAGAGGGATTTGAAAATATCAACAGATGGGGCGTTTCTTATTTCTAATGGTACTTTACTCCAAAGCTTAGGGGAAATTAAGGAAAATGCTCTGTCACCATATTTTGTGTTAGTACGGGGTCCTTGAGATAGTGTAAGGGGATGTGAAGAACGGAGTTGCCTGACTGATGAAGCTGCATGTATGCCATTTATTAAAATAATGTAAACTCATTTTTTATGAACAATCTGTGCCATTCTTTTGAATATGGGGTGGGGTACTGTTATCCCATCACATGTACAGGTGTTAGGCAATGATTAGGCCAGTGTCAAGTGAGTGGAAGAGACTTTTAAGATTACCATGGAAACAAAGAAACACAATTGAAGAATTGAAGTCAGCTAGTCTCAGGGAAAGATACATGTGCACGCCCATCCCTGTGGTGACTGCATTCTATTTGACACCCTGCACAAACTGTCCTAGGTAATGGGACACTCACCGCCACACAATAGCTATGGCAGTTTAGCAAATTGCTTGGGCTACTATCTAATCCCTAGTGCTGACAGGGTATAAGTGATAACCTATGTCTACGTGTGTACAGTATATGTATCTTAGCACATCCCTGCCTTGCATTCCTTTTCACTGATGCTGCTTACATGTTGGCTATGTCTTCTTAGGTTTGGCGGGATAAAGTGCCAGTTAGAATTAAAGTGAGGAGAACATTTTTTACTTGGATCTTGAAACGATACAATGCAAAAATATTTTTAAAAAATATATATATACAGTTAAGAAAAGAAAATGATGGCGTCATCACAAAACACGGAATATCACAATTTCAGATTTTAATCATTTACAACTTGTTTTATAACTGATTCATAAGAATAAATGAAGGGTACATCTAGCTGTGTCAATAAATGTGAGTGTTCAAGGCCTATATTGTCATATGATGTGAGAAATGTACATGATGGGGGTTCTATATCAGATAGACTTAAGTTTGTCGTCACCGTCGTTGTGAAATGCCATACCATGTGAAATGTCTACTATTGCCAAGAAGAAAGTACCATAATCAGTGGTACTTTCCTCTGACTTGCTTACCGTGTGATATCAGAGTTCAGGCAGATACATGTACCTCCTGCAGACTGCAATGCAAAGCCAATTTGGATGATGCAATAATACATGCTGTCTTATATTTTCATGTTAGAAAATTCACTACACATGGCATGGTGCCATGAAGCATGTATGAACCATTGCTTTCTGATTATTTCACACTTGCAGCTTTATTGTCTGCAAATATTTGTTCAACAGTGACACCTCCTTCCATCAGAATGTAGCCTATCTGTTGTAATGCTGTACATGCTGCATATGGCAACTGGTTTGATCAATAATGCAGTGCTACAAATAATAAGTTCAGGTTTGTGATGTCTGATGACAAGTACATTGCAGCAGGTTGAGTGACACCATTGCTGTTCACCCTTCTTCTAAAGAGTATCAGATTGTACAGTACTTAGGCATACCACTAAAATGTACTCTAGGGGTGGATGAGGGCTGAGTGTTGCGTGATGCAGACTGAGCGAAATCTAACTGTTCTGTCTGCCTAGAATTGCAGGAGAGCTTGCAGGCAAATAACCCATTACCTACCCTGCTGGGTAGCTACATGTATGACCTCTAGTGACATGCTCATCTTTCTCATGACGGATTTGGTAGAAGTCTGTCCCAGATGACCTGATGGGATGGTCAGGTCAAGTATGGGCAACAGAATAACCAATCTGTCACATCTTACATTAAATCTCTCTTATTTTCATTTTCTGCTATTGATACCTTGGAATTGGTATCCATACTTTCTGCATCTTATCAATCTTCTGAATTATTGCTCTATTTATGTCTGAAATTGTGTAATGTATGCTCTTTACAAAATATTACTTGTTACATAACATCAGTTCTGTTATGTTTTGTCTTTAAAATTATGTCTTTTGTGTGAACAATTTACAATAAGAAAGCCAAGGAGTGACATCTTAAGATGTGGAGCTATCCAAATACAATAAGCTGTGATATAAACCCACACTACTGTCCACTTTAGTGTCACTGCACTTCAATCTCCTCCCCTCCAAGGAAACAAAACTAGAACAAAAAGGAAAGGTAGACCTGCAACCCTAACCCTACCCACCAGCACTCCCTAATGTAATTAAACCTTTAGAATACAGCATTTATATATTGCCTCTCACCTGAACTAGACCAGGCCTGCTGTGCTGTGACCAGGGATCACATTACACCTTCTTAATTCATCCCAGTCTGCATTATATATGTATTTGACGGGAGACCTGACTAGCCTGGGAGATTTTTGTATTAATAGAGACTTGTGCTTGTTATGCATAACATAAATGCATGCAAGAGGGAAGAGAAAAAAGGGGACCACAGACTGCCATGTAAAGGGCATGAGATGTTAACATCATGCTAGCAAGCTCCCCCTCCCCCTCTCTGACTATCTGTACAAGTACTGTACCATTGGGTATGACATGAGATCGGTTCCAACACCTTGATTCATCTCCCTGGGACCAGTCACTCTAAAAACACCTTTTCCTGACTTTTATAAAGCTGAAAGGGGCCACTTAAGGGAACATTCCACAAGGATGGCAAGGAGACTAATGAAATATTATTCAGGGACCTCTGGTATTCCTGAGGTCCCTGGTTTGAATCCTGCTTCAGACAATTTTTCTTTGTTCACTTTTCAATGATTATGCAATCAATATATAAGTGGATTTTTTTTCTAGTATTTGTTATTGCATTTTAATTGGCATTTTTGAATACGTTTTTATTTTCATCTGTTTGGGGAATTAATGAATGATGCAAGTTTTCTCAGAATTTGACTGCATCTTAGCTATCATGACACAGTGTCTATTATCTACAATATAGCCACACCTTTTTGTTGGTTCATATATGAACATGTACATTAGGTGTACAGAATTAATCATATTGTAGGATATGTTATTTTTAGGCTAAGGTTTGAGCAAAGCAGTCATGCCTCTTGTCCTTTTGAATAACTGGAATCTCAACAAAAACTCCATATTCATTTCATTTCCAGTAACAAGTGACTCAGCCTCACTGAGATCCCCAATATTTCTACACTTGTTTTCCTAGAATGTCTTCACTGATTGTCAATACTCCTTTACAATGCGATTCCCCAGAACAGCTTATATTATGTTGGGGTCCATTGCTGCCAATATCTGTCTTTTAATATCTAATGGATACCACTTACATGCAGGTAGATATGACAGCTAGACATTTCATAGAGCGAGACGTATACCGACATCACAGACAACTTCCATTAGGAAGAAAAATATCAGTTTACTAAAGATGCATTTGCATTTTCTTAAGTTTGCTTTGTACTTCTTCATTGTTTTTGTTTGTTAGATAAACACAAGTCTTAAAAATCATGTTTGCTCACATAATTCATTTGCATACATATACATATATTTTTCATTAAAACATGTAAGAGTCCATGCATGTATAGATTTGAATTTTAAGTTGAATTAAGTTGAGACATATCATTTTCTGTGGGACTTTTATTTAGGCTTGCTGCGAGCGTTGAACTTCTAGCATGTCTATTTTGAATGACATTTGAATTAAATAATGCAAAGAGTCAGCGGGCGAGGCTGCCTCATCTCTACCAAGTCTGGATTTGCATATTTTTGTGTGGCGAACATGCACAGCTTCTAATATGACATTTCTGTGCAGTCTAATTCAATCCACTTTAGACTGATTCTGAATTGTACATGTACCTGTTCACCATATCACCAGTCAGGCATCAAAAGGCATCGAGCAGCAATCAAAATTGAAAATGTGTTGAATGTAGGCAAAGTCCTGTGTGAAAACACAAACCATTTTTCTGTTGTTTTCCGGTAAGCGTATTCTTAATGGACACTAGATGGTTGGAATGAATGCTCCCTACCAATATATGTATGTCATGTTCAATGATGTACTGTACCTTTTACTTGTGGAAAGATACAAACAGGTTTGCTGATGCTAGCTTTCAAATGTGATAAAACGTTTGGCTTGTGTGAGATTTTAGGTATAATATGATGATGCTACCATGTACAACACAGGCATCAAATAGACAAGATGGACCCAGTAGTACCTTCTGTTGACTCATATACATGTAGCTCAGATGCCCTACCTAAATTTTTGTTCAGCACACAATTGCCCATATGATAAAATACATGAATAGTAAGATGAATATAATATTAGCAATGTTTATATTAGAGTATGATGCTACAACACTTCTACTGGGCTACCCCAGGTAGCTTTGCCATTGTACAGATTCACTATAAGAAAGTCATATTTTCTCTTATCGTTCCAGAGGAACTATCGACAAATATTCCTTTTGTAAACTGAGTTTTATTCTTAAATGTAAATAAAATGTATGCACTAAATGTCATCAGGTTCCCAGCATGCATAATGCATTTCAGAGCCACGTTATTACCAGGGGAATTGCCATTCACATGTCAGAAATGCCAGGACCTTATTAAACAGACTGTTAGATATTTAAACAATGAATTAATGGGGTTTCTTGGTTTGTCTCATTTTGAACTTGTGTTATTGCAATCCAGGTTGAATATTTGCCAGGAGTAGGGACATGATTTAAAACATTTGACATTTGGAAACCCTTTTTGGGAAACTTAAAGGAGTCTCCATGCACCTGAGAGTACAATAACTGGTGTGCATACATGTACATGTACATGTATGTACTATGCACATGTACATGTACATGTATGTACTATGCACATGTACATGTACATGTATGTACTATGCACATGTACATACATGTACGTACATTTTCTTGGAAGGCCTGCACGGTTGAGCTCATTGTGGAATGATAAGTGTCACTGGGGTACCATGTACATGTAGGCTTCTGTAGGTGCAGTTACAGAGGGTTTTTGTTTGTAGGCTGAATGTATAGGGCATCATTGTTGGGGTTTTTTTTTGGGGGGTGGGGTCGTATTTATGTAGAAAAGCCATCATGTCTGTCCAGATTTGTCTTCTCTATTGCCAGATCATCATGACATCAGATGTCAATTTACAAGTTATTAAATGTTAATAAATATTAAACAATAAATAAAAAATGGTTTTCATATGTACCAATTCTGTAACCTATTAGTGTGCACTACATCAGTGTGTAAATATTCATGAGACTCATTTTAGATTCTAGTACACAGCATAAACTGCCGCAGTGTGCTGCTGGTATCCTGTGTACCAGACCAATGACGTTATGGCACAAAAAAGAACCGAATCTAAATAAGAAATATGGCTTTTGCACAGATTGAAAAAAACAAAAAACAATCAGAACATAAACAATGCCTCTTTCTCAGATACATGTTGCAAAGAGGCACAAATCTGGATAAATAAATAATTGTAACAAGTACAAGTCAAAAGTGGCTCAAGAATTAACCCTGAATGAAAAGTTGGCCTTCCTTCTGTAAATGAATATTGTAACTGTGCTAGTGTATAAAAGGCTTGGTGTTTTTGTGGACACTGTGTTAAGCTCTGTTTGGACTGGAAATGTTTTGGTGATTTTAAATCCAGATGGAACTGCCCTGGAAATACCATGTTGCTGGCTCACTTCGCCTGTGTCAATTTTGTGTTGCATTTGGTGAACAGTTATGGCAGATTTTGTTAATCACTTAATGTTATTGGGAATGATTATTTTGGACATATCGGTGCCAACACTAGAATTACTGTCTGACGTCATGATTTGTGACAATGTAGAAAATGGTGATTGATGATGCATCCTTTTCTATATTGTGAGGTCTATAAAGGGAAATTATGTAACCTGAAACGTCATGCACAGTACCCTCATGATAATATAACAGCTCATAAGGGTACTGTGCAATATAATATTGCCACCTTGGTTTTTTTAACTGAGGTCTCAGTTAAATTTCCCAACTTAAAAAGTCTAAGTGCGAACTGCGGTAAAGAAACGATCTTGTTATCAACCTACATTGTATATGTAATGCATTATGTATGCAATTCGGGCATGGTCAGTCTATCAAATCCTCTTTGTGCGTCTGCGTCCTTCCTTGACGAATGTGCTCAAAATTAAAAAGTGGGTGGGTCCATGTGCCAAAATCTTCGAGACATTCTTTTGAGTAGTGTGTATGCCACCCTCTGTGGGCAATATGACAAAAGTCATTATCAGAAAAAGGCAAATGTTTGTTTCATGTCCAGAACAGTGCGAGATCACCATAAAAATTGGTAGCTTTGTTTTTGTGACTTTATAGGGTATTGAGTTATGTTCATTTTTGTATTTCATTGATTTTCTTCAAAATAAATATTTTCATGTATCAAACAGCGTTGGTTATTTCCAAACATTACAGAACAGATGACATTTAGAGCTGATACACTCAAACACTCAAACATGTAAGCAAAAATACCCTGAACATCATGTTTTGATAACCATGGCTGGACAAGAGGGGAAGTTCAAAATATAGTACAACACAATTGTATTCACCTCACTATAACTTGGGAATTTGAAATATTTTGTTTTGTTTTAAAATGTTTGATTATGACTATGGCAAATTTTGTTGAAAAATGAATGACTTACTTGAGAAATTGTAGCATGCAATACATAGGACATGACATGTTTACTTGTAACCTGTTTGTTTGCTAAGGGAGATCTTCAGCAGATCTTTTGATCCATCCAGTATCCATGTCCTTTTGTCCAATTCTTTTGAATGCCTCTTGTAGATATCTCCCTTTGTGCTTCTCCTCTGATTTTTGATATATTGGGGGATGGATGGGATGGAGGATTGAAATATCAGTTCCCTTCATCTTTCAAATCATTTGAAAACTATTTTAGCCTTCGAGAAAGATCCTGTTAGGATAAAAACTTCTGGCCCTCCTAACTCTAAGCATTTGATGTAAATAATTTCAGGACCATTGTTTTGGCTGAGGAGCAGTTTGCAACAGTTAATTACTTGTATTGAAACTATCTTAACATACATATGATATTATTCACTTGTTTAAGGTCATTCTTAGTTGGTTAGACGTACAGTAGTTGCAGCAGTCTTAACACAAAAAAATGTGCACTTTGCAACTTCATGAAAGTGGCAAGAGAACAATAAATGCAAACACACAAACACTTTAATTTGTTGCGTTCTCATAATAATGGTCTGGTTCCCTATGTTTTCTGTTGTCTGCAGGTATCGCATGTACAAGAAGAGCCAAGCAACAGGGTTTCCTGTTCTTATTACCCTGTTCTCGGCACCTAACTATCTGGATGTCTACAACAACAAAGGTGGCTTGCTCAAACTACAAGTATTATGTGTACAATTTGTGCCACTAAGATCTGGATACAATTAAGGAGTTAGTGTTGCAGAATACTAAACCACGTGGAAAGGTTTCAAGTAGGAAATGGGAAATTGACAGTATGCTTAATACCTTTCTTCTGCAGAAAAGGAATGCAGATCAGAGACTGGTGGGGAAATGTCAATGCATTGTTCTCAGTGCCAATGAGAAATACAAATCACAGGCATGCTAGGATTAAAAACCCATGACCATTTGTGGTTCTAAGTAACATGTTAAATGCACTGACTGAATACTTAAAAGTGAGCTTAATTTATCATTTTCCTTTGTGTCTTTGTCTGTTTGTCCACTTGTTTGTTTATATTGTTTGTCTTTCTTTCATTATTGCAGCTGCTGTGTTGAAATATGAAAACAACGTGATGAACATTCGACAGTTCAACTGCTCTCCTCATCCTTATTGGCTGCCCAATTTCATGGATGTCTTCACGTGGTCCTTGCCATTTGTGGGAGAAAAGGGTAATGAAATGCATAGAACAGCAGGGAAATGCCCTGTAGTTAGTTATTAAGACCAAATAAAGCAAAGGAAATAGACAAGCCTTGTAGGTGCGTTATTGTGCTTGAAGCTAAAATTGTCTCTACTTGAAGTGTTTTTTGAAGACCATGATTATAAATACATCTGTTAACTTGGGCATGGAGAGTATATCTTCACCTTAAAACCTTAATCATGTAGATTTGTTTGAACAGAACCAAATTGTTTCTCTGTTGATGAATACATACACTGATGTTGTTAATATACCTGGTTTCCCAATTCATCTGTTAGATTCAGAGCATGTCATCCATGGTTTATTTCTGTCCACCCTGGGAACCCGTCTTCTTCTCTTTTCAGTTCTCTTTTAACAGGAAGCTGCAAAGAGCTCAAATGTCTAAAAGAGAAACCACCTTGATTTGAAAAGAATCCTTTCTATCTTTGTTTAGCTGGCAAAAGCTACTGAAATAGAAGTGCAATTTCCAGAAGTGGTATAGGGTTACCTTAGAGGGCTATGGTTTAAGGGGGAGTAGAGTTATGAAATGTTAACGCTGTTGGGTTACTGCGGGTTTTTTCTCCTTTTTTGGCGGCCGTTCATTTTTTTAATTTAAGTGAGTATGTGCTTATATTTCTAGTCATAAGCATGTGGGCTGGTGTTTTATGTCCTTGGTGACTAAGTTTGTAAGATGTAAACCACAAAATATGATTGTGAATCAGAAATCAGTCAATTGTAATGGCCATTTTTATAATATTTACAAATTTGATGTTTATTTGGGGAGTGCATTTGGCAAGATCAAAGCTTTTTCAGCATACTTTCATATAAATTGATCAGTCATACTTGGGAAGCAGGAACAACCAAGGTTAACACCTTGGCTTTAGATCAGTGTCTAATGCTCTTATATGGGGTACTTAGCCCATTAGTATGTGAAACTTCAAGGTTGAAACATTATAATCACTCTAAATCTTGTGAAAAAGCCCATAAGTGGATCTGGATAGCCCGGACTGAGATACATCTCAGGGATTGCTATATAATGGGGGTTTGCTAAGCCCAGTATGGTTCAGAGAATGTGTACAAAGTGTAGAAAACAAACTCCATTTGGAACAAGTCATTGGATATGATACATCATGCCCATTTCCTTCATGGATCGTTGAGTGCACTCATTTTAATTAGCTTTTTTTTATTGTTATTTTAAATTTGTTCCCATCTTCTTCTTTTTTTGGGGGGGGGAATTGACAAATTGTATATAAGGTGTCTACAACATATTGGTAACATTTTCTGAAATTGTTGACCCCACAAAATGTTTGATTTTTCATTCTTGATTTCTTGATGTTGATGACAGTTACTGAGATGCTGGTGAATATATTGAACATCTGCTCAGATGATGACCAGGAGGAATCTGAAGAATGCCAGGAAGGTGAGAATGCTTCAAGGGCCATTGTTTGCCTCTTCAACTTCACTTCTTTGTCTTTGTCTTTCTCATTCTCTTAGTAGATATACCACTAGGAGGGTTGACTAGCCTTCTTATGCATGGATCTGTTGTTTGATTGATGTTATAAGCACAGAATCTTTTGTTGTGGCCATGTAAGATTTAATATGCTGTTGTACACATTGTAACATGATGTCTTAAATGATCAGTGTCATTTTGTGTTAGAGCAAAATATAAGTGGAAACATTCATAGAAAAAAAGCATTCATAGAAAATGAAGTTGACCTGGTTGCACACAGTGCTTTGACAAGATTCTCCAAAGCAGCCTCAATGAAAGTATCATCCCAGGATTGCCCTAGAAACAAAGAAACCCATTGAGTTATTTCAATGCAGTAACCATGGGCAAAAACGCTTCATCAAACTACTTGATTGTTTGGAGGAGAGGGAACATACACTCTGAACTATACAACGACATCTAGAAACAACCTTCCTATTCCCCACCACTACCCTGGTATATCACTATGTCTGCCCTCTTAGTTTGTCAATATTACCCACCTGATAGATACCTGACACCATCTACTGATGTCAAGGTGGGATTCCTCTAGATCTAACATAAGCTGTGATAGGTACTGAATCAATGAAACACTAGGAATACTATAATACAATGACGGTTGCTACACATGCATTCACTGAATAAGTTGCTAGTACACTTATGGAGGTGAATATTTTGTACTGCTTTTATAGCCGGACATTTCCTCTTTTAATGCTCAGAAGTATGAATTTCTCGTTCGGAACTTTGGTTATAGAACAGGTTTTCAGTGGTGAAATTACTACTAGCACTGTACTAATAATCGTAAGGACCTCTTGGATTGTTTTCCATCCATGTCAATTTTTTGGGACTTGGAAATAACTTGTAAAGTCTCTCAAATGACGTCACTTCCTACATTTTAACAAATGTGCAAAATGCGCATCATCTGCAAAATAATTTTGATCAGCATGCAAGTATGTGAGAATATTTTATACACTGCGCACCCATGCATCCTATTGCATTGAATAAGCAGTAATTTACCAACAGAGGACTGTTTGAGAGTTTCATTGCAAGTCCAGAGCAAGACAATTGTTCAGAAGAGACGGGCAATCTTTCCTGGAAGAAGGTGCTTTCTGAATACCAAATGAAAATTAAACAGTCACATTTAGTCAAAGTCAAATACCAAGGGCCACACAGGAATATAGCACTCATTACCCTGCCCAGGAAATCTCATTAACATTAGACAAAGGTCCAAAGTATGTTCATATATTAGATGGAATGCATGCATATGTATTTGTCAAAGTATGTTATGTCATTCTCTTGCATGTTCTGTAAGCAGCTTGTCTGTATCATTACTTTCTCTTCCTTTTTATTTTTCTCTTTCACTGAATTCATAGACTTTTTTCGTTTATCTCATCTTGTTATCAAGTGAATAAATGCCTTAGAAAATCCCATAATTCCATCCTAGTTCACTGTTTGGGACAACTACAGTGTTTTGTTTATTCATAGACAAATCACTTTTGTAGTATTTCTTTTTGACAACTAAATATAGTACATTCTATGTGCATCCTTTTGAACTTGTAATAGTTGTAATGAAGGCAACCATAGTTGTTGGCTATTGAATACTAACCTGTACAGGGGTCGATTCCACCAAACTCATCGTAATTTACTGTCAATCGTAGGACTTATAATGCAATGCAGCCCTGTGTAAGATACGATGGGTTATCCTTCGTAACTCGAGTTACGATCTATCGTAGGGCTTCGTGAAATCGACCCCAGACCCATGTAGTCTGGCATTTATTGGTCTAGATGAATGTGACCATAGCTAGGGACCATCACATACTCACCTATATAAAGGCTTATCTGCAGAGATCTGTTGAGAGATCTAGGTAAAGAGGGTCCATCATACACAGCTACCTGTAGTCATAGCTGCATATATGATTGGCCACCTTCATGTGGAACATGAGAGACTGGGAGACAATTTCATGTTGTTGCTAACTGCCCAAAATAAGGCAATCAACAATCACCAGGCACAGAATTGTTTGATTGGCTTCAAAATGAAATACTGAGCAGTATTTCATACTTGGCAAGTTCTATGATATGTAGCTCTGGTTGTGCCTCTACTTTTTATACACGTATACTCAAATGATGGAAATTTGGCATATAAATGTGCAGAAATCAAATTGATTATTCAGGCATCTACTAGACGAAAAAGTGCATGAAATCAATGCTATTTGTTTTCCTCATTCCCTTCAGTAGAACATGTTCATGACATTTGTGTCAATATTACTGTCACAATATGGACTTTGATGAACAAGGATTTTCCATGCAGTGTATTTCCGTCTGTAACCCATGACATACTATTTATACAGAATTGCCCTTGGATAGTACACTATTCCAGTTACTCTTATCAGATCATATGAGAGTCATACATTGTGCTCAGGGTGCAACATGAGAAGGGGCAAAAATGGATGTTTTGCCTGAAGGGAATAAAGCCCAAATTAATTTCACCTTCTTCACCAATTAATTTAGTTGCAGTTGCTTGCAAAACACGTGAAGCCATTTTGTTATTCATGTAGATATGTATTTTTATTATGGAGACTGCTGTGCTAAAGGAGTTGCATAGAAACAGCTCACAGTTGACCATCGCAAATGTTAATATCACACCCTTGTAATACAGCTGCTTACAGTATTCAGTTTTTGCAACCTTATTTGTTTCACTTAGTGACATGGTAGTTAACTGATGCTGCTACCTTAGACTTGACTACACTTAGATTAGACACACCATTGTATATTAAGCATGCCGTAGATCACCCTCCTCATCATCAACACTCCCCAGTTAACTGTACAATGCTGTAGAGGAATGTCTAATTGTCAGTACTGTATGTAGCTCCCTGAGAGGAGAATAATTAAATCGTCAATGCTAATTTTATTATGCATTTTTAATTTTATGGTGAACAAAGAAAAAGTGACATCATCAGGATTCAATGCTAGGATCTCCCATTCACATTTTACTAAACATTGACTGTTTGAATATGACTTTAAGGTTGGTACTGGGTTAATTTCCCTCTGAAATGATGTCATGGTCATTTGAAAACCGGAAAAGATCTGGTTTGAATTGCAGCAATCATAGTTGAACATAATAGCACAGAGTGACTTCTAAAAACACAACCCTGTACTTATTTGTTTCTAGAAAATGTGAAGACCAATTTTGATTCACCTTCAGTTTCCACAGGTTAATTTTATGACATGTTTCTTGAAAACTAAATGATAAGAATTAATTATTTCTTTAAAGAAGACAACATAACTGATCACATTCAATGTTTTAAGTAAATCAAATACAATGTAGATCAATTTTTTGTTGATGTTCATTTGAAAACCATGATGTAATTGACTTAAAATGTGCTGCATCACACCCCTTTAAGAATGCCTCTAGTCAAGATTGGTAAATCATCAATGTATATGCCAACCGTGAAGTGAAAATGTGGATTGAATTTTCCCCTTCCCCCACCCCTTCCCATCTTGTCTCTACCACCCAAGGCCCTCATATTGTGTACGTGCTTTCCCCTGCAAAAGAGAGCATGATTGTACAGTAAGTAGGTTGTGGCGTGAACTGGTTATGCATTACATTGCAGAATGCACTGGGCCAGATGTACAGCACTCTGCATTATTTATGTCAATGTTGTGGAAGGGCTTCTTATATATGTGCATATATTACCTGTCATATATCATGACTTCTATGTGGTTCCAAGCTTACTGAATCTTGCACAATTTTCATTTTGCACACAGTCATTGAAATGGCCATTTACATTTAATAGTAAACAAAAAATGGTAAATTGTTTTCTTCATTACAATGAAGAGTAGATATTGAAACTGTATTTTCTAAATATGAAGTGTAATGGAAAACACATGGCTAGATTCAGTATAAAGCCAACTTGTATTGTCATCTTACTTACAATGTACCTACTTGGTCTATCCGACCCACACTTCTTACTATAGGTCAGGAGGAGAATGCTGACCAGGGTAAGTCAAGCACAGTGTTTGTCACCGCCTCAATCCCTCCATCAGCCCCACCCCTTACCCTCTCCAACCCCCCAAAAAGCAAATATCAACAATCCTACCTTTACATACTTGAAATCCACTCCACCAGATCCATTGTAGTGTAGCCAACAAAAGAAATCCCCATCGGTGTATTTTTTTATTTTTTTAGTGTCAGCTTTGATTTCACTTTTGAAATGCAAGAAAGTATCAACAGCACTTACATGTACTGTCAACCCCCCAAAGAGGGAGGAAATTGTGACAGCTTCCTCCTTCCCCTCCCCCAAAAATGTTCTTGCACTTGAATATGTCAGTACTGTAGTTTTATTGAAGTACATGTACACATAGTAGCTTGCATTATTGTTGTTTTTTGTACCCAACCACTACCACAATGTCACTAGTAGCTGTAGAAGAAACCGTACTTAGAATAAAAACACCCTCTTTACCCAAACATTGTGAAGAACTTGTGCCAGGTTGTGTAGTGTTATAATAAATGCAGTGGCCACATCCCTGCTTATTCATATTATTCCTTCATCAGCAAACATTATTCATAGCAAGTGTTATGGTAGAGATCATCCAATAGTTACAAAGATTTATTGTTTGGAAGAATTTCAGTATGGTTGCTCCTTTGTGCTGCTTCGTTGCACTCTTAGGCAACCACTGTTTTCTACAAGCTTTTAATGCAAATGTAGTTGTCTGACATGTCCTACGTAATCACGAAAGCTTCATTTCACGTAGTCATCTATTCCAAGTGGTGTGCATCCACTCACTCATTATGCAATCAGTGCACTACACATATGTCTCAGTAGCACACTCAAGTACATGTAGTTGAAGTAGTTCCTTTTTTCGCCGCAGATTTTGCAATTTTTTAATGTACCGGTAGTATGTGAGTTGTCCATTGAGCAGAGCACTGTGTCCACTTTGTATAGTCACAACATAGAATCACTTAAGAAGGAAAAGAACCAATTCCAGTTAGCTCCATAGTTGAGGACGTAAATATGCATGTAGCTACATGTAATTGGCATGATGTGTTTAAAACAAAGTGCTGATGTTGGTTGGTAGTTGAGAGTTCGATGTCAGCTGATTTTGACTGGCTTTTGTGTTACCTTCCAGAGTGTTATCAATCAGCCCAGGATTTGGGGCGTCCAGTCAGGTTAACCATTTGTGCAGTGTTGGTTTTCATACTTAATGATTCATCCTGTTTGGGATTGAGAGATTACATTAGAGATAAATATCCCTGGACGTAAATTAGATGACTGAAATGTGGTCTAGTACAATTCCAAAGACTTGTTCAGCCTTTCACTCATGGGCGTAGATCCCGGGGGGGCTAGGGGGGTTTTCACTTTTTATATATATAAAAAAATATTTTGTGCACAAACGTATATGGAAGAACGACCCAGCTACACGATCAACCCCCCCAGGTCTGAGGACGTGTCTACACTACTGCTTCCACTTCAAACCCTCCCACAGACTGTCTGTTAGGGAAAGATCTCATTTATCATATTTACTTGTATACAGTTAAATGAACCACATAGAGCTAATGACTAAATCAATTGAAATCACTTAAAGAGAGCCAAAAGAAATTGACCAAGGGACCTTCAATCAACACAAAGTCCTCCCCAGTCTTAAGATTTGTACCATCCCTCTGAAAAGTAAAAGCAAAAACACAAAGAATGAAAGAGAAAGGTATGAAAAATATATTGCAGAATATCCACTTGAAATGTCAACCTGAGATACAAGGTGAGATATTGTCATTGTGTATTAAGGCACTATACCTGATGGGATAGATGGTATTGTAATGTGACTACTAGATAGCATGCAGTGATGAATGTACCCAACTGTATAACCCAACCAGTCCTACAGAATTCCAGCAGAGGGTAGCAGTGGGTTCCCAGCCAGGTCGTCTCCCCAGTGGAATGTTCCAAACCTTCTCCTCTATCTCTATTTCATCTTAGATTTCAATTACTATCCAAGTATCTACATGCCTTCAGTTTTTCAATTTGAAATATTTGATTATGTACCAATAGACCTTAACTCTTGTTTGTGAAATGTCCACAAAAAGGCCATTGACTTGCTGGGAACCACACCTATAATAGAATGGCAAAGTACTTTTTTATAATTACTGTGTATTTTTTTCAAGCAAGCATTTGTAGACTACTATTTATCATAATTTCTATCAAAATCATTTTTCTTTTCTGTCTTTATTTTTTCAAATTAATTGCACCACCGTGTATGCCAAATTTCAAAAGAACAGTTTACTTTGACAGAAATTGTGCATTCTCCAGCCGTATGACAATCGCTTTTATGTCCTGAAAATAAATTTACAGCGGTAATGGAGGGGAGATGAAATAATTTAAGGTGAATTTGTGAAGTTCAGCATCATGAAGTCTTACTCGCTATATTCTATCAACAATTTGAAATAGTTAGAAATTGAACCCTGCAAATGCCTTGTTGAAATGAGGCCATTGGCTTTTGATCCTGAGAAGGGATATCCACAGAGCTTTAAGAGGAAATCTGTTGCTTCAGGCAAATGTGACTAAGATGGTAGATGACATGGACGAAGGAAGCCCTTGTGCCTGTTCTCTTTGCAGGGCTAATCTTGTGAAATCCCAGAAGCAAATCCTACTTGTATCAGGGATTCAGTCAAGCAGATGAAATGAGACCTGTCTCTGTATGTCCCTTGCCAGTCAGAGACAGGTTTCCCATTAGCAGTTGAGCTAACTATAAACGTCCTAAACTCCTGACATTTCAACTGAGTGTGTCCCATGAAAATACAACAGTTGGACATATCCACATGATTACCCAGGTTAAGCCACATTGACTGTGTAATTCTTGGGTTTTTTTATAGTCCTGTTCATAGTAAAAAGGAACCACTTTCAATTGTGTTTCAGTCTGAGAGACTGATTTCTTCATGCTTTTCCTTTGTATTGCTTGAAGTGGATGTCCATTTTTAAAAAGAATAAAACAAAAACAACCCCCAAAACACAAAAATCGCCGTTTCCATATTCAGTGGCTTCACATCAATGTCAAATATTTCTATTTACAATGAATAATAGGTTTCAATCAAATTTGGTCAAAATATTTGCCTAACACTCCCCTTTTCTTTGATAAATCTTCCAGCCCCCATATGTCCCGTGTACAAATTGCTCGCCAGTTTCACACCAGAATGGCGGATCTCGACCTCCATGCAAATTAACATGCGCCCTATGGTCAGTTCTCCATCTTGCGCATAGCGCTATATAATCTTTGGTGTCAACAATGCATATTTAATTGTTTGTTTCATTAAAGTATCGTTGGTATTGACCTTTCCAATGAAGCCGTATTTGGTCCAGATGAAGGCAGCTATAATTGTGTACTTAGTGTATAGAAGAAGCAGCCATAGCTGTGTACTGGTGTATCTGCCTTTAGCACAACCTTTGTACACATCATCTACAGAAACAACCCAGATAAAGATGACCATTGCATATTCAAAGCAAATGACAGTAAATAAAGATTGTATTCAGGCACGTGCACTTTAACTTGGAGTATCACTATAATTCATTGGTGTGGTCTCTTGCTATGGCTGTCTGTATCCGGACCATGAGAGGCCTTACAAACCTTTTTCAGTGAGAAATTTAGAAAAGAATGAAAAGATATACAACTGAATCAAATGTTAGTTCATGTGTTTGTTTGTTTGTTTGGTCATTCAGTCTGTCTATAGGTCGAACGGTTTGTCTGTTAGTCTGTTTGTTTATTTGGTTATTTGGTCAAGGTTTGTTGGGGTGTTTGTGTGTTAGTTTAGTCAGTTGGTTGGATATTTGTTTTCTGATATTGAAGTAAAATACAACGTGACATGTTGGTGACTCCTAAATAGTTTTGGAGAACTAATGAGCAGGTCGTTGCCCTGTGGTAGATATCATTTGTTGGCAAATAACATTTTCATAGTGGATGTTATGAAATATCTTAATACAGTGGAAGGCCGCTTTAACAAATATAGCAGTATGTACAGTACAGGCAGTTATAATGGTCATTCATTTCAGTGAATTAAAGAACCATATTGGGTATGTATTGTACACACAAAAAACAGAGTCAAGGATGATGTTTGGTATAGCCAAATGTTCATTATAGCGGTGTTCATTATAGAAGCATTCCACTGTACCTCCAATCACATTTGGAAAAAATCTTAACAGATGGACACCACTTCTTCAGAATTGTACCCTTTTATGACCTATACAAAGGCAAGACCTACAAGAACTTTTAGTGACAGCCAATGACAAAGGTTATAACCAAAAATTTCTTTTTTGGTTACATTTTAGTTTGTGTATTTTTGTTTTGTGTTTGTGTCTCTGCATGTTGGAATAGTATGAAAAGCCAACAAAATGCCTCACTGATACAGTGTGGCTGTTTGTTAGCCAGAAGCAAGGTTTCTTGCAAGTGGCCATAGACTTGTCAGTCGTTGCTGGTCTTAGCCACTGAATGAAACTGATGCCTTTGGCTAGAGTACATGTATATCATGGGCTATGGGCTTTATAAAGTCTCACAGGCTAGCATTTATGTGGTGGCAGAAGCCATAGCTTATGTCTATAAGCTGCACTCGGCCTTCAATAGTTTAACGTCTTAAGTCTCTGTCTAAAGCATCCAGCATCTTCATTTTATAAGAGGGATGCCATTTGTCCAATTGATTTGCAAATTGTGTAGTTGGCTGACTGTATTTGAAATTTGTTTTGATTCTTGATATTTTGTTATCACAGCTGCAACAAAAATTCTGTGAATGTTTTATGTACATTGGTATGGTACGCATTTCTTGAAGTTGTACACACTCTTTATTCACTATGTATGCACATACGCACCCTTTTATCATGCAAACAGCTATCCACAAACGCAATGCATCAGTCACAGCCAATGGTAAGTTGTTGCAGAATGCTTGATGCAACCATACCTCTTCCACTGTCTGCTCCCTTCAACTCCCTTCCTCTTATCCTGCTCCCTCATCCCATCCAAGGTTTTACAAAGTAGATGGAAACCAACAAGTTATGCCAATGCGTGTCCTAGTAATTGGCACTTGAAATAATAAGGCCATTTGTCCTTTGTATGGTACATTTCCATGATTTATTATGGGGCAATATGTTTAAAGGGCCATTGAGACTAAAACCAGGGCACCAAAGCCCATGATTTCAGTCAAATTCCAAGTGTACTCTACTTTTTGAAAGCAGCACATTATCTGCCAGAATGATTTGTATTAAATTTGATAAATAACGTGATATCATTGAGCTAAAAGAGGCTGTTTTGTGCAAAGCAAATGTCTCAGAAGGAGTGAACAATTTTGGCATGTTATCATTGGCTGTCTCCTTTTATCAGTCCCAGTCTATGATGTCATTTTGTTGGGAAGTTAGGGTAATGGACAATATGGATGCAGTTTTCTTGCCTTTCCACTCAAGAATCGAGGAGGCTTTATAAAAAACTTTCCGTAGTAATTTTCCCTTTTTCTTGGGTTGCCATATTATACCAAAAGTCTTTATTCTTCTACGAATGAGTGTATTGAAATGGTGGTTCCACTGTGCATTCCCTCCACCCTTTCCCAGTCCCCCTCCCTCCCTCCCTCCCCCTCCAAGATAAGGCCAAACAATATACAATGTTGTTGGTTTCCACCATTAGCCCACCTCATCAATTTGTGTGTCTTTTTTTCCTTGCAGTTTTGCAACTTGTTTCGGCACGCTTTTATTGTCTTTTCCAAATTGCAGTACACCGCATATTTGTATTTTTAGCTTGGTACACCCAAGTGGAGTTGAATTTTTTGTTGTTTTCAAATCAAGTTTTGTTATTATTCTTAAGATTTTAAGTCTTTGTTTTGTTTGTTTTCCCCTTTTTGGATTGCGGAAATATAACAGTTGATATTAACAACATACTAATATTATGGGATGTTTGTTTTTGGTACTTTTTTTGGGGGGGAGGGGAAATTTTTTATTGTATTTTTTATTGGCCTACAATTTTGCTAAACAAACAATTACTCTGCATGTTCGGTGTGTAAGTGGAGTTCCATTTGAAGTGCTTAACATGTTAAGTGTGTACAAGTAGATTTTTTGTAGAATTTTTTTTTTCTGATTCTTTTTTAAAAACCTACCAGATAAAAGTTGTGTTTACACCGGATGCCACACAAAGAATCTCAGTGGTCGGATTTCACAATTTATTTGATTCCTTTGAGACCAAAAAGTCGTGACCCAAATCAAACCGGTATGATTTCTTAACGAAATTGTGCATGCGCGATTCTCAACGTATGACCTGAAGTTGACCTGCATCCAGTGCTACACGCACAATGAACTGAATCGATATGGTAGTTTACACAGATACACAAGCGCACGCCTTGCATGATGGGATATAAAAAAAACAGGGTGTGCAAAGAGACGCACTATTAGTGCAATTTCAATCGCGATTTTGTGTCCAGAACAAATAAGGTTTTTGAATCACGATTCAAATCGCGACACAAATTTATGATTATTTGGGTGGTTGTGAAGGGGCCTATAGAAACACTGTACAATAATAGCTCTGTGCATCTGCGCTTAAAATAGCACCGAACCTCAGACAAACATTGCAACCGGCCATGCAAACGTGTGGTGAGTGGGGGTATGTGTGCGCGTGCATGCATGGTGTGACATCATTAGTGCGGAACGCTATTGAAGCATCTCTGTCTACATAATCCTTTTATTGCTACTGGATGGGCAGTACATTGCTTTTAACTAAGAAGACTACCATTTTTATGCAATTTCAGAAACCATATGAAATATGTTACAGCTCATATTTGGCAAATATAACGCAACATTTGGAAATGTAAGATTATTTTCTTTTTAGGGGAGTTGGTTTGAAAGAGGATTTGTAATTCTTTATTTTTATGGTGGAAATCTTACGTAGAACTTATACTCCATATTAGATCCATATTAGACATGTTAGATGTACAAGGCTTCGGACATACATGTACATCATTGTTGTACACTGTCTGGTGAGGGGAACAGGTTTGAAATATGACATTGCGTCTGATAGAAGACACTGCCCGGTAGTTGTACAGTGTTGGGTATTGGCGTCAGGAAGGTCAGATTTATGATCAGTAGTGACCAGTGCTGTTTGAATATTTCCTTGATGCTTTCTTTTCCAGGTGCCCAAATTCACAGAACTGGTAAGCACCCAGACTTGCTAAGCACCAATCAAATATACATGTAGATATAAACACACGTTACCGACAAAATACCATGTTATTACTTGCAACTGTGTTTCCCAATTGATCATGCTTAGCATGAAATTTTGCTAAACAAAATGTTTATTAAGCAGTTATATGAAAATGGCTCATACTGGTTTAAGAACTTACATGTATGCTGGTGGCAAAAAGATGCAGATGTCCATGAATTTGAATGACAATCAGTAATGATTTTTTTCTTCTTCTTTTTGAAAGATAAAACTTGAGTTTGGACTCCAATGTTTTCATTAAATTTCAATTTTTATTGAATTGATTGCCTTGTTAACCATACAGAACAGCTTGCCCTGTTTTATTTGTATGGAACAAACCTAACGAAGGAACCTGTAAATGTAGACAATCACTGTAGGCTTGCCCAAACCATAGAGGAATATTGATATTGCCTTGTGAAGTATGTGGATGAGAGCACTAGCTACAACTGAGTTGTTAAATGGGTTGGTTTAGTGGTGAATTAGTTAATTGTACACGGTTTACCTGAAATATATATCTACATTTGGGTGTGTTTAACATGCAGCTTGTCAAAGGGGGAAGTCCAAATGGAGAAACCAAGCCTGTTATTATTCACCTTCATAATGGGCATTAGTATAACAAGCAGACAGAATGTATGGCACTTGTTTTATGTACAGTGCACAGAAAAGGTTTAGGATATTGAAGATGCACTCACCATTTGTCTTCTCTAAATGTTAGGTCGAAGAGCAGTTTTATGTTTGGGGGTTTTTAATTAGGTTTCTGAAAGTTACAAGGTTCCAAATGAAATTTTCAAATAAACCAAAAGTGAAACTAATTAATTTAAGTCATTTGAAGGTTACAGAAAATTTACTTAAGTAAGATTCTAACCTACAACCTGTCAAGATGTTTTCATTAAAATGCTAGAATGCATTGCCCGATGGTTGTAGAGAAGTCTCCTATGTCCTGTATCTTAGAATTTGCCCATCTGACTGACTTATGTCACATGGAATATGACAGTTCAAATTGTTAAAATGTTCCATGACAAACCTCAAAGAGAGTTGATATAAGAACAATGTTCATTTGTTGAGACTGCATCCTTACATTGGATGTTCAGTGCATGTACATGTAATTGTACTATGCTGAGGTCACAGTTGTGCATTCCAATATATAAAATCTGGTGTATTCTAACTTGAAATGACAACCACCTTCTATCTCTGTGCACCTGCATGATTATATTAACTATGTTATTTCAGTTTGCAGTGTGATGACTTTGTGCAGAGACAAAGATGCATGTATTTAGCAGACAGTTGGTTCCAGGAGCAAGACAATTATTGGCCCATCACACTTAGCCATGTGATGTTCACTTCATGGGTCTTTAGACGTGTTCCCATTGGACTTATTTTGGTTAAACTACATGTACAGTGACTTTCCTGTAAATTGACAAAATTAAGTCCAGTGGGAACGCACGGTAAACTTAGTCCCTGTCAACTTACCGCAATGTGATGTAAAACTAACAGGCCGAAAGTGGGCACAGCCACGGTAACTTAAAAGGGACGCAAACAAGTCCAATGGGAAGACTTCCCACGACCACGTAGTCTTGGTCCAAGACTGTAAAGCTCGATAACGGACCCCATCAGGCCATTGCGCCCTCTCGTGACTTCATTTGACCCAGCTGCTCGCATTACAGTCTTGGGCATTTCCTATAAACCGAGGCGTGTCCTTTGTATGCCAATTAGGTACCTTGTTATGAATATTCATGATTTACGTTGAAATGCAAAATAGGATGCCAAGCGGGCCGTGTGAGCGTCACGGTAACCGCGGTTGGAGCTGCTGAAATTCGGTAAACAAACGCGAGACAGTCCGCGTCCAGACAGTCTCGGCCAGACATTATAAAAAAATCCTTATATATCTATTGTCTCAGCGCGTGGTTTATAAAACAGTCTGAGCTGCATGATCGATTCCGTGCTTGTTGAATCGCAGACACATCATGGCGGCTACATTCAAATCCATGCGGTATTGTCTCCTTTGTGGAAAGCTAGAGTTAATTACGCACCCACAATTAATGTGTGTGTACCACCAGCTTTCATGTTGTAATATTTACCATAATAGAAATAGATTGTGTGTATAGTAACAGTGTTCAATGCCCTCATGCATCAGGCATGTCCGACTATGCGATGAATAGTAAGTATACTATCATGACAACTATAGCAAGCAGTAGGCAACGCAGACATTATTTCAATTCCCCATGACAATACCACAGCGCACCATGACTATTCCCGATCCCACGATCGACACCGAAGTATAGTACAGTACTAGTCATGTACGATACTGCATTAGCATGGTACACAGAGGTCATTCGTTACAGGTCATCCATATTCATTAGATACCAATTCAACTGGATTTTTGCAGGCGCTGATTGGTTCCGCCGGAAATCTGAAGGAAAAATAAAGAAAAAGTTAAACAATTCATAGGAAATGCCCAAGACTGTAATGCGAGCAGCTGGGTCAAATGAAGTCACGAGAGGGCGCAATGGCACGATGGGGTCCGTTATCGAGCTTTACAGTCTTGGACCAAGACTAACGACCACGCTGTAAAACAGTCCAGCTTCCTGTATTACGTCACCAGTACATAATAATAATAATAATAATTTGGGAGGCTAATCATCCTTACTGGCAGCTGGGGTGCTGAATTGCGAAGGATGCGACTTCAACGTAATCAAGTAGCAGGCTTTCATGGGCGCCCTTGGCTGCCAGCCACATCAACCCATATATGATCACGGAGTACAGCCTGCGATCGAAAGTGTTTGAATTTTGTGGAGGGAGCAAAACCTGATCACCTGGAGAAAAACCCTCGTAGCATAGGAGAGAACCAACGCACAACTCTACTCACATATGACCCAGGCCGGATTCGAACCCAGGCCACATTGGTGAGAGGCGAGTGCCTAACGCACTTGCCACCTATGCCCCACTTGCCACATACAATCGGTACATGCAGGCTGTACAGCGAGCGCGCAAAATGTTGCACTATGGTTCCCCGTCTCCTTGCCTATAGCTCATGTCATCAACATCAGCAGACGCGCGGGCACACAATTCTTTTTCCGCTTTTCACATTTAAAAATGTACCAATTAGCAAATTGGAATGCCATCTGTACTTTTTTGTTTTGGGCCAATCTGCTTAACAGTGTGAGTCTGCTTAAATGGCAGTTTTATCTGTTTTACTGAGATTTTTAACGCTTTGTTTAAGTGTATTTTTGTGGATTTTTAATTACTTTAAATGTATAAAACAGGATAGGTAAAGGTCACGGGACAGCACTCATACTTTGTCTGATCCAGCATTTACATGAAATAATAAACCTGTAAAAAATTCGAACTCAATCGGACATCCGAGTCACAAGAAAATAGCGAAAATCTGACTACATTTTTCTTACTAAACTTGAAGAATGGTTTTATCTTGCCCAGAGATCAAAACTGTTTTTGTGATTAGTTTAACTAATTTCTGGATAAATACAGCATTTTAGGTTATTGGTAAATCTGTGAACATTTCAGTTTGGGTGTGTTACCAATCCTGTACTTTACCTTTGAAGTGGAGATGTCTCTTCACCACTTTGAGGCAACTGCATAATTTCCTACAAATGTGGATGGGAGACCTTATCCAGTGTTGGCTAGATATAAGTTGCCCAGTGTATTCATATACCTAGCAGCCGATTTTACGAAACATTGCATTACGCCTTATCTGCTTATGGCGCAAAACTTACATCATGAATTTATGACGTAGCTGAGCTATAACTTAAAATTGATTTCACGAAACTCAATAATTGATATGCATTTAAACAAATCACAACGATTGCACTTTGGGGTTGATAAACATCATGATATAAATTGGTATTACGTGTATTTAGGTTGATAGTTACATATGGATACAGTTACATAATGGCATCTTTGGGTTTTCATAGAAGGATGATTCCTGTAAGGTCAAATGAATGTAACTCCATGTTGGAAAATTTAGCCATGGGTAATGGATGGATGATTGTACTTGAAAATAATACCATACAACTTGACCCTGAATTATCATATGACTTCATATAGCTCATTGCAATCATAATAGTCACATGTGCCCCATGTGCCATTATTTTTTATACTGTCAGTTACCATGGTTACAAAAGTGCTTTTTAGGAGATATTTCCTGTTTTTGATATCTGTTAAATGTTTGCAGTAATACACTCAATTGCAAAAAGGATTTTTCCATGATATGTTACACCCAAGCACATTAACAGTCAATTGTGTGACTACCCGCTCCTAGAAATCAAAGATATATGATGTCTGTGCTTCGTTAATCTTTGGTGCAGAAGAAACAAGATTGAAATTACAATGAACTGTGCATGGTTTGCTAGGATTTTCAATAAGATGATAAAGGACTAAAATCCAGGGACTGATTTAGAGACAGTAATGCATTGGAAAAGCTTTGTAACTTGGCATCTTAGCCAAGGTATTCAATCTATGTTTTTTTCCACCTCAAAGTTTGGCCATAAAAGCACAGACAGTTCATCTTTAATTTCCTTTTTATTTTATTTTGATTTTTCTTCCTTTTTCTTCTTTTATGTCTTGTTGTTGTCTTAGCCACTGGTTTGAAACAGTCCTGGCTTGTGCTTTTTATGCCGGTTCATAACTGATTGAGGTTGTTTTTGAGCACTGATAAGTTTGGCATACCTGGCTAATCTGTTTGTTGAAACCTCAACTAATATTGTTATATGATTCGTGCTAATTTTTACTTGCAAAATTGCTTTTTGTGTTGTAAGCAGTTGTGGCAACTTATTTAATTTTGAACAATATTTACTCTGTTTTTACCAATTTGTAACATTTGGTAGATACAAAACTAATTTTAGAAGTCAGACTCCTGTTCTTCATCAAGAAGACAAAATGAAGTTAAACATACATGATCATTAAACACATCCAAATAAAAAAGAGTTGCATGACTTATGGCAAGTACTCTAAGGAAAGAGTTTTATAATTAGGACCTCTCTCCATCAAATAGAGATTATATATAGCTGAACTGATTGGTTAAGTAATTCATCTGATGTGTATTCAATTTCTGGTTCAGTGAAATGCTCTTCACTTATAAATAAAGAGTGCTTTGGTCATGCAATGTTATGGGATGTGTGTTATGTGTGGCTAATATTTGCATTGTTACTTTTGTTCTTGTGCAGCGGCTTCTGCAGCAGCCCGTAAGGAGATCATCAGGAACAAGATCAGAGCAATTGGCAAAATGGCCAGGGTCTTCACTGTCCTTAGGTAAGAAAAGCCACTGTCAGGTCAATCCCCAGGGGCTTATATTTCAATTAAACTCCTAGGGGCCAGCCAGCCTTTCAGATTATTCAGCAGGAGGCAAGATCATTTCCTTAATTTCACTTTTGTCTTGTACTATGACTTGGTTTGATTGCAGGTGTAGTCAATTTTGAATTTTCAAGATAAACATACCACTGTTGTTGTATGTTAAGTAAAGTAACTTTCAGCTAGCTAGTTTGGTCTTATGTCTTTCTGACCATTACACATTCATTGTGATGTCTCTCTGACCATTACACATTCATTGTGATGTCTCTCTGACCATTACACATTCATTGTGAACTGTTTACAGTGAACCATATATAATACACATTTCAAAGCCTGCCACGCTCATATGTGATGGGCTTAATAAGCATTCATCTATACTGAGCATCATCTTGGGCCTGAGCATTGTTATTGAAAAAATTATAAGATGTGAATAAAAATTCAACAGGAAATATTAAGCAGTAAAATCATCACTGCGTGTGCTAGTTTATAATTCCAGTGTATTAAAACTGGGTATTTATGACCTAGCTCAGAGAACTTCCTCTGATAACATTAACAGTGTAGTGTACCACTTTCACAGAGCACACAAAGTTTGCTGTAACTCTTATAGTGGAAAAACATGTGTGAATGAGTTTCCAATCTTATTGCTTACAGAGAAGAGAGTGAAACTGTGCTAACGCTGAAGGGACTGACACCCACTGGCATGCTACCTGCTGGCATACTCTCTGGAGGAAGAGATACACTCAAAAATGGTAAGGTGTCATCCACTAGGCTGTACTGGCAATCTTCATTTATGTGATGTTGCCAATTGTATTTCAGACCCTAAACATTCAGTTTGGATGAAACTTGGGTTTGAATTGTGTACATAATTAGCATAAACCTTGAAACTATGTTATGAAATCATTAGAAGTTAGTAAAAACATTCATGTCTTTTATGTTAACCTTGTATTTTATATGAACAAATAATTTTAGCAAGTTCCTCAACAAAATTGGGGTTTCATTTAAGAAAAAAAACATGATATAAAGATGAGATGTAATGCACTTTATCTGACAGAAATTGCCATCAAACAAAGTGGCACAGTGCACAAAAACACCATTGAAAATTTAACCAGGGTCACAAGTTTAGGAGTTGACAATATTTCTTAAAATCTCTGAGAATTCTCTTTCAAGTAGAATCACAGAGATGTGAGACAGATCCTTAGCCCCTTTCAAAACAAAGCAAGTTTAAGAATTTGAAGGATTTTTGTCATTGAATATCAAATCTCAGGGGCTTTTGTTTAATTCTGTGGGAAATGAAATGATAATCAATGGCTTAGCATCCTCGTTTGATATGCAGAAAACATGTATGAGAATATCAAATCACAAGCTGGCCAGACAACTCCCAAGCATCTCTAATAACATTCATGTATGAAACTTGAATATGTTCATTTGGATTGTCTCTGCTTTTTCAACAGCAATGGATTTTCACAAAATCAGCGGCTTCGCTGAGGCAAAAGGCCTAGACAAAGTCAATGAAAGGATGCCACCCAGGAAGGACTCACCCACACCTCCCAACAACACAGGTTCCTCTCCAGCATCATAGACCAACAAACCTTACCCTAGCCCCTAACTCCTGTCCCTACTGCCACCACAACCCCCCCACTAGTGTCTGCCCTCCCTCAGCAAGGACAGACAGAGAGATATATAGAAAGAGAGAAGTGAATGGTATGCAAAATAACATCCAGTATCTAAATGAACTTGTGAAGCTGATGCTGACTGTGTGAAGTGCTCCAAATAGCGGGGATGGATCAAGAGGATATAAGTTCGGGTAATGCTGTTAATGGTTCACCATTGGGGGACCTTTATTCAGTGAGTAATCTGCATTTGAGGAAAAAATGAAATGGTGTTCCAAGTCCTGATGTAGAGACAGGGCATTGAAACACTTCTTGTTCCTTAAAGGAATAATGTATAAATTAAAATGGGGGTCTCTATTTGACATGAGACAACCAAACAAACCTTTACCTCTTACTACGTATCACAGCTTTTACTATTCCAAAAGAATTTGCACACAGATCAATAAAAATTAGTCTGCAAACAAAAGGTTTGGGTGAAAAAAAATCTCAAGGTGTCTTGTAAAGTTTCAAATCCTTTCGCATTTTGCAAGTTTTGTTTTGGTTACAAATTATTGGATAAAGTAAAGACTGTTTAGTATTCAGTTGAAGAAGTGCGAACAATTTTCTTACTAGGACAATAGGATAACTTTTTAGTAAAGTTCTTTAAAAAAAAAAAAATAACAAAAGCAAATCTGAGTATAAGGTATGTTTGGAAAACATTGCCAAATTTCTTTTTTACAATTTGCTGGTATACTTGAATGTTTGTTACAGGATCAAGCCTATTGGTTGGTAGTTATCATAACGTTCATTGGCTCAGTACTAGAAGGAATGTGTTGATTGTCAGTGTGGGCTAAAATATCTTTCCCTTAGTATATACATGTAAAACCCAATTAATGCATTATGTTTGGAATGTTGGAATCTCATTTTTCCAATCAGAAAACACCATCTAGCACTGAGCCAACTACTTTCCATGGAGGTGTCAAGCTCATTGGAGTACTAGGCAAATGTTTAGAGAAGAAAAAAAAAGATGAAATATGATTTAAATGACTGGAATTAAGTGCAATTGAGATGTATTTTTCTGTGCAAGTACATTCTGAGATTGATGGTAGACTTGTAGTTTCAAATCTCAGCTGCATTACTTGAATGGTAAATGGCTATGTGCATCTTCTTCTCTCCAATCCCTCATTATGTACATTGCCTAATGCTAGTTATTCTCTCATTCATCATTTTACTCTTGAAATAGTGATAACTATTCTGGGTCTGGATTTGCCATTCTTTTGCCCTTTCCTGTCTTCTTCAGCATATAAGGGGTTTGAACATTCTGCAACTGTGGTTTTGTGCCTAAAGGCTGTGAGTTGATATTAGGGGTTTAAGTAAGGCAGGCATGGTATAGCAAACAATGTATATACAGTATTACCATTCTGTACCCTATCATTACAACAATGGGGTTTGCACGTTATTCTCAGCTGCTACTTGCTTTGAAAAAGTCCTGCAGGAATCACCAAGTCAGGTAACAAATATCCCATTTGGATACAGACATTTAAAACAAACAAAAAACAATAACTAAAATTCATTGACATGATTTAGGTGATGCATTTATATCAAAAACTGTTCTCAAGGAGATCTACATACAATTTCTACATACAATGAGAATGTGCAGGAATTATTGGCCCAAGTTACAATAATTCAAAAGTCTACACTCATTTACCTACCCGCAGTTTCCTTATCTGTATGGAAACATGGTTACAATCAACCTTGAATTTGTAGTACTTGGTGAATTTGTGGTTATTTCAGAAACCCATCTCAAGTAGAGTTTCTACTACAAGGAGAGCTTATCTTAGGAGAACATCCAATTAACCCCTCCCCCCTTTACATTGGCCATTAGTTGAAAAAAGAGAAAGTTTGAGTTAGTAATGATTATCCATCTGAATGACTTAAGGTATCAATGTAAAGGTTTGTGCTGGTCATAGCCTTCATAGGTGAATTTTCTAACCCTGGTTAAAGCTTACTCTATTCAATTTTAAATGGTTTTGATTCTCAAGTGGCGTGAGTAAAACAAACATTAAGGGGCCACTTGCTTTGAAAACAATTCAACTTTGCAAACCAGCTATTACTGTGGTCTACAGAAAATATTAATTAGAATGAAAATATATATCAGTGAAAAACATGAATACAATTTGTTCTCCTGGCCAAACCTGTTGCATAATTCATTGACACATTGGTCTATTCAGTTGATGTGAACCTTATGATAATAACACAGATCACTTACGCAAAGTTTATGAACGAAGTAAAAAAAGGGATTGTTACAGACTGAAAAACATTTTTAAAAATTTAAGCAGAAACTTTGTAAACCACTTGCTTTTTACATATCTGGGGTCATTTGTTTCCCTGTCATCCCTTGAGAAATGGGTCTGTTGTTGAGGGGTAGTTAGTTGGAATGAACTACAATTAATTTATGGAAGTCTTTGGTCTGGTTCAACTGAGATGTCTGTGTGAGAAGCAAGACAATACAATCTCCACCTGCAGAAGTTCCAGTTATTGTCACCTTTGAAGGAAGTGTGGAAATGAAGTCAGTTTCACCCTGGAATAGGCTGGTACCTATGACAAAGTGGTCCCTTCCTTTGTGTGATTAAGTCAGGGATTTCAGCTTGCCTTGTAGAGTATTAAATGTTCATTTTACTTCTTCTTTTTTTTGACTGGCTCTAAATCACAGTTCAGAATTTTAGATTGGTACGAAATGTAGCATGTTGCCATTTTAAGTAGAAGCATGTGAGGGCTGTGGCAAAAAGGAAGTTTTTGTTTGACTTGCTTGAATCGTGCAATTTCCTCCAAAAAAAAATGTAACACAAACTTGCAATGGCATGTTCCATGACTGAAGGTGTCCAAACATTGGTGTTCAAATTGGGAAGCTCTCCACACCAATATAGGTATGCTTGCCATATGCACAATGAATACCTCATTTGGGGAATGTTAGATCACCCAGTTTGTAAATTATATCCTGATCAAGGCATCCTATCTGCATGGCTTGTATACAGCTACAAAAAGGCATTCATTCAAGTAATATATCACTATTAGCTTGTAGTTCAATTCCAATTTCTCTGTACATTAAAAAGTCAACGTGAACTATGAGGTAAATTATAGATTCTGTGTACATTTTTAAGTGACCTTTATTATCAATATATATTTCAAGTTGGGCTTGTTGCTTTTTCGTTTATATTTTGTTTGTTTATATATCGTGAGAGGGGCAGGTAATTGCCCCGTTGGAAATCTGTTTTGATGGCCTGTATGTTAACATTCTATCAACTTGGATTTTTCATTCTGAAAAAAAAAATGTTTATGATAATCTTTGTGATGTATGATGATTGTATGGCTATGTATGTATAGCTATGCAGACTGTTCTAATTGTGTACGTATGTATGTCATCAAAAAACAAAGTTGAGAATCAATTTTAAAAATTCAAAAAAACAAAACAGAAAAATAAAAAAAAATTGTGTAGTCCGCAGGCCAGAAAATACTGTAGGCTTGTGGGTGTTGATTATTAAATATTGAACAAGAAGGAATTCTATATGGTTAATGATTATGTATCTCTCCCTGTTACTAAAAACGCAGTTATCTAGCTGACAGTTAGCTCAATTAATTACGCATGGATAATGATTATAAACATGAAATTCATTAAGATAAAAAAAATCATATTGATAAAGTGATAGTTGTGAAGAATATATTTTCTTTTTTAAATCACCTAGTAGTGAATAGGATGAATCTAGTTAGTCCAACGACCTCTCAAGACCATTTCTGGGTTGTGTTGGGAGTGAGTCGTTGATTTTTTGGCTTCTTGTGATGGTATAGCTGGCAGTCATGGAATATCTCCTTAACTAGGTGTGGATAGTTACTCGTATTGAATATCATCTGTGTATTTTTGCTTTCTTCAGTTTATTTCTCTTTTGACGATGCTGTACAGTTTTAACTATTATTGTTATAATATCTTAAGATTAAAGTTATAAAAAAAAAACAAGAAGAAAAAAACAAACAAAATAACTATTGGAAAACACAAAAACGTTGAATGTTGTAAACTTGTAGAGACGCATATTGATGTACTTTAAGAAAGAAGACAAAACAAAATAATGTTTCTTTTTAATATTTTTATATTGCAATGTGGGATTTAAAATTTAGCGTGGACATGTTTTGGGGCTATTGTTGCTGGATAGATCCTGTATTTTGAAGCACATGTTTCAATATTCAGTAGGCCTTCTTTTGTTTTTCTTCTAGATGTAATAAACTTATGTAAACCTTTTTGAAATTGTACATGTAATAAATGATATAGCCAGAGGTCAAATTTGTACCTCTGTGATACATAAAGGACGTCTGGGAAAGGACCTCACCTCCCCCCCTCCCCCCCCAAAAAAAAAGAAGAGATTAAGGAATAATGATGAGTTTGGGGTGATATACTGCCCAACTTTCTTTCTTTTTTCTTTTCCTTTTTTGCAATGGCTGAGTTTCACCGTTTCATTTTAGGACATGGCACTGTGTGGGTCGGGAAATACCATTAAATAGGGCCTCAGTGGTATTTATATCATCATTCTCTACAAGAAAAATGAGGTTGGTTCAAAATCTGGATCCAGAGTTTAAGTGGCAATCACAGGTTGTATTACTGTACTGTGACAAATCTGTCTTTGTGCTTGGCACAGTTTGTTCAGTGCTTTAATAGAAGCTGTTTGCCGTTCATGTAGCTTAATGTGACATAATACATCAATTTCTTCTTGAGATTAGAAATAGTATGCCTAAACAGGAAAATTAATCAGATTTCTTGTTTTAATTCCAATTAAGAGTTTTTCTTTTTAATTTTCCCAGAGGTCCTGTATGTATTGCTCTTAGATTGCACCAGGGATGTTAGTAAAAAAAAATTGAGTGCTTTGTCATTTACCGTTTTTTTCCGTGTCACATTTTATGCACAGAGTGTTAAGAGCCACAATTCTTTAACAAAAAAATTAACAACAGAAAGACTTGTTCCCATTGGATGAGTATGTACAGATGAAAAAAATGTTCATTGTTTTGGAATTTTTCCACTTTTTTCTTCATCTATTTCTATTTTGTTGGTATTTGTCCCTCCTTGCTTTCCTCCCCATCTTCTTGTCCCTTACCCTGCCCTTCAAAGAAAATTATTACAAATTCACATTTCATCTCATTTTTGTTTGTAAAAAAGGGAAGATAATAACTTGAATTGATTTTAGCAAAGCAAGAGCTCATATATATTTATTATAACTGCATGGTATTTTTTATCCAGGGTTAGGTTTTGTATTGATAATTTTGACATATTTGTGTTGGAATTTTTTATTACCGGTACTTTTTTTTGTAAGGCACAGTTTCCAATGGTTATTTATGGAGAGCATCTGCACGCACAAGGCACATTTCATTGATGTCTCAGTTTCATTTTACATTTGGTTTCTAATTTGGCATGTAGATCAAGGTGACATGTGAGTGTATGAATTAAGGATGTAGAACATGGGGAAATGGAATTTGTGACAATTCCTGTTGATGGAAGGTTTTTCTAAATTTGTTTCTTTATTGGGAGGAAATTATGGCTTCATATTTAGCATTTCAGTTCTCCAATGTTCAGTAAATATTCATTTGAAAGGGATTAATTTCTTCCAATCTGAATCATACTAGGTCAAAATACTATTTAAAAAATAATGATAATCCTCAAATAGCCCTAACTTTTCATGAATGTGCCATATTGCATCAGTTTGCCAGTGCAGTCTGTGTTTTTGTAGCCACTCCTACAGTAAAGTGTGCCTAAACTCTGTTGGCTTTGTAGGGTGGTTGTGGTCAGGTAGTAGGTATTGACATAGTACTTCATAACATGTGCATATTGATGGATGCATTGACATCAGTGCACATTGTGAAATACTATAAGCACTATCAAGTATTTTAAGAGCACTCAGATAATTATTAGTTGTATAGTTTTCTCTTTTTGGAATTAATCATGAACATATATTCCTATTCCAGTTTGTACTTGGTTGACTGTGGAATTGGATACCTCTTTTATAATGGTGTTCAAATATGTTAATTGGGGGTGTTTCAGGCTTTCAGCTGAGAAACATTAAGCAGTGTGTTGTTGTAAAGCATAATAGGTCCTCTTCTTTTTCTTCATTTTTAATTGATTAGCATTACCACTTATTTGAAATTTTGTCAATGAAGGAATGTTTTGTTGCAATGTTTGTTGTCATGTCGAAGCTTGTGGGGAAAGGAAGTGAGGGAGAAATCTCTGCAATGGATACCATTTTTTCTTGTGTGTTGTCACTAATGATACTCTTAACCATTTCAGTGTAAACAGATGAAATAAATTCACTTTTCAATGGGATTCTGTGCATGCCTCATTGTCTCATTTGTTGATTGTGTAGTGGATGTCTCCGAAATCCGTTTTAATTATATATAGGTTTGAGAGTTCTAAGTTTAAAGGTAGTATCATACTTTGGTAAGATACCAAAACAGAAATGTTCACAGATTTACGCATAACTCATAGGGTATGAAGATGGTGTGGTAGAAACATACCATTAAAATTTTTCCGCCTGAAATGGTGTATTTATCCAGAAATAAGTAAAACAACGACCGAAAATCTTTTTGATCTTTTAAAAGATCAAAAATAAAAGAGAAAAGACTTCAGAAATACTGTGGCTGTTTTTCAGTTTTCTCAAAAAGTGGGCACCGTATGGGACTAACATTTTCACAGATGACTGTTACTGTATCTGTCATGATATTTTTGCCCATGAATCTGTATTTCTTTGATAAAAACCAAAGTATGATACTACCTTTATCTTAGACCATACACATTAAAAGGTATACCTAGCAACCAGCGGAAACTACTGGAAAATGATGTGCTTATTTAGTGGACGGAGCCGACCTGTGAGTATGAATTGGTTTGTGTGGATTGTGAAGTGACTGGTATTTTGTCCCTTGACTTGGACTTGTAGTGCAGGTTGATTGCATGCAAATACTTGTCACATTCACAACCAAAGATTACCGGTATATAATCTTTAGTAATAACTTTGTAATGTACTTTAAAGTACCATTAATTTTTTCAGTTGAAGACGGCGTATTTTTAAGATTTAACACATTTAACAGAGCCTCTTATCGCGGAGGCCCCTTATTTTTATAATCTGCTTTTCGGCGTTGCGACCGCAAGGTGGCGGCAAACCAACAGCTCTTTTTGTACATTATAATGTTTGCATGACACTTGACAGACAGTCACTGTTGCAAGTCTAGTCGGTTCGGGCACTGCATACGTTGCGCTTGCGCATAAGCCAATTTGCAATCACTGGTACTATACTTGCTTCTGGTAGTAAAACAGTGAAGCAGTACATTTTCTCACGGCACCAGCTTCTACAAAATGGCTGCGCCCATGACGAAACTGATGCTCGTGCGGTGGGAATGGATTTAGGCCTACATGTATAACAGTTTCGTCAAAACTGAATAACAGTCCAAGTTGGACAGTCTCTTGTATTTGTTTTCTTTCTGTCGGAACAGGCAAAGCTGGTTGATGGCAGGATGGTTAAAGAACAGTTCAGGGAGACCGATGTAGCAAAGAAAATGTACGTAACGTTTACGGTTTAGCCGGGACTTTATTTAGTTTAATTAGGCCTAGCCCTAGGGCCTGCTTGTTTATGAAGAATCCTGCGGATCCGGATCCCATTTTATTTTTAGTGTACCCTGCATAAGCCTTATCGCAAATACCGCCTGGTTGATTTTGGACAATGGTGGAAAGGCACCATGGGAAGGAAAAAGGGGCATATTTGGTACCTTTCCCCTTCCCACAGTGCCTTTCGACTATTGTCCAAAATCAACCAGGCGGTATTTGCGATAAGGCTTATAGGAGGTGGATCCCAAAATATCGGATCCTTTGCGTGAAACAAACAGGCCATAGCCCCCTAACGTTAGTTTAGCATAGCGATAGTCAGACCACTTGTCCAAATGTTAAAAAAGGCGATTTTTAGGGTCCAAGTTACTCGGACTAAGCATACTGCATAGCCAAAGGATTAGCTGCAGTAACTGTAGCCCTATATTACTCCTTGTTTACAATCTGACGTTGTCATCGTATAATAGGGGGCCTACTTTAATAGGGCTACAGGAACATGAATATGAAAATCACGAGTCGAAAATTCCCCACCCAGCACCCCTAAATTACTCAAATGACTGTTATTCGGCGATCTACATGGCATAATGACTCACCCTGGTGTTCCTGATGTCGTGAAGAAGCATTCAGAAGATACAAAATTCAATTATCATTTCGGATGTCAACAAAACGAGAAATTTTGAGCCCAAATCTCAGTAGGGGCCTACATACAAAAATGTCTCAGATTCTGAGACAATTCCCATGGTGCTTTGCAAAATAATAATAGGGCCTACGGAAAGAAAATAATTCCACTGATGACCATTACGGAAAAGGGATTATATCCTCCAAGAGTTAACTTATTATATACAAATTATGATGAACTTCAATCTCAGGTGTGGAAAACTTGGGTAGCATATCTAAAAAGTGAGTTTTACAGGGTTTTTCACTTACACATTGTACACTTCCAATATAGCGGCAGCCATTTTGCTCAAAACGCCCTGTTGGTTCCATAGAGTTGTGCACAAATTATGGTCATCAGTGGAATTCTTTCCTAAGGAAATACATTTTCTACCCTGTCCAGTCTACATTCGATTTACGTGCAACGGAGCGAAAAGGACCAGTCTAATCCACTGATCTACACGTGCGCAATTCTCAATCTCGAGAATTGCGCATGGGTTCCTGGGTTTTTTAAAACTAAAGCCTAAAATTAGATTGAAGAAATTTGTGCAACATTTCAGTGTAAAAATGCAATTAACAGCCCGTCTGATCATGTGACACCATTTTGTCTGGTCTGGTTAGTCTAGTGTCCAGACCCAACACATCAAGGGTCCTCAAAATGTCAGAGTGGAAACCAGACTATTCTCGGCTGCAGCCGTCCGTGCGGCCGTGAAATGTTACATTGTTTTTAGCATTTTTACTCCATAATTTCCTTCAAAAAGCAAAGCCCTTCTCTCTTTCCACAAAATTAACCTTGCTAATAATGTCATAAACTTCCCTAAAAAACTCAAAATCCTGGCAACTTTACAAAACCTTAGCTACGTTAGCTTGCTGACATCAAAATGAATATCAAATCAAACAATTTCTGTGAGTTTAGTAACTTTTAAGATTAATTTTCTTCTCATATATACTTTTTATAGTGAATGGGGTGCTATTGTAAACCAATGTCAACAGACCTAACCCCAGTAACTGTTGAATGTATGTGACTTTTATACATTGTCTTTTATGTACCGGTATGCAGAAGCAAAGTCTGCTTTGGGTTGATGTCCCCGGAGCAGATCAGACAGCAAGCACATTTACATATAGTCAGCAAGAACCTGTATCAGCCAGATAATGCAACTAGAACACCTATCCCATTTGGGGTACTAGACCACCGTATGGTAAGATGAATCTTAACCTACCACCTAGATGGGGGAATCATCTGTATGGTGGTCATGTAGCAAAGTTGTACCTGTCTTTAAAATGGATATAATTTTCACATACTGGGTCTACTTACAAATACTGAACAAGGTATTTTATTTTGTTGACCTCTGGCATAAAGCATTGGTTGGACACAGTCTCTGACGGACGTACCCAGTAGTTATGTTGTGGCCATGCTATCCCCTTCATATCTGTCCATTCTGATTTTCTATTGGTACTATAGTGCCTGTACTGTGTGCAATGAAAAGTGTCCATGCCCTTTCAAAATTAACCATACTGCATGTCTGTTTTAGTCAACATGATCATCAAGGGAAAATCAAACTGACTGGTTAATTTAACAACAGTCAAAATGAGTAAATATGTAAACAATTGCTGATGTAATGTTCATTGAATGAATGATCTTTCAGGGTACTAGTGAGAAGGACAATCCATGTTTGACCTGCAAGAAGCCCTTGGCTGAGTGCCTGGGTCACTATGGCTATCTGGACCTTGAATTACCAGTGTTTCACATAGGATATTTCCGATCAATCATCAGTATCCTTCAGTGTATATGTAAGGTCAGTATAGACTCAGCTGTTGATGACTAGCTTTATAATATTAATGACAATTGACTTAAATTCCCTATCCTATTGGATAGTCAGTGCTTCATGTGCACATTCTGTACTTCAACATTGGCATGGGATGACATGAGTGGTTATTTAACCCAATGTTGAATGAAACGTGGAGTTTTTGCAATTATGTTAAAAATAATTGATTTTCAGGTAAGGTTTTTACATGATCAGGAAAATACAATTTATGGTACTTTAGTAGGATGGTGAGAACATTTTTATGGGGATCTCACAACGATTACAATGCAACATTGATCTCCGTACTTCTATAATAAAACAGTTCAGAAAAGAAAAAGATGATGGCATCTGAATAACATTGAGTTTTGTGATATTTTCTTAACGATATTTCAATATAAAAAAAATGGATATCGAACAAGCTTACTTTCTGCAATTACAAATGTACAACATGGTTTACAGGGTGATGATGTATTGTTTCTTAGGTATTGGATGGTGGAGACCATCTTCCCAGGCAAGGAGAGGGACATTTGTTTTCATTTTCTTTGAAGACCACTCTCTGTCATGAATATTCATTAGGCAAGTAAAGATGCCTGGAAGTTTACATGATTGATGGCAAGATATGAATCAATAAATGTAGCTGCCTGATGAATTTTCATGAGATGGAGTAACACCTAATATCAAATATCATTGTAACTTCCTGCAAGTACTCCTGTCAGATATTTTCACTGCCTTAGAGCAGCTATGATAAATTTATATCTGTTCAAGAAAGTCATTGTTAAATATTAATCCACATCTTTCTTTCTTCCTACTGTTTAGGGCTGTGGGAGCATTTTATTACCCTCTGATGATCGTCAGTCATTCCTTGACGCTCTTCGCAGGCCTACATTGACCTATTTGCAGCGTAAAGGGCTCCGTAAGAAAATCACTGAGAAATGTCGCAAGCAGCAGCATTGTCCAAATTGTGGATCATTCAATGGTAAGATGCTGTCATCTGATTGAATCTAAAATGCACTGCTTTTAAGCACACATGGTAAAATGATGCAATAGTGTTTTTAGTTCCCAACTTTTTACAAAATTTAATTCCAGCTTTATTTATATCATTGATATCAGTTGCACTACATGTACAATACCGTACATACTTGTGTATAAGGCGCACTCTCAACTTTTGACATCATTTGGCAGGAAAAAATCAAACATGTTGTCTATGGACAAGATGCTGAAGTGCACCTCACCTGCTGTGCACTGTGCCACGGTGTACTACAGTGCAAATAGCACCGGTATGGGTACAGCCCATGCACAAAATAATAGTATTTGATTTCTACCATGGGGACTGGAAAAAGCATATCTGGAAGTCCACATATTCAGCAGACCTCAATTCCAATCTGTGATATAAATTATAAAAGTACATGTGTTGCAAGGGCTGCGTGTCCAACTAATTATGACCATTACTACTCGATGCCAAGGCTATCTGCATTTCCCGTACATGAAATGCCTGCACATCGCACATGTCTGCGACTATAGGGCCGACATAGTGTGCTACAAATTTTGTGATTGGCTCAATGCGCCTCAAAATGTTTATACATCGTTCGCAAAAGCGTGTAACCAATTTTGTTGGATAAAGTTGTATTCAAATAAATGTAAAAAATGTACTGTCATCCTCATTTGCAGTGGCATTGCCTTATCCAATTATACTGTCATCATCATTTGCAGTGACATTGCCTTATCCAATGTACTGTCATCCTCATTTGCAGTGACATTGCCTTATCCAATGTACTGTCATCCTTATTTGCAGTGACATTGCCTTATCCAATGTACTGTCATCCTCATATGCAGTGACTTTGCCTTATCCAATGTACTGTCATCATCATTTGCAGTGACATTGCCTTATCCAAGGTACTGTCATCCTCATTTGCAGTGACATTGCCTTATCCAATGTACTGTCATCATCATTTGCAGTGGCATTGCCTTATCCAATGTACTGTCATCCTCATTTGCAGTGACATTGCCTTATCCAATATACTGTCATCATCATTTGCAGTGGCATTGCCTTATCCAATGTTCTGTCATCCTCATTTGCAGTGGCATTGCCTTATCCAATATACTGTCATCATCATTTGCAGTGACATTGCCTTATCCAATTATACTGTCATCATCATTTGCAGTGACATTGCCTTATCCAATGTACTGTCATCATCATTTGCAGTGACATTGCCTTATCCAATGTACTGTCATCCTCATTTGCAGTGACATTGCCTTATCCAATGTACTGTCATCCTTATTTGCAGTGACATTGCCTTATCCAATGTACTGTCATCCTTATTTGCAGTGACATTGCCTTATCCAATGTACTGTCATCCTCATATGCAGTGACATTGCCTTATCCAATGTACTGTCATCCTCATTTGCAGTGACATTGCCTTATCCAATGTACTGTCATCCTCATTTGCAGTGACATTGCCTTATCCAATGTACTTTCATCATCATTTGCAGTGGCATTGCCTTATCCAATGTAGTCATCCTCATTTGCTGTGACATTGCCTTATCCAATATACTGTCATCATCATTTGCAGTGGCATTGCCTTATCCAATGTACTGTCATCCTCATTTGCAGTGGCATTGCCTTATCCAATATACTGTCATCATCATTTGCAGTGGCATGCCTTATCCAATATACTGTCATCATCATTTGCAGTGACATTGCCTTTTCCAATGTACTGTCATCCGTATTTGCAGTGACATTGCCTTATCCAATTATACTGTCATCATCATTTGCAGTGGCATTGCCTTATCCAATGTACTGTCATCATCATTTGCAGTGACATTGCCTTATCCAATGTACTGTCATCCTCATTTGCAGTGACATTGCCTTATCCAATGTACTTTCATCATCATTTGCAGTGACATTGCCTTATCCATTGTACTGTCATTATCATTTGCAGTGACATTGCTTTATCCAATGTACTGTCATCCTTATTTGCAGTGACATTGCCTTATCCAATGTACTGTCATCCTTATTTGCAGTGACATTGCCGTATCCAATGTACTGTCATCATCATTTGCAGTGACATTGCCTTATCCAATGTACTGTCATCCTTATTTGCAGTGACATTGCCTTATCCAATGTACTGTCATCATCATTTGCAGTGACATTGCCTTATCCAATGTACTGTCATCCTCATATGCAGTGACATTGCCTTATCCAATGTACTGTCATCCTCATATGCAGTGACATTGCCTTATCCAATGTACTGTCATCCTCATTTGCAGTGACATTGCCTTATCCAATGTACTTTCATCATCATTTGCAGTGGCATTGCCTTATCCAATGTACTGTCATCCTCATTTGCTGTGACATTGCCTTATCCAATATACTGTCATCATCATTTGCAGTGGCATTGCCTTATCCAATGTACTGTCATCCTCATTTGCAGTGGCATTGCCTTATCCAATATACTGTCATCATCATTTGCAGTGGCATGCCTTATCCAATATACTGTCATCATCATTTGCAGTGACATTGCCTTTTCCAATGTACTGTCATCCTTATTTGCAGTGACATTGCCTTATCCAATTATACTGTCATCATCATTTGCAGTGGCATTGCCTTATCCAATGTACTGTCATCATCATTTGCAGTGACATTGCCTTATCCAATGTACTGTCATCCTCATTTGCAGTGACATTGCCTTATCCAATGTACTGTCATCATCATTTGCAGTGACATTGCCTATCATTGTACTGTCATCATCATTTGCAGTGACATTGCTTTATCCAATGTACTGTCATCCTTATTTGCAGTGACATTGCCTTATCCAATGTACTGTCATCCTTATTTGCAGTGACATTGCCGTATCCAATGTACTGTCATCATCATTTGCAGTGACATTGCCTTATCCAATGTACTGTCATCCTTATTTGCAGTGACATTTCCTTATCCAATGTACTGTCATCATCATTTGCAGTGACATTGCCTTATCCAATGTACTGTCATCCTCATTTGCAGTGACATTGCCTTATCCAATGTACTGTCATCATCATTTGCAGTGGCATTGCCTTATCCAATGTACTGTCATCCTCATTTGCAGTGACATTGCCTTATCCAATATGCTGTCATCATCATTTGCAGTGGCATTGCCTTATCCAATGTTCTGTCATCCTCATTTGCAGTGGCATTGCCTTATCCAATATACTGTCATCATCATTTGCAGTGGCATGCCTTATCCAATATACTGTCATCATTATTTGCAGTGACATTGCCTTTTCCAATGTACTGTCATCCTTATTTGCAGTGACATTGCCTTATCCAATTATACTGTCATCATCATTTGCAGTGACATTGCCTTATCATATGTACTGTCATCCTCATTTGCAGTGACATTGCCTTATCCAATGTACTGTCATCCTTATTTGCAGTGACATTGCCTTATCCAATGTACTGTCATCCTCATATGCAGTGACATTGCCTTATCCAATGTACTGTCATCCTCATATGCAGTGACATTGCCTTATCCAAGGTACTGTCATCCTCATTTGCAGTGACATTGCCTTATCCAATGTACTGTCATCATCATTTGCAGTGGCATTGCCTTATCCAATGTACTGTCATCCTCATTTGCAGTGACATTGCCTTATCCAATATACTGTCATCATCATTTGCAGTGGCATTGCCTTATCCAATTATACTGTCATCATCATTTGCAGTGGCATTGCCTTATCCAATGTACTGTCATCCTCATTTGCAGTGGCATTGCCTTATCCAATATACTGTCATCATCATTTGCAGTGGCATGCCTTATCCAATATACTGTCATCATCATTTGCAGTGACATTGCCTTTTCCAATGTACTGTCATCCTTATTTGCAGTGACATTGCCTTATCCAATTATACTGTCATCATCATTTGCAGTGGCATTGCCTTATCCAGTGTACTGTCATCATCATTTGCAGTGACATTGCCTTACCCAATGTACTGTCATCCTCATTTGCAGTGACATTGCCTTATCCAATGTACTGTCATCATCATTTGCAGTGACATTGCCTTATCCAATGTACTGTCATCATCATTTGCAGTGACATTACTTTATCCAATGTACTGTCATCCTTATTTGCAGTGACATTGCCTTATCCAATGTACTGTCATCCTTATTTGCAGTGACATTGCCGTATCCAATGTACTGTCATTATCATTTGCAGTGACATTGCCTTATCCAATGTACTGTCATCCTTATTTGCAGTGACATTTCCTTATCCAATGTACTGTCATCATCATTTGCAGTGACATTGCCTTATCCAATGTACTGTCATCATCATTTGCAGTGACATTTTCTTATCCAATGTACAATCATCCTCATTTACAGTGGCATTGCCTTATCCAATGTACTGTCATCATCATTTGCAGTTACATTGCCTTATCCAATGTACTGTCATCCTTATTTGCAGTGACATTGCCTTATCCAATGTACTGTCATCCTTATTTGCACTGACATTGCCTTATCCAATGTACTGTCATCCTTATTTGCACTGACATTGCCTTATCCAATGTACTGTCATCCTTATTTGCAGTGACATTGCCTTAATACACAATGAACAGTCATCCTCATTTGCAATGACAATGTACTGTTAATTGCCTTCTGCAGGTCAAGTCAAAAAGTGTGGCACGCTGAAGATCGTCCATGAAAAGTTCAAGAGTACCAGACGGGGAAGGGAAGGGGCAATGGTTCAGTTCCATGCAGACTTGGAAATTGCCAAGAAACACAATAAAGACATTGAACCTTTATTGTCTAAAGCTCAGGTATGTTGATGAGAAGTCAAAGAATAGGGTTAATTGATAAACGTAGAAGTTGTAAGACAGGAAGAACATGATGCAACTATCAAGTCCATTCTCAGTGGTATTGTATGGATTGATTGCAACATTTCTTAATGGTGTTTCTCTACTTAAAAACATGTTTCAGTAACCTTAATCACCAAACATCTTGATTAGAAACCTTGCTGATCAAAGGCCACACTTTGTAGGAACTATACTGAACTTTCTATGAGCTTGATGCTAGGAAGGCAAGCCCTATGTTAAGATAGCATTCATGAGACCTTTTGCAGGGTGTCCTTGCAGTTCAGAATTCAATAGTACCATGAAAGCTTTTCTAGGAGGTTTGAGATGGTGGGTTTGGCAGATAACTTGTGCATTTGTTGGTTTCGTGATGTATGTTTCACATTACACATACATTTATAATGAATTGTTTTTGCAGGAATGTCTTAACCCCTTGACAGTGCACAACTTGTTCAAGAGAATATCCCAAGAGGTAAGTTGCACCTGATAAAGAAACAGACCACAACATAGCAAATGGTCCATGGCATTCCTTTGATTTGGCTCCATGTTTACTTGCCATTTTGAGGGACAATGGAGGAAACTTGACTGAATTAATACCAAATCTTTCTGGGATATCTCAACTGTTCTTTACCACCTGAGCATCTGTACCCAGTGAGACCATTCATCCTGGTAAAATAGATCATGTTTACTCCAGTGCAAACACCATCTTGGAAAAGTACTGTACAGTAAATCTGTGCATCTGTTCATGAAAATCCACTGTGGCTAATTGCACATAATGATGTTGTGTTTTTATTTCCCTGTCACGTCTTTAACATGTTCACTTGCTTTTGGTCTTTTATTTTGTTGCTGATATTTATGGCACCATTTGATAGTTTTCAGTACTTGTTCCTTACTGAAGGAGGGAGAACGGTAGATTGTATACGAATAATGAATGTCTATGAGTGGAATGGTAAGAATAATATCATGAGGTGTTCCATTTCATCTGTCACCAAATGAAATTATTCTTACCATTCCATGAATGTGAAACCTTCATTATTTGTTTGATTGTCATGTGATTGGTTGACTTGTAATAATCTGGTACTTGAAACCACTACCCTTTGATATGGCAGCCTCTGCCGTATACAGCTTTGTGTCTTGCACACGTTAGGAAATAGATTAGATAAAGGTGTATACCTTACAAGTTAGTGTAGTATGCATACTATGGTATACCTATTTTACACTGGCCTTGTATCTTGACTAAACCTACTGTCTGTTTCTCTGACCATTTTTACTGCAGGATATTCCCCTGCTGGTGATGGATAGTGAAAGTAGCCGGCCACAAGATTTGATTCTGACCAGGCTTCTAGTGCCTCCTCTCTGTATACGTCCCTCCGTCATATCAGAGCTTAAGTCAGGAACGTAAGTGCCTTTCAAAAATGAGAACATTCAAAACATCTACAGAATTTATGTTTTGGAATAGTCATTATAAACCAGATTTTGATTGGTTTTCTGTCTTTTTAATTTACAAACTTTGAGAATCGCGTAATGTGTAATGGGTTTTTATTTATTTTTAGCCCCATGTGGAGTAATGAATCACGAACAAACACTTATTGCCCATGGTTACTGAAAAATGTTGCACTATGCAACAAGCATGACATGTACAGTGTGTTATCACACACGTCGCTGGACATCTTGAATTGAAATGGAGAAATCCTCTTTGGTATAACCTTTTCCAGAGGTCTGTCCCTGAATACCCACTGTCAGTGCAAGGCTATTCTGTTTAAATCATCAATAACTAATAATTGCAAAGCCATTTGGGCAACACAAATTACTACAATGTAAAAGCAAAACAGGACAATTCCAAACAAAGACAGTTTTAAGCCTGTCCCAAGCAGGCTAACTCTTTAAAGACTGACTTAGCACTTAGGGTGATTTATTGCAATGATCTAACTTATTATTGAACTACTGGCCCAAGCCCTTTAAGACCATCTAATGCATATAGACAGCTTTAAGACTACCTTACTTATTGCAATCTGCTCCATATTTTCACTGTGCTTTCCCACTCCCAATTTATTTTTGATAGATAAAGAGTTTGGCTCATTTTTGTATTTGTGATTTTGTATTTGTTCATGATTCTTTTTATATATTCAGAAATGAAGATGATTTGACAGTTAAGCTGACAGAGATCATTTTCCTGAATGATGTAATCAAGAAACACCAACAAGCTGGGGCCAAGATGTCAATGATTATGGTAGGATTGTTGCAAGTCAATCACTTCTATATTGCTTCATTTATAGAAATACTTTAAGCAAGCAGGGAACATGACATCAGATAGACAAATGCTACTCCTTCCCAGCAGCAAGGCTTGTTAGACTGGTATCATATTATCATTTAGGCTTCATGACCCAACTAATTAAACAAATTGACAAGCAACATATGGGCAAATTGAAGGTCAATGTTGTAATTCAACACAGGCGGTAACTAGAAAACGCTTTTCGCGTTTTCCACTAAGATGAGAAATCTAATTTACAGTGCTGTCCCCTTACAGGGGAATAACAAACTGAAACCAGTGTCTGTGTTGTGCTGTGTTAGAAAATAACAAAGTCACTAAGGTCAGGTCAGGTCAGGTCACTGATACAGTTCTTTTCTCACGTTCTCCTTCCTGGATTGAATGTTAATGAGGACAATTTAATGTGTAGTGGGATGACATTACTATCCTGATCACGCAGTTTTTCACCAGATGCAGTCTCTACAAATACAGATATTTCCTTTTATTCTTCCCCGAGGGTTGAGGCATGTACACTGATTTTGTTGGCTTCACTGAGAATCCTTGGATGTCTCGTAGAATGATGAATAATACTAATACCATGTTTTCTCTCAAATGTTTGTCATCTATGTGTTTGTAGGAGGACTGGGATTTCTTGCAGCTACAGTGTGCCTTGTATATTAACAGTGAGACATCAGGCATTCCTCTCAATATGCAGGTACAAAAACACAATAGTAAAATGCCTGAACACTGATTCCCTAAGACAAATATTGCTAACAGTAGCAATGATCTGAATGAGATACTTATCTCATAGCAATGAGTGTACTTTTAACATCTTCACTCTGCCAAAATCTCTCCACTATGTGTACTGCAGACTTTTGAAGCTTGAGGAACAGAGAAACTTGATAGAGCTTGATGGACCAATTTGGTCCCAGTCCAAAAAATTGTGCCATGAAGATACTTGAGAGCGTGATATTTTGAAGGACACGGGACTGTAGAGTTTGGGGAACACTTTATGGCACTTGACAGGCCTACATGGTCTGAATGCACAGAATATGCATTGTACAGTATTTTGAAGGAAAGGTACCCGTACTTAAAATTCCCAGTGCCGTTGCAAAATGAGTGTTGTTCAGTCTTTTTTCTATTAAGCCTTTTAACAGCTGAGGCAAAGTTGCAGTCATACCAAAACAAGGGAGATACATAATAATTATAATTTGGGAGGCTAATCATCCTTACTGGCAGCTGGGGTGCTGAATTGTGAAGGATGCGACTTCAACGTGATCGAGTAGCAGGCTTTCATGGGCGCCCTTGGCTGCCAGCCACATCAACTCATGATCACGGAGTACAGCCTGAGATCGAAAGTGTTTGATACATGTTCAAGAACCTATGGTATTTGAAAACAATGAGGGACGATGGAGCCTAAATTTAGTGGTGATTTGGAAACTACATTTCCTGATCTTAAATCTCTCTTCATTCATTCCTTTTCTTTAATAATATTCATCTCTTCATTGTATGTTGCAGCCAAAGAAAGCCACGAGAGGCTTCTGTCAGAGGTTAAAGGGCAAGCAAGGTCGTTTCCGTGGGAACCTATCTGGGAAGCGAGTGGATTTCTCCAGTCGTACTGTGATATCACCCGACCCAAACTTGAGAATAGACGAGGTAAATGACCTGATTGGAATGTCTATTTTTGGTGATTTCCCTCCCTTGGTTGGAGATGCTTGTTTGCTGGACTAGAATAGTGACTATACAGTCATAAAGGTCGTATTTGTTGCTCCGCATAATCTTCATGGATGATTTTCTTTTTTCGAAATTGCAAATACTCATTGTATTGTGATTGCTTTCTTGTGTGTTTTGACAGATCTTCACATTAATGCATGAAGTGTTTTTATGTGACAACGATATGTTGTTGGAAAGCATGAGTTCCTTAGTATCTATGTAGGATGTGATTTGAATCTGAATAAGCCCATATGAGGCATAATAGCTTTCTTTCCTTTGTTATGTAGTCCTTTGCACTTAAATAAGAATACCTTTGACATGTCAATGATTGTGTTGCAGGTGGCAGTTCCTGTCCATGTGGCAAAAACACTGACATATCCAGAAAAGGTAGGCTTAATGATTATTTTCACAAATAAGATCCAGACATTATGTCTTGTATTCAAATGGCTACAATGGTTTTGCTTTAAATTTCTATTGCGATTGGTGTCATCAGATAAATAGACCTGTGGTAAGCATGCTACACTCGATAACGTGAGGGTGATCAGAATATGTGAGCCGCACGCACGTGTGCCTATTAAGTGATTACTGGTACTTGCAACTTTCGTTCTTCTTTTTCTGTCTTTATGATTATTTTGCACACTATTCCAAAGCTTAAAACTGTTCATGTACAGATTGTGATATATGAGTGTAAACTCATAGATGATCGTTTTATAGGCCAGTGCTTTTTTACTGCAAGGAAATTTGTGTGGAAAACATAAACATTTTACAGCATGGCAGTGCTAGTTAATTTTACAAGATGGCGAATGAGGCGATACGTTGTGGAATAGGGCCTTTTCCAAACCTCGGCTCCGGCTCAGGCTCCGGCTCAGGCTCCGGCTCCGGCTCCGGCTCCATTTCTTGAATCCATTCTAAAATAACGGGTATCAAAATAGAGGCATTTGCATACGGTTTGGAAGTAGATACTCTATTTTGAAAAAGAAAACAGAGATTGAGCTTCAATAAAAAGCAACAACCTATATTTTCAGCATATGGATGACAGAGACGAAGCCGGAGCCTGAGCCGGAGCCGAGGTTTGGAAAAGGGCCCAAATGCAAGAGTTGGGACTGGTGTTAAAAACAATCCCACAGAGCTGGGAGAAATTGGGTTTGTGAAGACCGTCTGAGAAATGTAAGACCAGTACCAAAACAAAATACGATCGGTTTGTTTCCCCGCGAAATGAATAACCTTTGAACACTTGTTTCCATTGCTCCATGCACGATCACTGCGCGATCAGGATCAAGTGTAAACGCGGCATGGATCAGATCCCTTTAGCTTGATCGCGACGGTATGATCTGATCCTCCGTTGCTCTATCAAGTGTTGCTCTTATGTGATACCCTGGAATGTGGTGCTGTCATACTCATTGGTAACAACAATATTTGCTTTATCCTGAAGGTGACCAAAGCCAATATTGGACTAATGAGACGGCTGGTTGTTAATGGTTGTGATGTCCATCCAGGTGCCAACTTCATTCAACAAAGACATACAAACAATAAACGGTAACAAGTCAAGCAGGAGAGGAATCACTAAGCTGTGGCAAAGTCAAACAGGCTTCATCTGTTATTGTTATAAACAGGATTTCAAATAAAGAATAGACCGATCCAGTAGGCCACGCCCACCATAGCAACGGCCAAGTAACGACACACACGCGCGCGCGTAACGTGTCACGATCGTCAACACGCGTTGCACGCTCATCACCGAAAGCACTTATCTCTATGGGACTCTGGTTTTGGAAAAAGTCACAAATGTACGTTTTGTCTCTTACCAGGCCATCGAGAGTTAGAATTACAATGGAAATATAAACACCATCAATTTGTAGCAGAAAGATGCTATACTTGTGAAGTTGTGCTGCACTTACTTACGGTATTTATTGTTTTTCCAGTTCGTAAACGTAAACACCACAGAAGTCAATACCACGATCTCCAGCATGAGATCACCAAAATGGCCGCTGCATTTGGTGATCAGATTTTCGCGGATGTGATTGGTCAATGCGAAATAGGGCGGGGCTTACTGGATCGGTCTATTGAAGTAGGAAACTATCATCTAGGGACTTGATGTATCCAGGATTATAGCTTCAGCTGACCTCATTATTATTAATATAGTACCAAGCACTCCATCTCTTGAAAATGTGGAGAGATCAGAAGTCTTCTGTGATTGTTTTCTCAGCATCATAGAGATGGTGGTGTTAATTGCTGCTTTGTTGTGGATTAGGTACCCCTTCTAATTCTAGTTATACCAAGGAGAAACCATTAGTGTTGTTTCAGTATGAGAGACTGGTTTCAGTGCTCTCTCATGTAGCACTGATTCATTGCGTGGACTCATTTAGTTACCCCTTTCAGCCCCTGGGGCTGATTTCACTAACGTTTTGCGATCATCGCAAAAGCCAAAATCCATCGCAAAATGGAAACTTGATCTCTACTTTGCGTAGCAATTTTCCATTTAGCGATGGATTTGGGCTTAGCGATGATCGCAAAGCATTAGTGAAATCGGCCCCAGTACCTACTTCAGTTAAAAAAACAGAGACAGAAAATATGTATGCAGAAAACGTGACTGCCAGTGCTCCCGTTTTGAATACGGTAGGCTAATTTTAATGTTCTTTTTCTTTGTTGTAGGTTTTTGAAGTATGGAAACAGACAAAAGACGGCGCAAGAGTTAAAGGTAGTGAGTTCTATGCCTGCTTCACTCATACCACACACATGTAGTGATTTGCATTGTTGCATCATAGATTTCAATCTAGGTGTTGGTTAGCTAGGTGTGCTTACTGTTGAGCCGTACTGCAAAATAACTATCAACCAATAAGCACAAAACCTTACACTTAAAACCTTTTAAACCTATGTGATCATTGGTGGTTTTGTTGTCCTATAGTATGGTGACATTGTGGAGAGACACTTGATGGATGGTGATGTTGTCCTGTTCAACCGGCAGCCCTCCTTGCATAAACTCAGCATCATGGCTCATTTTGTAAGTTGTTGTCACTTTGTCAGTTTGATTACCTTTTGTATTGGTTGTTTAGGAGTTACCCAATTTTAGGGCCAGTTAGCTCTTAAAACTCAGTAATATTCAATGAGACTTTTAATACTTTAAGTGGTCATCTCTTTTCTGCATCTAGACTGTGGAATGACCTCCTACAGCAAAGGCAATATGTCATCAGCTTGTCCATAGTAATTCTGCAAAATTGTCATAGGTTCCAATAGAAAAAGAAAGATAGCGCTTTACATGTCAAGTGGTAACAATGCCTCAACCTGGGATCTGTCTGACTTTCCATTTTTATCTGGTCCTTTGCACAAGTTTCATCAGGTTTCTTCAGCAGGAAACAATGTGTAGTAGATTTTAAAGCTAAGCATACGTAGGCTGTGTACCAACTGCAAGAAATATGCATTACATGGAATATGGGGCTGGTAACCAGTGCTTGCTATGTAAATCATTTCAGATCTTGGCTAATTGATATGTATTTATATCCTATTTATGTCATACAAATTTTGATGATATGTTTATGTCTGCAGGCCCGTGTGAAACCACATCGCACTTTCCGCTTCAATGAGTGTGTGTGCACACCCTATAATGCAGATTTTGATGGGGATGAAATGAATCTACACCTTCCCCAGACAGAGGAAGCTAAAGCTGAGGCTCTAATACTCATGGGGGTAGGTAATACATTCCCCTGATACTCATGGGGGTAGGTAATACATTCCCCTGATACTCATGGGGGTAGGTAATACATTCCCCTGATACTCATGGGGGTAGGTAATACATTCCCCTGATACTCATGGGGGTAGGTAATACATTCCCCTGATACTCATGGGGGTAGGTAATACATTCCCCTGATACTCATGGGGGTAGGTAATACATTCCCCTGATACTCATGGGGGTAGGTAATACATTCCCCTGATACTCATGGGGGTAGGTAATACATTCCCCTGATACTCATGGGGGTAGGTTATACATTCCCCTGATACTCATGGGGGTAGGTAATACATTCCCCTGATACTCATGGGGGTAGGTAATACATTCCCCTGATACTCATGGGGGTAGGTAATACATTCCCCTGATACTCATGGGGGTAGGTAATACATTCCCCTGATACTCATGGGGGTAGGTAATACATTCCCCTGATACTCATGGGGGTAGGTAATACATTCCCCTGATACTCATTGGGGTAGGTAATACATTCCCCTGATACTCATGGGGGTAGGTAATACATTCCCCTGATACTCATGGGGGTAGGTAATACATTCCCCTGATACTCATGGGGGTAGGTAATACATTCCCCTGATACTCATGGGGGTAGGTAATACATTCCCCTGATACTCATGGGGGTAGGTAATACATTCCCCTGATACTCATGGGGGTAGGTAATACATTCCCCTGATACTCATGGGGGTAGGTAATACATTCCCCTGATACTCATGGGGGTAGGTAATACATTCCCCTGATACTCATGGGGGGTAGGTAATACATTCCCCTGATACTCATGGGGGTAGGTAATACATTCCCCTGATACTCATGGGGGGTAGGTAATACATTCCCCTGATACTCGTGGGGGTAGGTAATACATTCCCCTGATACTCGTGGGGGTAGGTAATACATTCCCCTGATACTCATGGGGGTAGGTAATACATTCCCCTGATACTCATGGGGGTAGGTAATACATTCCCCTGATACTAATTGGGGTAGGTAATACATTCCCCTGATACTCATGGGGGTAGGTAATACATTCCCCTGATACTCATGGGGGTAGGTAATACATTCCCCTGATACTCATGGGGGTAGGTAATACATTCCCCTGATACTCATGGGGGTAGGTAATACATTCCCCTGATACTCATGGGGGTAGGTAATACATTCCCCTGATACTCATGGGGGTAGGTAATACATTCCCCTGATACTCATGGGGGTAGGTAATACATTCCCCTGATACTCATGGGGGGTAGGTAATACATTCCCCTGATACTCATGGGGGTAGGTAATACATTCCCCTGATACTCATGGGGGTAGGTAATACATTCCCCTGATACTCATGGGGGTAGGTAATACATTCCCCTGATACTCATGGGGGTAGGTAATACATTCCCTTGATACTCATGGAGGTAGGTAATACATTCCCCTGATACTCATGCGGGTAGGTAATACATTCCCCTGATACTCATGGGGGTAGGTAATACATTCCCCTGATACTCGTGGGGGTAGGTAATACATTCCCCTGATACTCGTGGGGGTAGGTAATACATTCCCCTGATACTCGTGGGGGTAGGTAATACATTCCCCTGATACTCGTGGGGGTAGGTAATACATTCCCCTGATACTCGTGGGGGTAGGTAATACATTCCCCTGATACTCGTGGGGGTAGGTAATACATTCCCCTGATACTCATGGGGGTAGGTAATACATTCCCCTGATACTCATGGGGGTGGGTAATACATTCCTTAAGCAAAGGGAGATGGCTAACCAGCAGAGTTGTTGACTCCAGTCGGTGACTTGGACTCGAGTCACCAATTTTTGTGACTTGCGACTTGACTTGACTTAGAAAAAAACAAATCTTTTAGATTATTTTATCAAACAGTTCATACCATTCCTGCCACGGACGGTTCGGAACTTGTAAGCCAAGCTGCCATGACCGCCTGTCAATTACATGCCCGAAACATTGTTTATAGTTTAACATACCAATACGTACATTTTTATGTACAATGTACATGTATGCACACACTGGACGTACTGTATAGTGTACTGAACCGCAATCAACTTTTGATGCATATGGTCTGCGCACATTCACATTCATTTACACAAATCTGCTAACGCGTCTCCCATTCGACTCTATACATTTCTTCTCTTGAGCACCATGCTCAAATCCATCGATTTTTGCACTCATGGCCAGCCACCGATATATTTCGGTGTTCGTGACTATTATCTTGTTCGTCGTCGAGTTTCGCTAAACTTCTTCACTTATTCTTCCCAAGATGGAGTTTTGAATGTGGTTGCTTTATTAAAACTACATTTTTGAAGATTTCTCATACATCCACAGCAACACAAGAGACCATTTTTTGGAAATGTGGAGGTACATAATTATGCTTACATAAAACCTGAGTTTGCGATTGTAATTGTTGACACTTCTTGCCGCAATACGATCTACCTTACCGCGATGTGCTGTGTGATGGCCGTGGGGCTGGATAATGCTTCGAAGGTGCAGACGGTCAACATTCTGGGCAGAAACGCTACCGAAGTTGTGTGCCTTGGAGCACAGAAACATTTACTTTTGTTAAATAAGTCCTTCTTTCCTCCATGATTATTTTCATGTAAGAAGAGACTTGAGACAAAGAGACTTGACTTGACTAGAGAAAATTTGACTTGGTTACAACTCTGCTAACCAGGGTTTTAAATCCTGCTCCAATCACCATGTGCATTAGGGGTTGTCAGTCCCTACCTGAATCCTGGCTTATTTCTCATTGAAAACATTAGAAATTACTGTTGATAATGAGAAATTCCTGTACAATTAGTAAGTAGATCAGCATTGTGATGTGGACGTTTTCTCTGGTTTTCAACTTGTATACCGTAGTTGATAGGAGTAAAGCCTGTACACATAGCAATATTTGATAACGTTGGCACTCTAGCAACTTTTAAAATCGGATTGTTCATCATAAACACAAGAAACACAATGTGAATGAAGCACAGCAATCTCATCATGTTAAATTCTCTCTAGTCCAATGCACTCTATTACACTTCAAGGCACTATAGCAGAATACCTGGTTGAAGCAGATGCTCAGGGAAGGAATTCTACAGGAACGATTTTCATTTTCATTTCATTTTCTTAATTCAGGTGAAGTCAAATCTTGTTACTCCTCGGAATGGTGAGCCTCTTATAGCTGCCATCCAGGACTTCATCACAGGTCAGAAAAACAAACAAAACATATTGTCTACTGTTTATATAGCTTATTATATTGTCGGTCACATGGTAACAGAACAATGTGAATTGATTGAGAGAAATATGCATTCTTCCTGTTGGATGTAATGACAGAGAAGCCATCTTTTAAAATGTCCAAATATCTAAGGTGCTGCATGAACATTGGAAATGTTTATAGAAGTGTATCACACTCATTTGGACCAACAAAATAAATTGAATTGTTTTAAATGATTTGAAGACTGAAAAGGATGTATTTCTTTGGCAGGCTCGTACCTATTGACTCAGAAAGACGTGTTTTATGATCGTGCCAAGGCCTGCCAGCTTATTGCAAGTATGTTGTCTCAGGCTGATGAGAATCTACAAGTGAAACTACCTGCACCAGCCATTATAAAGGTTAGTTAGGATGTTTACATTATAAACAATGAATAGTCCATATGAATATGGCTAGTTGCTTTGATTATTAGTCATTGCACACAAACCAAAAACTATTAACTTGTTTAAATATTTGCTACTCACTATCATCGGTCATGTTTAATATGTAATCATGGGCTTGCTGTTTGCTAATGCATGGTGGTCACATCTCAAACATATTCATAAGATTTTCAATTGGCAATTGTGGTCACTACATCTTATGAATTTGTATAATATATACTCATTGTTACTTGGTGCTATTTTGTCATTTTACATGCATATTAATTAGTATGTTGCTTGACACTATTGGTTGCTTCAATGTACATTGCACAAGCATCTCAAAGGGTGACCATGACTGTTTGCATGTACTATTATCTGGATTAGGTTTCCTCTTTGAAATCATATCATCAACGTTCTTCCCTGTCTCCACTCTGCAGCCAAGGTGTATGTGGACTGGCAAGCAGATCTTCAGTGTCATCATTAAACCTAATGATACCTGTGGCATTATCATGAACCTACGTGCCAAAGCCAAGAATTACTGTGGAAAAGGCCTAGACCTCTGCTACAATGATTCCTGTAAGTCTAGACCACACAACTTCAAAATGAATAAGTAATTAGATGCATCATCATGAACTGCCTGTTGCCTTTGCATATGAATCCTTGATGCTCTTCTATTTGTTATTGACAGATGTAGTTATACACAACAGTCAACTTATGTGTGGTGCTATGGACAAGAGTGTTCTGGGCTCCGGATCAAAGAACAATATCTTCTACATTCTTTTAAGGGACTATGGCGAGACATATGCAGCCAACGCAATGAGCCGTCTAGCACGACTCTGTCCTTTCTTCCTTAGTAAGTTTACCCTAGACTTTTTCAAATTGATGCTTTAGGAGAACAAATGAAACAGGAAAGAGTAGGATTTGAATCTGCAACATCAGAGTTACCGCATTGGTTATATACTCACTCTGCTATCCAGCTCCATGTTGATGGAATTACCAATCATTTGAGTTCCCTTGGAGATGTTTGAAACAAGTAATAATATAGTAGTTATGTGAGTTAGCATGTTTCAACTTTTAATAGGCCTCTTATATCCAAACCATAAAATGTTGAAGATGCAGGGTTTGGGATCCCAGGAACATTTATAACCTGTTTGTCATGGCAAACTGAAATCCATGAATAGTCAAACTAATTTGTATTGTTTCCTAGGTAATCGAGGGTTTTCCATTGGTATTGGTGATGTAACGCCTGGTGAGGGACTTGTCATGGCTAAGATGGATCTTCTCAAGGCTGGGTAAGTAAGGAGTTAGTATTTAAGAGGCAATGACATCCAGGTCATGATGGCTTTTCAAATTTGCTTTTGTGAATCATTTCATCAAATAAGGTTCACCTATCCTGACACATTGATGCACGTTATGCTCTTTGCTTGTATGAGTGTTTGAGGGATAAAACAGTCGCATGATGTTTGTGTAACTCCAGCATGCTAGTGCAGAGGTCCTAGCTAGCTTAGCCACTGAGCTAGCTGGAGTCTCTGATGAATATGAATTGTTGTACTAGTTGATACTGCAGGTTATCATAAATCTTGTACAGTAGTTTCATATGTTAGGAAAGTTTCTTCAGTTTGTCATGCAAACGTTATGATAGCAGTAAATATGGTTTATCCTTCATGACCATACTCAGTACTGTCCTGATTGCAATTGAAAAAGAAAAGAAAATATGCTTCTTTTTCTTATGTCACTCAATTCTCCCCTGTTCTGCTCATTTTGTCTCTTTATATATGCTTGTTTATTTTGTCATTAAGATACACCAAATGTGATGAGTACATCAGTGATTTGGAGACAGGCAAATTGCAAACGCAGCCTGGATGTTCTGAAGAAGAAACCCTGGAGGTATATGTGACCTTATTAAGTACTACACCAATCATACCACAGTCATTGGTACAAGAATTGCAATAGATAGTACACATTACATAGTAGATATTATCACTAATCATGGCCCAAGTTGCTAGAATCACCCATACACATTATTCATTTGAACATCATATTTATTCAAATAATTGTTTTGGGTATGAATTTAATTTGTACTTTTATTGTTTAAATCTGAATTGTAATAGGCCATGATCTTGAAGGAATTATCTGTGATTCGTGATCATGCTGGCAAGGCTTGCTTGAAGGAACTTCACAAAAGTAACAGCCCACTAACCATGGCAGTGTGTGGCTCTAAAGGTATGTCATACAGGCATATAGCTCAGGTAGGGTGTCATTGTCAGTGTCAAATTCTGGCTAACAACAGAGGTCCTAAAACACTGAAAATGATTGGTTTCAAGAGATAGAAATTTTTAAGCTGTGTGAATTATGTTACAAAACAGAAATCAGAACACAAATATTGGACCTCATAGAAATTGCTAGTAATACAGAATGTTGACAGTTCATAATTCCCATTAGTCTTACTCAATATCCCCCAATAAGTGAACCTTTGGGCTTGACATGTTTTGCCTGTTTTTTTGCTTGTTTGCTTTTGTATGGGAGGAATGACGCATTAGCATTGTGAGGAAAGCTCTGTGCACACTGAACATCCAAGAAGAGTATGAAGGTCTTTACAAGTTTGGCATGCCTCACAGAAGTGACTGATTTCTCCCCACCATAGGCATGGAGGCTTGAATTGTCTTCCTATTTGAACAGTTTTACTTTCAGTGTGAGGTGTTGGTTTCTACAAACCTTTTGATTATGTAACCAGAGTTTGACCTTGTACTAGGAAAGTGTCATAAATAGTTTGAATGTATTCCCTGCAGGATCCTTCATCAATATATCTCAAATGATAGCATGTGTCGGTCAGCAAGCCATCAGTGGTCATCGTATACCCAATGGATTTGAGGACAGGGCCTTGCCCCACTTTAAACGCCACTGTAAGTATCTAAACTGCAATTTATCCTATAACCACCCCAACCCACACACAATTGTATACACACCTGCAACCATGGACATCCTGCTGTTCCTCTTCTAGCAGCAGTTTCTTTGTTTTGAACATACTTTCCAATCTTGGACCTTTCACCTAATCATAGACCGTATTATCCCTCTCATATCTTTTGTTATTAGTCCACAGTTTTAATACCACTATAAACTCACCCACACACAACTCCAGCAAATGTAGTAAAAAATCTGCCTTCCCTGTTTCTGGAAAAATAAGAACACACAATTTTGAATGCCTTTTTGTGTCTCCTACCAGACTTACCTCCTCGTTTTACTATCTACATTTAACCTCCACCAGGAAGTATTGTTTCCTGCATATTTCTTTGTTGCAAGTTTACATTGTGTGCAGTGCAACCCCAGTTGTTAAATTGTTTAACAGCTCTCGGGGTGTTCAATTGGTGATTTATGTACTGTAAATTAAGTAGATTTTGCCTCCAACCATCAACTGTACATGTGTATGCATCTGCATTTATCTAACTAGTCCTGACTGCTAATTGTTTGACAGCCAAAGTCCCAGCAGCCAAGGGCTTCGTGAAAAACAGTTTCTATACAGGATTAACACCCACAGAGTTCTTCTTTCACACCATGGGTGGAAGAGAAGGTGAGTTTAGCCATTGTAGAAAAAGAGCAAAGTCTTGCTGAAATAAGTCAAATTTGTTACTAGTTTGTAGCATCAGCATATTTCGATGCTGTACACTCAGTAGCAGTATGTGCAGTATTGTCCAGATTTTCTGCAGTGTGTTTTCGGCAACAGAAGTTGAACTTATAAAAGGCATCGCACCCTTCCATCAGACAATTTTACAAAGATGGACTTCGGTATTATTGTGCCCCTCCCTTCTTCCATCTTATTCCTTCTTCATTCTCATGATGAACCATATTTCTGCCCTCAGGTCTTGTTGATACAGCCGTTAAGACTGCTGAGACTGGCTATATGCAGAGACGTCTTGTCAAGGTAACTTGTGCTGATTGTATGTACATGTACTATGATCATCATTTAGGGCTGTCTCGAATATATCGAATATTCGAATATTCAATCATCACTCGAATATTCGAATAATATATTTTGCCCGTTTCAATATTCGAGAAAAAATTAACGCGATGCCAAAAGCAGATTTTGTACCGCAAAATGCATTAAAGCCGGCTGCGATCCATGGTACACATATTGTACATTTGATGTGTACTGTGCACATGTACGTGTACATGTACGTGCAGGCTTCCTGCCGACCATGTGATTGAGACTTGCGCTGGTGCACGCTATGTACTGTGTGAAGTTTTGCTATATTGGCGCAGATACCAGTCATGCACGATGGCTGGCTAGGCTGCACGTGGTGTGCATGCATGGTGCATGTAGCGTGTGTGCGATATGAATACCGATCCTCTTTTTTGGAGGATTTTTTACCGTTTGTGAAGTCGGTGAACTGAAAAGTGTGTTTCTACTTGGCCAGATGGACAAAATAACCAAATTGAAGTAAGATTTAGGTGACCAATTTACAGTTCTATTTTAGAAGACAGTACGGTCAGAATATTTTTATGGGGATCTCGCAACGATACAACAATGCATACGGCCTACATATAATGGTGTGTTCGATGTTGGTGCTCGATGTCGGAAAAAAGATCACGCTAAATTTTGCTTGGCCTGTCAATGGCGTGTTGTTAGAAAAAGCGGATAAATATCATTCTGTAACTTATTAAAAATCTGCTAAAAAGGCAGGGTGTTTTGATAGGATCTGTTCATGATCTGTAATTGTTAAGCACGCATGCTACCAGCAGCCATGACGCAACGTACTTTCATATTTTTATTTTCTTATGTTTTACATTGAATTGTGATTTTTTTTTCCGAATATTCGAATACCGGTATTCAATTTTTTTCTTGATTTGCGAATACTAAATTATTCGTAAATGGACAGCCCTATCATCATTATGTCCACTTATTTATAGAATAGAATTGGAGCAACCTTGAAACCAACTGCAACAGATTGATTGGAAACATGTTATTTAGCAAGATTTTGAAAAGGGTTTTCAAAATTTGGCTTGTTACTGGAAAGTGGGATGTCTAAAACAAAGTACAATTTGAAATGTTGAAAGAACAATTTTACATGTAAATGTATGATCTTCAGATAATACATGCTGTATATATACATTTTCAATATCCATTTTCTGGCATATCAAAATATTGTGAAGAAAATATCACAATATTTTATATTGATAATAAAGGTGAAAAAGGTGATCAAAGTCACGAGATGTCGTGTTGCTGGTAGTGACGTTTTGCCTGCTGGAACTGCTAGCCGTCATCAGGCAACTAAATTACTGGATGCTACAGTGTCATCCTGCTGGTCCACGTGCGTGTTCAGCGTATCTGACGTTATTTGACAATGCAAGGATTGGTCATGACCTTATTGTAGTTTCCTTTTCATGAATTCTGGAACACCCATTTCAGAATGGTATGTAATTGTAAGTCTTACAATGAGCTAATATACATTTTGTAGGTGTTGCATATTCATTGTTGTTGTTTTTAATTTTTTATCTCAGTCCTTGGAGGATTTGTGTTCTCATTATGATGGCACAGTGCGTAACTCCATGAGTGACATTATACAGTTTGAGTATGGTGCCGATGGCCTGGATCCTGCCATGATGGAAACTAAGGACAAACCAGCTAACTTTGACAGAGTTCTGCATCACATAACGGTATAATCTAGCAATGTGTATTTCATACTCAGGGTATCTCTATGCATTTTGTACCATCCTATCTCCCGGGGGGGGGGGGGGGGGGGGTGTACAGCCCCTGTCTGCTATGTACAAGGCACATAGGCCATTCCTTATACAATACCGGTATATATACCGGTACATCATCTGTAGTCTGTACCCTCACAGGTAGTAACTATACTTCCAATTGAAGACAAGCAGTATTTGATCCCACAGAGCTCTGGGATATTGTACTGGTTGTGTCCTGCCTCAACAATCTGTGATGGGTGCTCTCCTTTATTCTTTAATACATTTGGTTCCATTTTAGAAGGAAGGGAAAATGCTATTGTCGTGGGCTTTTGAAGCAGTACTTGTTTTTGTTGTTGTTTTACCCCAGAGCAAATATTCCTGTTGTGATGAGTACAGCATGAGCAGTTATGCATTGCAGTCTGAAGCCTATACAGTCATTGATGGTGGAGATTTCAAGATGTGTAGTCCGGACTTTAGAGTTGAACTCAAGTAAGATTAATACAAAAATGACAGCATGTAGCTAAAAGGTTGCAGAATTCTTTAACCTTTGTTAAGCCTGCTGCATAAGCTATTAAGCAAAATGTCAGTTGAGGCTGTTAGTGTTTGTGCAGTTTGCAACAAATATCTACTGTGTTGGATAATTGTTCGCCCTGCAAGGCCAAACACTCGCCCTGTGCAGACAACTTGATCTACATGAGGCAAATAAAAAAAGGCAAATAATGTAGTTATAATGTCCCTTTTTAATGACTGGGTACTCACTGGGTGCCGCCATCTTGAAATCATTTGAAGAATTTGGCAATTTAACTTATTAGTCTTTGCATGAATCTCAAGTTGTCCATTTAGGTTCACATTTTTGGCAGTTTGAGGCAAAATTATCAAACATGTTTGATAAGTTTTGTCTTGCAAACTTCTGAGGTAAAAACAAATCAAGAAAAAAATGTGTACACATGGAACTGCCTGAGTATACATGTACAGTCTTGTATGACTTATTGCTCAGCAGATAGCTCTATCTTGTGTACTGTAAACTGTAATAAATGGAATGGAATGGTTTATTTACTCAATGATTAAAAAGACAACCAAAGTGAATATGAAGTCACTTGATCTCTTTTCTGAATTTCTTTTAACACTGGCTGCAGGGCTTACATAGATAGAGTATGTGGTAAGATTAGGGAATGTCGTGCACAGTGCGGACTGAGTGAGGTACAACAGGAAAGGAATGGTAAGTGTCCTATTTGTAAGTGCAGTGAGCTTCTTTGTTGTAATGACACATGGCACAATGAAGATGGTGTTATGTATTTGCACACATTTAATATATCCTTTCACTTTTGTTTTCATGGTTTTATTTTTCCACTGTGACTTATGGTGGTGGGTGTAGCAAATCATACTGCACAAAAATCATATTTACTATAAAAAGGAGAATAATACTATCCAGTAGATTCTGTGAGACTCTGTTGTCACATTGTAAGATTTTCTCAAGACATGAAGCTTTGTGAATGTTACCAAAAAATGAATACTGTCGTTGAGAGAAACGTCCTTAAAGCTATGTTGTGAAGTACTGTTGTTTGTGTACTTGGTTGTGATATTGCAACAAAATGTGTCCCCAGGATGCAACATTCACTCTCAGAATGCCACACCCTCCCCGTCCCCCCCCCCCAAAAAAAAAATTTGAAAGAAAGATTAAGAAATGGAATTATTCACATGGAAATCATACACTTCTGTCAAACATACAGTGCTGTACCAGTTGGAGCGTATTACACCTACACAGCTACAAGAGTTTCTAAGCATGTGTAGATCAAAGCACATGAGGGCTCGCATTGAGCCAGGCACAGCTGTAGGTGCAGTAGGTGCTCAGAGTATTGGAGAACCAGGCACACAGATGACTCTCAAGACTTTCCACTTTGCTGGTGTGGCTTCCATGAATATCCTTTGTAAATAACTGGCTGTCTCTGTTTGTTCAGTGTAAATGAGTGGCCAATCCTAGATGTAAATGACTGGCCAGTAGTGTGGATGGCTGGGCAGTAGTGTGGATGACTGGCCAGTAGTGTAGATGACTGGCCAGTAGGGGAGATGGCTGGCCAGTAGTTTGGATGGCTGGCCAGTAGTTTGGATGACTGGCCAGTAGTGTGGATGACTGGCAAGTAGTGTGGATGGCTGGCAAGTAGTGTGAATGACTGGCCAGTAGTGTGAATGACTGGCCAGTAGTGTGGATGACTGGCCAGTAGTGTGGATGGCTGGCCAGTAGTGTGAATGACTGGCCAATAGTGTGGATGGCTGTCCAGTAATATGGATGACTGGTCAGTAGTGTGGATGACTGGCCAGTAGTGTGGATGGCTGGCCAGTAGTGTGAATGACTGGCCAATAGTGTGGATGGCTGGCCAGTAGTGTAGATGGCTGGCCAGTAGTGTGGATGACTGGCCAGCAGTGTGGATGGCTGACCAGTAGTGTGAATGACTGGCCAGTAGTGTGAATGACTGGCCAGTAGTGTGAATGACTGGCCAGTAGTGTGAATGACTGGCCAGTAGTGTGAATGACTGGCCAGTAGTGTGAATGACTGGCCAGTAGTGTGGATGGCTTGCCAGTAGTGTGGATGGCTGGCCAGTGGTGTGGTGGCTGGCCAGTGCTGCTGATGACTGGCCAGTAGTGTGGATGACTGGCCAGTAGTGTAGATGGCTGGCCAGTGGTGTGGATGGCTGACCAGTAGTGTGAATGACTGGCCAGTAGTGTGGATGGCTGGCCAGTAGTGTAGATGGCTGGCCAGTAGTGTAGATGGCTGGCCAGTAGTGTAGATGGCTGGCCAGTAGTGTAGATGGCTGGCCAGTAGTGTAGATGGCTGGCCAGTAGTGTGGATGGCTGGCCAGTGGTGTGGATGGCTGGCCAGTGGTGTGGATGGCTGGCCAGTGGTGTGGATGGCTGGCCAGTGCTGTCGATGACTGGCCAGTAGTGTGGATGACTGGCCAGTAGTGTGAATGACTGGCCAGTAGTGTGAATGACTGTCCAGTAGTGTGAATGACTGGCCAGTGGTGTGGATGGCTGGCCAGTGGTGTGGATGGCTGGCCAGTGGTGTGGATGGCTGGCCAGTGGTGTGGATGGCTGGCCAGTGCTGACGATGACTGGCCAGTAGTGTGGATGACTGGCCAGTAGTGTGGATGGCTGGCCAGTAGTGTGGATGGCTGGCCAGTAGTGTAGATGGCTGGCCAGTGGTGTGGATGGCTGACCAGTAGTGTGAATGACTGGCCAATAGTGTGGATGACTGGCCAGTAGTGTGGATGACTGGCCAGTAGTGTAGATGTCTGGCCAGTAGTGTAGATGGCTGGCCAGTGGTGTTGATGGCTGGCCAGTAGTGTAGATGGCTGGCCAGTGCTGACGATGACTGGCCAGTAGTGTGGATGACTGGCCAGTAGTGTGGATGGCTGGCCAGTAGTGTGGATGGCTGGCCAGTAGTGTAGATGGCTGGCCAGTGGTGTGGATGGCTGACCAGTAGTGTGAATGACTGGCCAATAGTGTGGATGACTGGCCAGTAGTGTGGATGACTGGCCAGTGCTGTCGATGACTGGCCAGTAGTGTGGATGACTGGCCAGTAGTGTGGATGATATTCAATTATGTTGATATGTTTTATGCCCAAGTTTCCTTAACCTGTCTGCTTACATATCACTCTTGGTGTGCCTCGTATAAAGGAAATCATCAATGCATCCAAGAATATCAGCACACCAATCATTACAGCCCTTTTGGATGTGGATGATGATGCAGATTTTGCCAGACTGGTCAAGGGACGTATTGAGAAGACTCGCTTGGGGGAGGTATGGCAAATTGAGGCATTTGTTGGTTTTCCCAGTAAAGTTAATACCCGTAAACATTTGCTATGGGGGAATGTTATATGTGTAAAGAAGAAAGAACATTGGTAATTTTCAGAATGAAAGATACCTGTTTAATAGCTACGATACTCAAAAATAGAATCCTTTAGTTGTCTTATTACAAGGCACTGAGCCTACAGTGAAACGCCGCCATAACAAACACCGCTGTACCGAACTTTTGGCTATACCAAACATCATCCTTGCCTCCTAATTTTATGTGCAATGTGCAGGCCTGCTTTGTTCTCTGTAACAAATGACCACTATAATGAACAATCTCTGCGCATCCTGGCATGTTCGTTATAGTGGTGCTCATAGCTTGTATGTTTCAAACCATCTAGGCCTTCTGATGAGTGATGAGGGCTTACATGGAATCTAGTGAATTCATATATTTTTCTGTTTCTTCCTTTTTAGATTCCACTAGGTAAAGAAAGTTTTTTTTTTAAATCATATTTTGCATATTTCATCCCTTGAATTATTATCATATTGTTTCTACACAATGCCATTGTGTATACCTGGTAGATTGAGTTGAACCACCACTAGGCCCTTTCCTGAATCATAAGATTATGAGTTTGGTATGTTCATATTAACGGTAGTTGTCTGACTCCTTCACAGTACTATCGGCCCACGATTGGGCCATAGCTTTTATTCCCAGTCAGATTTTAGGCAAGAAATACTGAAAAATTTCTTCTATTTGTGCTGCAAGAAGATGCAGCAGAAGAATCAATATTATCCGTATGTTACAGGGAACATGGTTTGCAATAGTGGGTCAGTGTATTTAAACTAAACCAGATGTGCAATTGTGTCAGTTGCATTCCAACATACATTGCTGCTCAGCGCCATGGGGGGAGGGAGATTGTTATCTTTGGCCCAAGATAAGCTATAACACCTTTTGTTGGTTAGTCTAGGTTAGACCATCCAGTTGGTCTAACTTACGCTAATACCGATCAGCAGGATCGTTCCAACATGGGCCTATACTTAAAATGTTGCATTCAACCTCCATCTAAGCCCATGTCTGAACGATGCTATTGTTTCATATTTATACTTTGTACTGCTTTGGGACATATCAATGTAATGTTTTGTTTATTAAATGTCTTCACTCATTATTTGCTTTTGCTTGTATTTCTTTCCTAGGTGTCCGAATATATCGAGGAGGTGTTCCTACCAGATGACTGTTTTATTCTGGTCAAACTAGATATGGATCGTATAAACCTTCTGAAGGTACCTCACCTTTCATACCTGTATATGTACAAAGTAAAGGGTCCTATTGTTCTTAGTCTAAACTGGACAAAAGCCTTTATGAAATATCAGCTTGGGCTCAGGTGTAGGCTCCAGAGCATGGGCTCCATTCTGTACAAGTTACAGGTCTGCAAAGCCTGGACAGGCACCATAGTAAACATGTTTTCCATGTACAGTGCTCGTAATAACCAAATATTTCTCCATAGTAATGTGCACAAATTGATTGGGACTGGGGAAATATGCTCGCTAAATCCGGGTTGTCATTATTTCCGGGAGTCTACTGTAATTGTTTCTAAGAGCAAGACTAGCCTGCTCAACTAGTATTAGCATGGCATCATTGGAAAAGTCATGAAACCATTTGGGACAGAATTTTGAGTAAATCGTTTGGTTAAGTTCTTATGTTGTATTCTTTGGGTTTAATTTCTCATTTATTCTCATTTTTATTGTATTAGCTCGAGGTGAATGCAGAATCTGTAAGAATATCTGTCTGTGCTTCAAAACTCAAGGTGAAATACCAGGTAAGATAAATGAGATTTTTTTAATATTGTATAACTTGCATAGTATCTATAGTGTTTATGACGTACTAGTCTAATGTTGTAATTTGCCAAATGGAGTCATTGATGGAATTGTTGAATGCATTATGGGTTTTAATGTTGGACATTTGGATGACACTACCTTTTGGATTATTGATATACACTAAGGTTTAGACTGACATAATATCAGTGAATTGTCCACATTCACTGCCTAGAACGTACAATACTCTGTGATTACAATAGTGGAACATTGGATTCATGCTTTCTTTTCCTGCTTGGTTTGATGCAGAATGTGCAAGTGTTGTCATCTGATATGCTGACTGTATCACCTCAAGAAACCAGCAAGAGTTCTATGTACTATGCTCTACAGTTCCTAAAAGAACACCTAGCAGATGTAGTCATTCAGGTAGGCATGGGATGACCAGACCACATTTGCATTTCTCAATCCAGTCTTTGTCTCCATATTAGAGTTACTTTATGGAATGGAATACATAGTTGCTAAGCACACCAATTTGCTAAGTACAAAAGTATTCTGCTGAGCATTTAAACGTAGTATCATACTTTGGTTTTTGTCAAAGAAATACAGATTCATGGGCAAAAATATCAAGACAGATACAGTAACAGTCATCTGTGAAAATTCCAGTCCCGTGCAATGCCCACTTGTTGAGAAAACAGCCACAGTATTTCTTAAGTCTTTTCTCTTTTATTTTTGATCTTTTAAAAGATCAAAAAGATTTCCGGTCGTTGTTTTACTAATTTCTGGATAAATACACCATTTCAGGAAGAACAATTTTAACGGTATGTTTCTACTATCACCATCTTCATACCCTGAAAGTTATACGTAAATCTGTGAACATTTCTGTTTTGGTTTCTTACCAAAGTATGATACTACCTTTAAAGATACCAGCCAATATTCTGTGTAATTTATAATGCCTGTGACTGGTTCCCCACTAGTTTTGCTTAGCATCAAAATGTGGCAGCAATATTTCAAGCAGCTCTATATAACGAGGCCAAATTCTGAAGTTTTGTCTTAGTCTTGGACCTGATGGTCTCAAGTTCTGTCTCAGGCAGTAATTTTGGGATATTGGATCCTGAGGTCTTGAATATGACACAGTTTGGTTTGGTATATTAGCTGAGTATTTGTCTGTGATATGCATTTCCCTATAATCTCATCTGAACAAGATATTCACTGAAGATCAACATCTTTGGCAGATTGTAATTGTTAACTTAATTAACTTATTGGGAATTATTTCCTAAAGATTTATTGACCAGCAGCCGATTTCACAAAATGTTGCGTAACTTGCCCTACGTACAAATGTTACATACGTTTCGTGAAACGGGCGTAACTTGTGCAACCAAATGCAGGAAAATGTTGCATAAGCTACGCAACAAAATGTTGCGTAAGTTTCGTGAAATTGGCTGCAGGCCTTGACTAGGGCCATAGCACAGACACATACCAACCTATTATCTACTGGTTTCAATAGTATGAATGTGAGTGGACTGAAGGCTATCCTGCAAAGTTCTCAGCATTGGGTGTGTCTAGGAGCCCATTTTGATTTGTCTTTATTACCTAGTTGTAGAGGAACATCAGAATGTGGAATTGTCTTTTGCCATAGGTTATTACTTTGTGGCTGATTCTCATTGTTTGTTTGATTTTGAATGTGTAGGGTATTTCCAGTGTGTCCCGTGCTGTGATTCACATTGATGATAAGGGTAGCAAGTCCCTGTACAAGCTGTTAGTGGAAGGAGACAATCTACAAGCTGTGGTAGCAACAAGAGGTGAGTGAGACAGTTTATTATAAACCAAACATGTCAATGTAAATAACTCACTACATCACATTAAGTTGAAATGGCCTCCCAAATGAGGTGAATTGTATAGTACTAAACTTGCTAAAAAATGTTGTCTGTCTATTTGATGAAAAAAAAAATCAGGCACTAATCTCTGAACATTCCTCTAAAATGGAGAAAGGTTAAATAAATCAGGCAAGCAGAAAACAGGCAAGGAATTCAGAAGCTGGGCAGTGCATGGAAACAAACCAGCAGATATCTCTTTGTATATAGAGGCACAGAAACGGTAATGGTATGAGAATTGAAGAAGTAATGGATACTATTGAGAAGTATGTAGTAAGGCAAATGAACCAGTGAAATGCCATTGGGGGTCATTCCATGATTCCATTTGAAATTAAGTTTAGAATATTAACGTTTCAAAATGTTGTTTCAAGATTTGATGTCATAGTCTAAATTTGTTAGCAATGTCAGTCCCTAGTATAGAGATTGTAATATGGATGTATAATTAGCATGCTATGTATTTGTGTGTGTTTGGCTCAGGTGTTAAAGGTACCGTCACAACGTCAAACAACACAAGCGAAATGGAGAAAACTTTAGGCATTGAAGCTGCCAGGTACGTCAAAGTTCATAGCGATCACATGGCCTAACAAGCATGAGATCAGGGCCCTTTTCCAAACCTCGGCTCAGGCTCCGGCTCCGGCACTGTCGTTGATTTGCTGAAAATATAAGTTGTGGCTTTTCCTTGAAGCCGAATCTCTGTTCTCTTGTTCAAAATAGAGTATCTTTTTTCAAACCGTAGCCAAAATTCTCTATTCTGATATTTTAGAATGGATTCGCGGAATGGAGCCGCAGCCTGGGCCAGAACTGAGGTTTGGAAAAGCCCAGGGGTCGAATTCACCAAACTCATCATAACTTCCTATCAATCATAGAACTTATGATGCATTGCAACCCTAAGTAGGATACCGTGGGTTATCCTTTGTGACTCGGGCTTCGTGAAAGCGAGTCGACCCCAGGGCTCAATTTCACAAAATGCTTAGATAAATCTTGAAATTCATATCAATCTTAGTTGATAAGCAAAGTCTGAATTCACAAAACAAGTTTATTTGGTGATATCAACGACTAATACTAAAAGATGAATCGTAAAGCTATATATGCATTCACATAGGTTTACAATGGATCATTTTATTTTGATATAAGCTTCAAATCCTTTCTTTGTTTATACTGCTAAATCAACTAATGTTGACAACAAGTGGAGGACCGTTATGCAGTAGTCTTTCTTCTTTAACCCTAAATACTTATTTGCCATAAGAACGTTTGAATGAGAACGCGCAAGAAAACATCAAATTCATCAATTGCTCATCATCAGCCAATAACATGTAATTTGTTTTGTTTTATTCATCTGGTTTTCGAAATAGGTTTTGCACAGGTTTCATTAATCATTAACATCCCAAATCTGGCATATCCTAAATCACTTATTATGAAGGACTGAAGACAAATCACATGTTTAGATAATGGCAGATCCAGGAAGGATTTAAATACATACTTACCTAGGTTTGAACAATATATTTGTTATGTTATCATGAAACCACATGTTGTATTCCTGTTGATTTTATTTGTTTGTTTCTGTCTTATTTTGTTTTTCATGCCAACAGACGTACCATCATTGAGGAGATTGAATATACCATGGTCAGCCATGGTATGAGTATTGACCATAGACACGTTATGCTTCTTGCTGACCTTATGACCTACAAGGTAAAACAAATAAATGACCATTCTATACATCATAGAATAGTTACACAATCACAGTGTGGTTCAGAAATCCTTCTTAATCAGTGTTTGATGCTTAGCATGGTGGAGATATTACATAATTGGCTTCTTCTGCCTACTGAAACCTAAGTCAGTTCTGGAAATTGTTGTCTTATTTAAGGCTTAGTATTAGATTAAATAAGATATAATGCTTTGCATGTTGGAGGCACAGTGTAGTATTGCCTTTAGTTTCATTGGTACATCATTTACCGGTAATCATTTAATAATTGTGCATTTCGGAGCATTTCATGGCTACACTGCAATCAAAGGAGAAATGTTGGCTTGACATTGCCTATATAACCCTTGGTGTTCTTGGATGTTTGTTGTATTTTGACAGAGGAGCACTGTGTAATCTTATTGTTGGGACTTGTGTGTGTAGCAAATTAAACCTTGCTTTGGGATAGCTGTTGTGTATACACATCCTGACTGAAGGATGACTGTAGTATGCACCCTATAGGCTTGCTGTCCTTCCTAGCTGGCAGATAGATGCCCTAAAATGGTCACATGTTCAGCATAGGCCTATCACTCAATGGGAGACTTTTGAGAACCAGTCTTCAAGTCAACAGGGCACGTGCACACCATTGTGAGTATGCTTGCGCATGCTCACAATTGCGTACACGTGCGCTGTTGACTTGAAGACTGGTTCTCAAAATTCTCCCTTTGCCATGACTCACAAAAAGAGGAAATTTGTAGGGAAAATAATACCACTGAGGCAAATTTTAACATCGAAAAAAGGGTTGTTTATAAAATGTTTACATAATGAACACCTAGTGTCTTTGCTGCCATTTGATTATGTCAGGTGATAGATATTGACTCTGCTAATCATTGCTTACTTTGCTTGTGATTATACTCTCTCCATTCAGGGTGAAGTGCTGGGTATAACTCGCTTTGGTCTTGCCAAGATGAAAGAGAGTGTCTTAATGCTGGCCTCGGTAAGATTCCATTTCCTGTTCTTTACTAATCACCTCTGATCTTGTCTTCTATTACTGTCAGCCTGTGTAGAGTTACTGCCAATATAAATGCAGACAGTACCCTCACTCCATTTTTCTACACACTTCAGGATGGGTGCATCTTTTGTAACATTTTCAGACAAAAGCACTGTAGGGTTCATGGAAAATTGACCTTTCTTTTGCAACGTCACAGCCCAAGTTTTTGCCAACCAGCATGGTGGAAACTATGGCGAGCTGTCAAAGCCAGGCATAAAAAATAACCAAAAATTTATTAAAACACAACATTTCATAAACATTGAAAGATATTGCTGAATGTAATGGAAACAATACATTTGTATTATATAACGTATTTTGTATGCTATGGAAAGTTTGTAAAAATGTTGAATTTGGTCACGCCATTTGTCAAGAAGATGAAATGATTTGCAACATTTGGACACCCATATTAAGTATTGCCAACCAGCATGTCAGTGTTTGTAAACAAAAGATAGGTCTATATTATGTAGTGGACACACAGGATGACAGCCTAAATGTGCAGCCAGTGGTGACAGCTGACATGTATACACACACATAAAGTCATAAGAGTCAATCTTGTGTTGGGATGGATGCATGGCCTACATTGCACAATTGATCATTGTACAGCTGATGCCAACATTAAACAGATATATGACATATTCATCATTTATCGCATTGTTAGCTGCATCTGACATCTGACATTTTCAGTGATGTGTTTCGCTCACAGACTTAAGCTTTAAAAATTCACTTCAAAGTAGGCCAAATTTAATTGAGTCAAAATGGGTAAATCTTGGGTAAATCTTACCGCGATTTGCACTTGGACTTTTGTGAGTTAAGAAATGTAATCAAGAATATGTGGTTAGATTAATCCAGCTGCCAATACCTTGTGGTAGCTGCTCATGAGGGCACTGCGTGACCTTTGAGGTTTCATAATGACCTTGATAGGCTGTGAAATATGCCGCTTCCTGATAGCCTTGGTCAAGGCATTCATAATCATACTGCGTGCATTGGTTGGCAGCTACAAGGCATTCGTTCTAGTTCACCTAATTTGCACATTTCTCAGACTGCAAGAGGTCGCTGTTTGCCTGATGTGCATTATTATTGTATGCATCAACGATCACGCGGCTACAATTGGAGCTGCAAACGCACATCACGAATCAACATGATGTACATGGCAACACATCACACTCAAGCCAAGCATTCCTAATCTTATCAACATCTGCCATAATAGCGCTTCGCACTTGCGCTGAAAATAGCACCGGATTTCAGACAAACATTGCAACCATGCAAACGTGTGTGCGTGTGCTCGTGTATGTACACAACTTTAACTTTGACATCTATAACTTTATTGTGCACTGTTTTTACTTTATCTTCTATGTTCTCATATGATTCCAGTGCAACGCGGCAACTTTTTCTTATTTGAGACAATGTTTGTCTGACATCCGGGGATTTTGTGACGTCATTAGTGCGGAGCGCTATTGATGAAAGTCAATGTCTGCTAGCAACATTGGTCAATAGCGCCTGTATGCAGAAACCGTGTACAATGCTTGTGTGTTGTGGCACTTTACAGACTGACATTTGACTGGATGTTGGGCTAAACCAAGTGGTGTTTTCTTGAGACCACTAATTGTGTCGTTAAAAGTGACCTAGTCTTTTTTAATACTGGGCAGAGGTTGGCCATTAAAAGTAGCCACTGGACTCAGTTAAAGTAACCGTGAGGAATGTTTCCTGGCATTAAGCCAACACATAATCTTAGCATTATTTAACCTTGGTGGGTAACAATTACAGTCTGACTGTTCTTCCTTCTCTTATTTCTTCAGTTTGAGAAGACAGCAGACCATCTTTTTGATGCAGCATACCACGGTCAGAAGGATGCTATTTGTGGTGAGCAGAGAAATATTCCTTATGTCTTATGTGTTTACTGATTTAATACAGAACAAAAGTACTCATGTTTGTCCTTTGGCTCACCATATCAGCCAGACTTGTAACAAATGTAACAGCAGTTTTATGGTTGTGCAGGCTTTTCTGTGCTTCTTTATTCAACTGCTGTTGTAAATCACATTTCTTAGATCCTTCTGTTTATCATTCATGCGGTCCTATATCATGTAGTTTATCTTATCTTATGTACTTAAATAAATTCTGTCCCTATTACTATGGCTTTTGGGTTCTTCATGAACTTAACTTTGTGGCTGGATAGCAAGACCTTTTAGGTCAAGCAAAATGACAAAATAATACATCTACCTAATCCTATGTAACAGGGGGACACAACTAGCAATTCCCCCTTCATGGTGAAATGACCCCTCTAATTGTTGGTGAACCGTGAATGGCATGGACATTGATCTGATTACTTGATCATGTCATCTGCAAATTGTGCTGTTTAAATATCAAATGAAATGGATTGAAACACAGAAATAACAATAAAAGAGAACCTATGTATTAAGAACAAAAAATGAATCATATCAATTTTGCTTAATCAAACTTGTTTGTTTTTCCTTGTAGGTGTGAGTGAGTGTATTATTATGGGTATCCCAATGAATATTGGTACAGGAATCTTCAAACTGCTTCACAAATATCCTTTTTAATTCTAAAGCAGGACAATTTATTTGATAATTACTGTGTTATCACTTATTTTCCTGCGTCTTTTGGAAAGTTTTTGGACAACAGCCATACTTAAAGCATGTACAAAAGTTTTCAGGAGACCCGTAGTTTGCTGCCCTCTATTGACAGACCTCTCCAAAAGCCTCCCATTCCTGCCAAAGAAATTTGTGCTATTGACAATTTGATGAGAAATTGAAATGCACGAAGAGTTATTTTTGGTTCATTGCAGTCTTGTCTTAGAATAGTAAAGGAAACCTGGTTGAATCTTTTAACAAGCTGCAGTTAATGTGGCATTATAAACCTTGTTCCTTGTTGTATGACAGTGCTATTGAACTGTAGGGCTTGTTCATTGCTTGGTTTGATGAAATACATAATACTTGTATCTGTATTAATGGACATGATCCATCATTAGAGATGGTGCTGTGGAATCTGACGTTTGTGAGTGACATTAATGTTGACATTATCAAAGAGAGGTGTGCAAACTAATATTTGTTCTCTTTTTTCTCTTGTGCCCTAAATTTGTGCTAGAAATCTGTGCATATATTTTTCAGTTGCCCTTAACGTATTGCCATTGTACAGCTCATAAGGTGAGTGTGCCTGAACTACGTCCTCTCATCTTTGATAATCCCCAGTTCCATCTTCCAGGACTAGCTTCATGATACCAATTAACATCCAACACACAGCAAGGGCCATGGAACACTAGCTGCACTAACTGACATCAGAGTCACTGAGGCTGAGTTGACATTTGTCTGTTCTACTGATGCATCTCTTCTTCTTTTCTGGATCTTAATTTGGATCTGGATGATTACTCCGGCAAAGCGGGATCCCGCATCATGTCAGAGGGAGAGTCTTTGTACAAGACTACATTTTTATTTATCAGAGTTTTGTTCTTAAATAAAAATGGAAAAATAATCCATTTTCATGTTCCTAGCTGCATTTACAAATCTTGTTAAATGAATATTTCTTTGGGGTTCACAAATCGTCCTTCATCAAACAGGATTACCAACCAAATGTCCATGTATTTGCTGCTTTTGACTTGTATTCGGCCAATGTTTGCTGGGCATAACATTCACTAGGAGTTTTGGCTGACATACTGATTTTATTTACCAAGTTTTGGGGTGCTTAAGCAGCTCTATGAAATTGACCCCTGATACAAGCAAATATATTCCATCTTGGCACAGGTAACATTTTTAATCTAGGATAGTTTGTGATTTGTATCCCAGAATATTTTTCCAAACAAATGAATCCATCAGTGGGCAAGATTTGTTATACTTCGACGGTGCTTTCAGTTAATACATTTCATACACACATTACAGGCAGTCTGCGTGGGTGGCAGCTGAACAAATAGTCAGGTATAAGATTCACTGGGAAACTTGGTAAAATGAACAGCAAGTTTAGGAATGACATTGTAAGAAAGACTGTCATTGTGCATCATCGAAAGGAAATAAATAATGAATGAGTTTGTGTTTGTCAATGTATGAGCCTCCCACTGCAAGCATTCCTTTCTACCATTTAATGGATGGATCATAGTAAGTCACTGAACTAGCTTCCAACTTGAATGATAATTGTGTATAAAGATGGGTCAGGCGGCTCAGGCTATGTCCTTTTATTGTGCCCCCCCCCCCCCCCCCCCCCAGAGCGATTGCGCAACCAATGTTTTCATGCCATCACATGACTTATGTTCATCTCATTTGGCACAGAGTAGCTATGGAAACGTGCAAAGAAAAATGTGTACGATATCTTCTTTGCTTTTTTGTTTTCTTGATGTATAGTTTAGCAAACAATTTTGATCTTTTAAAGATAAAAAATACTGATTTAAGAAAATCTGTGGGCGTTTTTCTCAAAAGGTGGGCACCGTATGGGACTGAAAATTTCACAGATGGCTGTTATTGTATCTTTCTTGACATTTTTGCCCATGAATCTGCATTTTTGGACAAAAACACGAGTATGATATTACCTTTTAAAGGCATTGCATACGTTTGGTAATGACTCTGAAAATTTATGGCAATAAAAACTTACTTGGTGAGAAGAACAGCTGCTTTGGATAGTATAATGCAAATTGAGAAACGTTCAATTTGAAGAACCGCGGTTATGGAAAAATATGTCACTTTTTATCTCCAAAAATTATGAATCTGAGAAGCGTTATGGCCGTAACGCTTCTCAGCTATTGACTAACTGTTCTCTGGCGTGAAAAAACCGCTCTAGTTTGTCGCCAAAATCTCAAAAACGCTACCACCTTTTGAATTGAAACTTTCACAGGTTAGTTTTATGGTACATATATACAATTATATTGGTTTGAAACAAACAGTAGGCTCAAATTACTAAACGTTTGCAATCCCTTTAAGGTGACCCTTTTCCAAACCATGGTTTGGCTTTTGAGTTTAAGTATGAACGTACACTGGAGAAAAAAGTGGAGATTTTTGATAAAACATATTAATTAAAAAGCTTTGCTTATAGATGGTCCTGGGAGGAAAATGTTACATCCAACAATACTGTGCCTTGGAAAATATGCCTTGCCTTTGTGAAAGAACATTTATGTTGCTGTTGATAATAAATACTGTATATAAACGACATCAAATGGTTTATGAGCTGTGGTTCATTTTAGCATTTGTTTGTTTTGTCGGAGCGATATTAAAATTGTTGTCACCTCGGGGTGTTTGTTTGTTTGTTTGTTTGTTGGGTTGTTTGTTGTTTTTGCGTATTTGCCCGGGAATATTTTGTCCGAAACTCTCAGTCAAGATATCGAATAGGTTTATATGACATAAAATGACCAATGTGTTAAATTCGTTGGACAAATTTCGAACATAAGCAACTAGCAAGTGAATATAAACTACGCAGACTTCGTAATTTTTTAGTCGAAAATTTGCTTATTGCGAGATACGAATCGAAGGATAACCAATCGCATCCTTCCATGTAGGCTGCAGTGCATCATAAATCCTACGATTGATAGTAAGTTACGATGAGTTTGGTGAAATCGACCCCATCATAAATTACAATGCAAAAGGTTCTTGTATGTAGGCTATGTCCAGATTGTCCTCATTGCACGCGGTATTGCCGCAATTTCCGATTTGATTTATTTGTCATTTCAAATAAAATAAATGGTTTCTTTTTAAGAACCCCGTAAAAGCATAGTTTTTCGAGGTAACGAATTAACATTTCGAAGAAAGGAAATCATTTTGAGGGAATGTAATTATTATTTCGTTACCTTGAAATGATTTGTTTCGTTACCAAGAATTGATATTTCGAGGGAATGAATATTTCCCCTACTTTCCAACGTCAGTCTGTTGACGCTGCGTAACAAATTGAGTTAAATCAGGCTGCTGTCATTCTGTTGATGTAGGTGTGAACATACGTACATGTATACATACATTACCGAACCGCTGGTTTTTACTGTTGTTTTATATTTTTCATTAATTAATCAGTTGCATATGGAGTGATCGGGCCCTTCAGTTTTTAGTTTTTCAGACATTTTTTTAACAAAAACACCATAGGCTTATGCGCATTTTTTCAGCGCTGACCATAACAATGCCATAATAGGGTTAGGGTTGGGTCCAGGTTTAGGCTTAGGGTTATAGGGTTAGGGTTGGGGTCGGGGTTAATGTTTATTTTTATTGTACATTTGTTCCTCTCTGTGGGGCAGAAGATACGAGGAATTGGGTGACCGTGTCGGGGCTATTGGGACCGCGGCCTTTGGCGGGCCGGGGCTGGGATGGGGTAATACAGTGTACATAATACTATTTCGTTTCGTTTCACTTTGAGCTATTTTGATAAATTCAGGCCCTGAAGTCGCTGCACTTTAATTGCCATGTTGTGGAATCACCTAATCAAAGTCCGGGAGATTTAAAGGCACCGAATGTCGTTTGTCGTACGACGAGTTATCAGGCGCGGTTCTACGGGGGTGGGGGGCTAGGGGGGGATTTTGTCTAGCCCCCCCCCCCCCCCCCCCCCCCCAAAAAAAAATGCAAGTGAAAAAATAAAATTCTTGAAAATACTGGCTTTTTTCAGTTATTAAGCGCCAATTACATAAAACGCGTTGTGTGGGCTATAAAGTGCATGTTTTTCGACCCCTAATAAGACATAGCAGAAGCGAGTGTTAGAAGAACCCAAAATATTGGGTCTTCTAGCCCCCCAAAAAAATAATGGCTCTTTTAGCCCCCCCCCCCAAAAAAAAAATGTTGGCTCTATAACCGCGCCTGCGAGTTATGTGTGACCATTGAGACTGTCTTTGATCACGCTTGAGTGATTTTAGCTGAATAGGGCATTGACAATCACTTCACTGCTAGATTGCATGACACCATCAATACATTTCATATGGCCGAGTGGTTCGGGAGTGGGACTTCGAATTAGGTGTCCCGGGTTCGAGCCTTGATGTGATGTGTGCAATTTTGTTGAATGTTTTACTCCTATCAATTGTCTGGTATAAATAGATTTAGAAAGGGCTGTGATTTCACCAAAGCTTCTTGGCTCGGTGGGATAAGCGATGGTACCACCGCTCAGACTTCCGGCAGTCTGGGTTCGAGTCCCCGATCCTGACTCTCTGATATTGAATGGAACATGGTATGTGCGGACCCTGGCACCGCGATGGTCCAGGGGCCGCCTTGTTTCTCCCTCTTAGTCCTTCAGAGCTTTGCATGTCAGTCTAAGGTCTCAATGGTGGGGAGGATATGCAGTAGTCGGCTTGCCAGTAAGCCTATGGGTACTATATGGGAGCCGGTAAGCCGGGTGAAAGAATCCCGGTGAGTCGCGTGCCCCTGAACACCTGACGGTCTGCTTAACTCTTGCTCTTTTTTGGTTTGAAATGTCAGGAGGAATATTTGAATAGCCTGTCTACATGATTTAGGTTTTTTTTAACTCTGCCAAATTTCATAGTTTTCAATTTATAGCGTACACTGTACACCAAGATATTTTATCTGTATGTCTTCCCGTCGGGTTTTCTGTTTGTTTTTCTGTTCCTGTTTCATCCTAATGTATGTGGGGATCACAGCAATACAATATTGAATATAGGATAGGGGTTATGTGGTAATTTCGCTTATAGCGACATACCAATCTGGCTGCGGCATTTTGTAGACGTTGCAGTCTCTGGATGTCATCGGCTGGGAGACCAATGAGTAGACTATTACAACCATCAATTATTGATGTGATGAATGCATGGACCAATTTCTCTGTTGATGATTTGTCCAGATAACTCCGTATCTTGCCTATCTTGTAGATGAAAGCCCATCCCATCCGACATATATTCCCGATGTGGGTCCTCATGCGCAACTCGCTGTCGAAGACAACACCGAGGTTGCGTGCCGCATCACAGAAGTCGTTGAGGTTTCACCGATCATAATTGGTGGAAGGCTCCTGGAGTTGGCAAAGAGAGAGCTGAAGTGAAAAATTTCGGTTTTTTGGGTCATTAAACTTCAGCTTGTATTAATGTCGGCTACACACTCCTCCAAGCGGTGGATGCTCCAGTGGCGTCAGATGTCTTGAAGATCAGCTAAATCTGCGTATCATCGGCGTACATGACATGATTGATGTTATGTTCTGTCATGATGTCACTGAGCAGCGCTGTATAAAGGGTGAACATAGGGGCTCAGGGGAGCACTCCCTGTCAGTATTCAGTTCATCTGGAGAAGCTAATGATCCTCACTGCTAACCAAATCCACCAATGGATCCTGGTATTGATCTCAACAACCAATCAGCAGACAAAGTCTTTCTAGTCCTGCTATTCGTGTCCTCCAGCTCAACATCGAGGGCATTTCTGCTGCGAAGAGGGAAGTCCTCTCTAGTATCTGTTCCAAAAACAAAGTGGATGTCATCTGTCTTCAAGAAGTCCAAGCTGCAAATGACGTGTCAAAGAGCCGTCTTAACCTCCCAAACTATGACCTCGTGACCTTTTCAGGGCACCCACAGTATGGTAGAGCTATTTACGTCCATGCTGACATCCTTGATGCTAAGCCCATAGCCTCTGGAGAATTCTTTGACTCGATTTGTGTAGACAGCTTTACTATCACCAATGTTTACAGACCCCCATCCGCTAACTGGAGCAACGCCAGCTTACCTGTCTATCAACACCCAGCAATTTATGTGGGAGACTTCAACAGCCACCACGCGACCTTGGGTTATGACAGTGCTAGTGATGGAACCTGGCTCCTCGACTGGGTCAGCTCGTTGGAAACGTGACTACTCGCCAGACTTATGTTGGGTTTCTTCTCTAAATGGCCATACAAACATTGATACAAGTGCTCAACGACTTTCTTTCCAAGAAGCCAACACGGACCAATCATCACCCACTTTGGTACACGCATCCCCATCACTAGGTCCACAGAGAAACCCCGCTGGAACTTTCGCAAAGCAAAGTGGCCATCGTTTTCAACAGCTGTGGAGAAGAGCATAGTCTGTATACCATCGAAAGGCATACCAGTTAATGAATGATACACCAGATTCACTAAAGCCATCTTTACAGCAGCCAAAGTCAACATTCCTCGGGGCTTCAGGAAAACTTACATCCCCTGTCTTGACTCTGAGTGCCAAAAGCTCCTTGATGAGTACACTAGCTCAAGTGACCCCGACGTAGCAAATCACCTTTTTGACAGCCTCGACAGCGCACGCCGCTTAAGATGGGAAGAAACAGTCAGCAGATTAGATTTCACCCATTCAAGTAGGAAAAGTTGGAACCTTATCAACAAGCTTAGGTCCAGCCAACAACAATAACAAGCCAGCTCAAATAAACCCTCAGTCAAGCCCAATGCAGTTGCCAGCCACCTAGTGAAAGTTGGGAAGGTGCCCATCAAAAGGCAAGTAAAACGTGAGGTCAACAAAGAGAGGCGATCTTTCAAGAAGTCTACCCCCGACTCTCCTACTCCTCCACCTGCCTCTGTTGAAGAAGTGAATGATGCCCTTGACCACCTTAAGAGCGGCAAAGCCCCTGGGTACGACAACATCCACCCTGAGTTCCTCCAACACCTCGGACCCAAAGCAAGGATGTGGCTTGCTCATCTATTCACACGCATCATGCAGGAGAAAGCCCTTCCCAAGACATGGAGAACTGCCAAGATCATTTCTATCCTTAGGCTTAGGCCTGGGAAAGACCCAAAGCTTCCTTCCAGTTACCGACCAATTTCTCTTCTATCGATGTTCTATAAACTCTTGGAAAGAGTTATTCTTCACCGCATCAAGCCTTTGGTAGAAAACACCCTTCAAGTTCATCAAGCTGGTTTTCTCTCTGGGAGAAGTCCTTGCCCTCACCACCCACATTGAAAATTGATTCCAGCAGAAACTCAAGACAGGTAGTGTCTTTCTTGATCTGACTGCAGCTTATGACACCGTCTGGCACAAAGGTCTTCTATATAGCCAAAATCGGGAAAGTTCTTCCCCATTGGGCAACTGACACCGTTGAATTGTTACTACAACAAAGAAGATTCAGAGTCCACATGGATGACTCCTGTAACTCTTGGAGGAAACAGAAGAATGGACTCCCCAAGGATCTGTGCTAGCCCCAATACAACCTATACACAAACGACCTTCCAGCAACGAAATGCAGAAAGTTCATTTACGCTGACGACATCTGTCTGACCCATCAAGCCACTGATTTTGAGTGCCTCAACGACACTATCAACTCAGACATGGCCCTTATCAACAGGTACTGCAAAAGTTGGCGCCTCCAACCAAGTGCAGCTAAGACTGTATCAAGTGTGTTTCACCTGCATAACGCGAGAAGTAATGAAGAGCTGAACATCTTCTTGGACGGCAAGCGGCTGACCCATGACCCCAACCCAACCTACCTTGGTGTTACCCTAGACCGCTCCCTAAGCTTCAAGAACCACCTTCAGAAAGCTTCTTCTAAACTCCGCACCAGAAACAACCTTGTACAAATGCTTGCAGGCACCACCTGGGGAGCCAACGCTAAGACTCTACGTTCTACTGCCCTGGCCCTCTGTTACTCAACTGCCGAGTACTGCGCCCCAGTCTGGAGGAACTCTGCCTACACAAGACTTGTTAATGTGCAACTGAACAGTGTAATGCGTACCATAAGTGGCTCAGTCAGAAACACCAAGACTGACTGGCTCCCAGTCCTGTGTAATATCGCCCCACCAGCCATCCGCAGAGAAGTCGTTACCTCTAAGCTGATCAAGAAAGTCAGATGTGTCCCAGACCATCCACTCATTAAGGACATTGACTTCCACCCAAGACCTAGACTTAATCCAGGAAGCCTGTGTGGTCCAACCTCCCAAGTGAGTCATCAACCAACGTCTTGTGGCTCAACCATTGGGAGAATCTTGACATTCCCAACAAGTTCCTGGGGCCGATTTCACTAACGTTTTGCGATCATCGTAAAGCCCAAATCCATCGCTAAACGGAAAATTGCTACGCAATGTAGCGATCGATTTTCCCTTTAGCGATGGATTTGGGCTTTAGCGATGGATTTGGGCTTTAGCGATGGATTTGGGCTTTAGCGATGGATTTGGGCTTTAGCGATGGATTTGGGCTTTAGTGATGGATTTGGGCTTTAGCGATGGATTTGGGCTTTAGCGATAATCGCAAAGCGTTAGTGAAATGGGCCCCAGGTTGACAATCCTTCTTCCCAGCTATCAGGCATGGATCTTCCACGAGGACTGTGGAGTTCACTGAACCGCATCTGCACGAACACTGGTCCCTGCAGATATGATCAATTCCAGTAGGGACTCTCTAATTCCCCCCTCTGTGACTATGGAGAGATGCAAACAATGAAGTACATCGTTGACAGCTGCCCCTACTCTAAACTTGTCGGTGGAATAGCAGCCTTGCACCTAGCGGAGGATGACGCAGTTGACTGGCTGACTGATATTTCCAAGAGATCACCATAGCATACGCCATCATCATAGGGGCTCTACATACTGAACCCTGTGGTACACCCCATGGCATGAGATGTGAAGCAGATTCAGTGTCACCAATAACCACACATTGTGAGCGATCGCTAAGGTACGACCGCCGGGATCCATTGCAGAGCCGTCCCCGTCAAACCATACCGATGCTCGAGACGGTCAAGTAGAATGGCAGGCCGATCGTGTCAAATGCTGAGCTGAAGTCCAATAGAATAAGAACAGCTTCCTGATGTTTATCAATGGCACAGAGAACGTCATTCTGGACTCGAAGCAAGGCGGTCTCGGTGGAGTGATGGGACCGATATGCAGACTGAGCGGTGGTGTACAGATTGTTCAACGTGATGTAGTCCTTCAACTGCTCCATACAGCATCTCTCCAGTAGCTTAGAGATGAAACTAAGGAGTGACACCGGCCGATAGTTACTCAAGATGTTTTTGTCGAGCTTGGGCTTCTTAATCATGTCAATATTAATTATGTCAATATTGTCATTCTGTTGATGCTTAAACAAATTGCTCAATCACTAATTACTGACAGCTTGTACACAAATGTATATAGGCGATGTTTTCTTTCCCCCGACTGAGTAATATTTCATTCCCTGAATGAAATATAATTTCGGGGAACGAAATAATTATGATTTTTGTTTCCCTTTCCAACTTTATTTTTCCCGTCCCCATTATAGCTGCGTAAGTGCAGGTCCATAGGTCTAACGGCCGGCACTACCGTAGTCTGGTTCCCTGCCCAAAGATTCCCTGACGACTCTTATTAAAAATCTTAGGTCAGGGCCCTTTTCCAAACCTCGGCTCCGGCTCAGGCTCCGGCTCCGGTTCAATTTCGTGAATCAATTTTAAACTAACGTGTATCAAAATAGAGGCTTCTTGCTACGGTTTGGAAGTAGATACTCTATTTTGACCAAGAAAACGGAACTTCAGCTTCAATGACAAGCCACAACCTGTATTTTCAGGATATGGATGACAGCGCCGGAGCCGGAGCCTGAGCCGGAGCCGAGGTTTGGAAAAGGGCCCAGGTATCGGCTACGGTTAAAAATAGAACATGACACAGCTGTCATGTCTGCGCAGGCGCGGAAGCTAGTTTTAGCGTTTACCGAGAATCAATTTTAGCATTCATTTTTGCACTTTTGTAAGCACATGCAATTTTATCTGGACAGAATAAGAAATCAAAGGGTGGGAAAAAAACCATACAACAAACTCCTCAAAAGTGCAAAATAGGAAAAGTGCTCTGTTGTATGTGAACAATAATTATGCTCTATTTGGGCTAACTGTAGCCGGAATGTAACATATTTACATGACGTGTCTTTTCCTGAACAACGTGACCTCGCGTGACCTGTCGGAAATAGCCGAAAGTCAACGTTACTATCCGAAGTTGAACGAAAACGAGTTCGTAATGTTTCGGATTTTTCCGTAAAAGGCCAAAACTTGGTCTTTTTGGTCACGTGACCCTCCAGTACACGTAGCCGATACCGGACCCTATATTTGACAGACAATAGTCTGGCGCTTTTTGGGTCCGGGAACCAGACTAGCACTACCGTGTCGTAACGAATCACTCAACGGTAGAAAGGACATTGGTGTATTAGCGCAGAAGATTGCGCCGAACAATACAAAGCTCAGGAGGAAAGTGACGTCAACGACCCTTATAGTCAGAAGATTATCCTTTGAAGTAGCCTCATACTGGCTGAAATGAAGCGGATATGAAATCTCATGGAGTGGAGGATTAAAGCAATGACCACCAGCTAGATACTCAAGGGTGATTACCGGTATCAGCCGAGTTCCTGTGTATAATCCCAAGGGCATTGCACACATTGCTCGTCCTTCACGAATTCGAGTCGAGAAAGATATAAATGTAGGCCTTAATGATTCAAATTCAGGTAGGCCTACCATGGGCATACAGGGTTCCCTTCTTCCAACGTGATTTCTCGGTTTTTAAGTTTTCGGAGTAGTAATATTTGTGCAAAATGAACGACAAATATTCGACCTGTTGCTTTCCAAGCACTAAATGGAAAAGCGTTTCTTGCTTCTTGCTTCTAACGAAACGGCATCGATGATGGTAAAGTCACAGAGTGCAAAACCATCTTTTGCGGATACTCACAAGCAACGTGTACTGATTGTTACGCCTATTCATCAGAAAACCGTTCAGCAATTATAAGGTTTCGCCTCTAGCAAACTTCACACAAAACCCACCACATTCTGCCCCGAGCAAGGAGATTTGTTTTTCACACATCTTTCGACTGAACTTAATTCACTTCTTTGTCCAAAGTTACGTAAGGAACATGTTTTTAGACCGTTACATATCACGGTCTATGGAGCTTTTGTGTTAATTGTTCTCTCCAGTGATTTGTGGTCTTGGTGAGTACTAGGCTGGTCGTATTGAGTGCTCGCCAGGTTGGCTCCGTCCTATCAAGGCAGATTAGAGCCAGGAGCAAAAGTGAAAGCGACCGCTTTCTGGAGCAATTTTAACCACTTTTGCGGAGATATAGAAACAGACTTCACGATACTGTTATCAGTCTGACATGCGAAGCAGGTTACCGTCCTGCATCTTCCTTTGTTGAGTGAAGTAATTTGGGAGTTTGAAATACTGTATACTGGTTGTTTCTGTGAAGTTTCCGCGCATCGTAACTACGGATCACGTCACGAGAGACTCGATCTACACAAGACAAACTTGTCTGTTGATTGAGGTGAATATTGGGCGAATTGTTCTTTGTCGTAGTGGTTCTCTTTATAAGGATATCGGAACACTGGTGCTCGAAGGAAAAAGGTGCCGGCCTGCACTTCGCTGGTGTGGGTTAAATCTGTTTGGAAGACGCCGAACATTGTACAGTGTACATTCAACTCGATTTATATGCATGTAGTTGACATTAATGTCACTTATTCTATCTTTAAAGAAAAATCAGTGAGATTCTGGATGCGTAATGGTGACTAATGTAGAAAATTGATATCTTCTCGACAGGTAGGCCTACCTCTGTTGACTGAAATCTACTCTGTTTGCAAGTCAGCAGAAAGCTGCATTGACGAACTACGCTGGACTGAAAGTCATTTAATATGGATTACTCTGCCAGGGATGGGACACAGTTCTTGATCTCTGGTCATCTAGACTAAATCACTGCATCACATTAACTTATGTGGAATATTACATATAGAATTGTGACAGTTTCGATTGACTCACGCCTACAGGGAGATAATAAAATGACACCAAAAGAGGTAAGATATCAGTTACGAATTGGCAATAAAAGCCTGGAAATTAAAACTCTTTTTTTTTTTCGAGACCTATACATGTAATTGCATCAGTTTTATTTCTCTATCATGCTAGTTAACCTCCATTTTGTAAATTACATTCGACTTCAATTGAGGCTGGTATCTTATGCCCTACTGTCATGGAATTGCGACTCATATTCTAGTAACAATAATGTCAGTATATATGTTGTTTATATTTCTTGCGGATGAGTTGTCTCAGGTGGCGCGGCCTTAAAAGGATTGGTAAATGAAAGTAATGGTGATTTTAACCCTCTAGATTTCATCGCATATTCAACTCACTCATTATTATCCAGGCTCCGCGGGTGCTCACATCGTTGCGAAAAAGTTTAAACAAACAAAATGAGAAGAACAATTTGTTCAGACATGGATACAAAAAAATCACTTATATTTACTAGTTTGCCACTGTATTCTGTGTCATTGACAGACACAGAAGGGAAAGAAGGCTTGTGGCCGGTTTCAGAGTTTTTTCGCGCAGACCTTTTGTTCAAATTACTCCATTCAAGGTGAATGAATGGAGTACAAAAACAATTTCATGCAATTTGTGTGTATTCTTACTCAAAATCTAACGTTCATCTAGTTATAAATATTATCTTCATAAGTAAAATTAACACATTCTGGCTACATCACTTTTAGGAGATGCATGCACTCTAAAAAATAAGTGTAAAATATTGTTGTGTAAAGGGGTTGGGTAAAGATGTTGAGTAAATTTTGACTCAATATTGAGTAAAGTCCCATTTTCGTCCTTACACTTCACTTGTGTAAACGCCAAATATCAGCTTACTCCTCCGTGGTGTTAAAAAAATGATCAACAAAAGACTAAAACACGACTTTGACTCAAGTGTTGTTTCAGTAGTAAGCAACGCGGTTTAAACTTGACGCCGCGCAGTTTAAGGTTTACTTCAACCTGGGTAATATGGACACATGAATGTACCACTCGCCTCATTGCAAAATGGACACCGTCAATGAAACGTTGGAAAGCTGTAGCCTGCATGAATTAATTCCACGGTTTGAAGGTAATTTCTTGTGACTTTGTATCTCATTTTTCAGTAGTTTTTCTGTTAAATGTTGGAAGATGTTGAATTTGATCGGAAATTTGCAAAATAATTTGTTCAGCACCATGCATGATGCTCGCCATCCCCACTGTGTACAATGTACATATATAATTATGTACATGCGCATAGGCTGTAAAGCAGTGTGATATGAATCTGTAGATTTAAAATCTATTTGTCTAAAGTGAGATGTAGTTAGATTTAAGAACATAAGTGACAACCATCAATTTGTTTTAGCAGCAGCAAATGTTCATTTTTGTTTTCTCAGGAGGGTACCATGCAGCCTTCAGTACTTTTTGAAGACAATAGATGCTGCAACCCGCAGTCAACGGTTCATCTCAGTAGCTCCTGGAGGTGATTTTACTCATCTGAGTCAGCCCTTCGTTATTCTGAAGAGGGAAGCTTTACCCGTCAAAACACTCATCGCCGCAGTGGACCTTTGAACAAAACACACCAAGTTCTGGACCTGAAATATGCCCCCATCCTGCAGCAGTGTTTTTCTGGACATTTTTGTATACTCTATGAAGATCACAAACAAGCCTGGATCTGTAAGAACATTTCATTACATTACCATTTCAAGTTCAAGTGGCACTTGTACATTAAAAATGTACAATCATAATTATATACTCATGTTTGCCACTCTTATTAGGTAGTTTTTTTTGCCATAAACTTTCCATTGGTTTTTCTTTTATATTTTATGTGCCCATTTATTTAACCTTTAAACAAGTCAAAGTGTGCAGAGGTTTTATTCAAGTCAGATTCCATATATTTTAACTCTTTTAGGTTTCTTAGATGTTTCAGATCCTGCTGTAAACAGGGAGAAAATTTCAAGGAAATTTTTTTCTGTTCTGCAAGTATATATTGAAGCATTTAGTGTGTTTATTATTTGTATTTATTGATGTGTATGTTGTTTTGTGGTCGGGATGTGACACGTTTTTGTATGCATCAAAGTGTTTACATAATTTTTCAATTTAAATTTTTGTTTTCCCATGTTTTTTTGCTGCTCTGTCAGTGCACTATACAATGTTAAGTCTTATTTTGATCAGTCAAGTTAGACAAAGATGAAGAATCATATAACCCTTAAACCTTTATAATATACATCTGGAGGATTTTAACTGCAGTTCATTGATTTAGAATCACTTTTACAGTAAAGTAAAACGTTGTAAAGCAAACTTCTTGGGGTCAATTTTTTTTCAAAGATAGTTGTTGAGGCCTTTACTCCCCCTTTTTGTGAGTGTACTAGACTGCAAATTGAGTCTATTTAAATAGACGGGAAATCATATAACCACTTTTTAAAAGATACTTTAAAGGATTGTTACAGTTAACTCAGTGTTTTCAAACCACTTTGGAAGTCATATAAGGAAAAACTTCTTTGTTATGTTTGCATTGTTGTTATCTTTATATATCAATGATTCCAATCCAGATGGCCGTTGTTATGTTGAGTGCTAAATTTAAATGGTTGAGAGAGGTTTTGTATACAGGGATGCCTGGTGAAATTGACGAAATAAAAATGTACTTCATTCAGAAATAATATTGCTTTTAGTCGAGTTCATTGTCCGTCGACATGAAACAGCCGTTATATTTTTCCCATAATCGAACACAACCTTGGGTTAAACTAACACAAGTGCTGTGTCAAATAGTACTCAATATTTATTACACAGCGGATTGGGTAATATGGAATTTGACCTCTTTAATGGGTAAAGAATTTGACACATTTTAAGAGTAAGAAGTTTTACGTCTTTTCCGGGGTAAAAACCTTACCCAACTGCTGAGTAAAACTTGACACAACCCCTGTTGTGTCACGTTTTACCCCGCAAACGTATCTGTTCCCTACTTACTACCCTAAAGTGTAAGATTTTACGCAATATTGAGCACTTTTTTCTTAGAGTGTGGGAGTAAATCACATTATATGGGATGGATCACACCTCTGACATATTTTCCATGCGCTTGCATAAAATGACAAGTTGCATTTAAATTATGTAATAAGTCAAGTAGATTTTAGGGGAAGATTATCCTAGGCTTTAAGTAGGTATCAGTCTTTGCTTTACTATAGTAAAACGAAAACGGTCGCCCCCCCCCCCCCGAAAAGGCCAATAGCACTGATAATTGATTTAAAATCAAAATGTTGTCTTCTTCTTTGCAGGCCAGATGGAAATTCATCAGAGCAGTGCGCATGATTGTCATGCAAATTACCCTGAACAAGTAGGTTGCATATTTCCCTCCATGTCATAATACGTCACGTGCCTTGTTTTTTTGTTTTTTTTTAATATTGCAATCTGCAAAAAACAATAATACATTTTTTAATAAAGAGGTAAATTCAAAATAATTCAACAATAAGTCATGTAGAAATGAAAAAGTGACCACTGTATTGTCCTGGAATAATACAAAACAGAAAAACCGCAACAAATACATGTATAGGCTTTTTGTACAAAATTGACGGGATACTCAAGTAGCAGACAGTCCGTAATTATGAATGCGAATAGTGATTGTATTTGCGATTAGACTGCAGAAGACTCCGTCTTATTGCACCGGCCCGATTGTAGCGATCGTTTGCATATGGGCAATTCCAAGCAAACATGAACATGACACCAAAAAATCAAATTTGTGTCACATTTTTCTTTCCACTTCTAAGTTATAGCTATTATGTAAGTAAACAGAAATCAACTTTTTGTAAGGATTCTGTGTCGCATTGTAGAAAGGCAGACATGGTTTCCCCAAATTGTTCTTAGACGCATTAAAAGTGACCATACCAAGGAGATTTTTTCAGAGTTCTATATTTTCTCCAAAAAAGATCCTTGCATCAAAAGTTTAATTATGATTGATTAGTACCAAGACCCATCTGTTACAATACAAAAAAGAAATCCAAGTTGCCTCTTCCTTTTAAGCCGTACAGTGAGTGTACCTGTTAAAGCTTCAATGTAGTATAATGCGACTGACCGAAATATCACTTTTTTTCAATTATAGCAAAAATCCACTGATTATTTTATTGCCATTTCAAATTATGCTTCTACACATAATGCCAAGTCTGATATGACTAAGGAATTAAATGCTTTAGTTGGCATTATTTAATAACGAGCCAACAAAAACTGTAATGCGACTAACCGGTAATGCGACTAACCAGCGTTCTGTAATGCGAGTGACCAAATCTGATTTCAAGAAGAGGATGCAAAGAGATCAGCAAAGCCATAAATCTTAGTCATGACTAAATAGAGAGCTGTAGCAATTAAAGAGATGGTCTTTCTTTGCAACATCACATGAATGTCATCACCTAGATGACATTGCATGTCATCTAGGTGAAGTCATGGAGATTGGTGCTCAAGTTTTCCATGTTTTTGTCATACATCGATCAGTTCAAAACTGGAAATGGCCAAATCCAAAGGATGTTCGAGTAATAGCAAAATGTGATGCTCCGAAGATATAAAATTACAAGTATATATACCGAAATTTGGAAACTTGAGCAGCCAAAACAGTTCTGAGAGCTAGCCAATGTGTACACGTACATTATGCACTATGTAAACGTGTACAAAATACACATTTTGTCCTTGTCAATAGGATTTTATCCTGTGCTGAAGTTGGTCTTCATGTAAATGTTATTTTCTCATCTCTGAGCATTTGTTTAAGATGTTTACAAAGAATAATTTCATTTTTGTCAATAAATTTGCTCCATATAGTGATGGCTGCATTGATGGACAAACTGTAATGCGACTGACCGTAATGCGACTAACCAGGGTTTTTGTATCCACAAAGGATACTTTAAGTTGCTTAGCAAAAGTATATACCTTATTTGAGACTTCTGTATGGAAGTAATGTGTTGCATGTCATAAAACTGGTAAAAGTGTTTTGGTTTGAGGAAACTTTAGAAATGTGATAAGTGGATTTTTTGCCATGTCCTTTTCGTGTAATGCGACTTGTCACAGCGTTCACTGTACAAAACCTGCAACATTTCCAATAGCATTACTTTAAAGCTTTGGGTGTCAAGTTGACATCAGTGTATAAACTTGACAGAAAGACTCATCCTTGTAAAACTGTTACCACCAAGTATAGAATTGACACATAAAAGTGTAATGCGACTGACCGTGGAATCGCCCATATTGTTTAGTATCATAATGGGTAGTGCTGTTGACAGATTTACCTAGTATAACTTACAGGCTATAAACATGGTGCTGATAGAAACATACCGTTGATTTTTTTCCCCGCCTGAAATGCTGTATTTGTTCAGGAGATCAGAGTAAATGTAAAAAGTTGTAAAAAAAAAAGTTGTAAATGTAAAAAAATCTTTAAAAGATAAAAAAAAAACAGTGAAAAGATATAGGTAAACCGTGAAGATTTCTGCTTCGGTAATCGGTATACTGCCGAAGTATTATTATTATTATTATTATTATTTATTAGACCTCAACAACAAATACAATACAGAACAAGAACAAGAACAATGATGTTGAAACAAAGCCCAAGCACACAAAAAAAAAAGCAAAGGAACGTAAACAATGATAATTTATAATAGTATGATAGTAGAACCTTTAAGTAGAAATGAGTTTGAATGCAGAATGAGTTCACATCTTGGCGCTGTTTGTGTTTTGTAATTACCCAAACGTATAACTTTCAGGGTATAAAGATGGTCATCACAAACATGCCGTTGAAATATTTCCGCCTGAAATGGTGTATTAATCCAGAAATTAGTAAAACAAAGGCCGAAAACATATATTTTGGCAGATTGATTATGTCAAATCCAGTGTAAAAATGGAATATTGTACTTTATAGCGGTGTTTCAATGATATGGAAAACCGGTTGATCTCGGGGTAAGATCAAAACCAGTCTTTATGATTTACATGAGAAAATGAGTCGGCTTTTCGATGTTTTCTCGTGACTCAGATGTCCGATTGAGCTCAAATATTCACAGGTTTATTATTTCTTGCACATAATACACATATTGGATCAGACTAAGTGTGAGAGATGTTATGTGACCCTTATAGGCATACCGGTGGGAATATCTCTTCGTCTCTGGTCACAGTGCGGGCCGCGATTTTTTTTTCTGCACCGTTGACGCGTCAGGATGGGACTTGAATGAAGACCATGGAGGTGGCGCACATCAGCTCAGTCGATCCAGACCTAGCGCACGCTATACACTGCATGCAGTATAGGCCTAGTAGTATGTAGTCTGTATGTATACCAAACTAGTACAAGTAAACAATTCACCAAGGACAAGTAATTACACCATGGATTGGTGACCATGGATTTCTTCCTCCATGGGTGGACTAGTAGCTGGTGGTGGCTATGCCAAATTATATTAATAATGAATCAAATCATCAAATAAATTTCTGTGTGGAATACTAATTATTGTGAATGGTGGATTGTCACTGTGCAATTTGGATTATCATCCAAATGTGTGTTTGTGCATGGAGGACTCTTGCAAACATTGAATAGACAAACAAATATATATGTTATCCGTACATGAACTTCTTGTCCCAGAAAGTGGTGCATATCACGGTAAAGCTGATTTAAAGGGCATTTCAACATTAGTAACGGGTGACAGAGAGTGCAGGCTGCTCAATTTGATTTGTCATGGAATAAAAACAAACCTGTGAAATGTTCAGCTCAGTTTATCATTGGAAACAGTAGAAAACAACGAAAAACAGTTGCAATAATTATTGCGCCAAATTGAAATTGTGTGGGCGTAGCTAGCTGTATCGTTTTTTTTTTTTTCTTGCCACTCAAACGTGTTTTTTTTTTTTTTTTTTTTTTTTGGGGGGGGGGGGTACTCTTTCCTGGATAAATACAGCATTTCAATTCAGGCAGAAACACTATTATGATGTTTCTACCATTAAAAATGTATACCCTGTAAGTTCTATCACGCTGCGCAGTGCACTGCACACACGGTATAGCGATGCATTATCGTTGATGGCTTGGGTGGAACAATCCTGTCGTGCCAGCACTTTGGTCTTCATTCAGGTCGCAAAAGTCCAATAAACTGGATGACCTGACGCGTCAGCGGTGCAGAAAAAAAAATCGCGTGCGGGCCAGTGGATCCGTGTACATACCGTCCAACCTATTACCGTTTTAAAATACTAAAAAGAAAAAGCAAAAAACAGCCCTTTACCAGTTACCCTTTATAAGTACGTCAAAAGAAAAAAGAAAAAGCAAACCATTTACCAGTTACCGTTTATGGATCTGTAAAAAGAAATAAACACAAAGAAAACCCTTTACCTATTACCCTTTACGAATCTGTAAAAAGAAAAAAGAATAAGCAAACCATTTACCAGTTACCCATTACGAATCTGTAAAAAGAAAAAAGAATAAGCAAACCCTTTACCAGTTATCCATTACGAATCTGTAAAAAGAAAAAAGAAAAAACAAATCCTTTACCTGTTACCGTTTACAAATCTGTAAAAAGGAAAAAGAAAAAGCAAACCCTTTACCTATTACTGTTTACGAATCTGTAAAATGAAAAACGAAAAAGCATACCCTTTACCATTTACCGTTTATGAATCTGTAAAAAGAAAAACGAACCTTTTACCTTTTACCATTGTTGTTCAAATGTTAATGAAGAAAAAGGAAAAACAAACTCTTTACCGTTCATTGATTCACCTTACTTTGCAACAGAAACACAACTAACAAAACCTGTGGCCGTGAATCTTTTACCAGAACAAAAAAGGAAAAACGGTAAAAGGAAAAACGAAACGCGCTACTGGTTTACGCGCAGCGAAACCCGAGGGCGGCCGAGTTCGTCCAACATTTCCTGAAATAAGGTAGTCTTGGTTCAAGACGTTGTTGCGTCGTTACGTTTCGCCAACAGACCGTACGTACGTACGTGGGATCGGAACACAGCAAAAGACTCGCGAGAGGCGGGGGCTGGGGGGGGGGGGTGCCACAACGTAACGCACAGTGCATGACTATGCCGACTCGTCTACTCGCATACATAGCCTGCGCCGCTGAGCGTATCGCGTACCGTACCCGCCGCATTACATGCCTCGCCTTGCCCCGCGGCCAAGTAGCCATCAGCCACTACGTATAATTATGGAAACCTCCGTGCAGGCTTTAAGAAATTTTTTGTGCTAAACAATTTTTTGGTGCTTAGCAGCTACATGAAATTAGCCCTCAATCGGTGACTGGTTGCCGTCCTCTCTGAAAGAGTTCCTTCCATCCTTCTTTCCCTGAGAAAACTTGAACGACCTGAATGTTCGACAATTCGTTTTCTTTCAGTCTTAAAATTTTACCGTTATCATTATTATTATTTTGCCACAACTTAACGTACAGTGCACGTATGCCGACTCGACTACTCGCCTAGTCTGCGCCGCTGCGCGTACCGCGTACCGTACCGCCGCATTACATGGACCTTATCGGAGATAGCCAAAAATTGGCTGTGCGCAAAGCACTCTGGGAAACACAGGGTTGTTAGAGTTGGCGATGAGTGCATAAAACGTATGGACATGGAAAATGAACTATAAATAAGTACTCAACTTTACACCGCTGGAACAAGTGACTCGACAGTAACATTCCATGGACCGTTGTGCAGCATCGTTATGTATAAAAACTCAAAGCAATGCTTTCTTCTAGTAAAAAAAAAGACAATTTTAAACTTCGCGAGCCGGCAGCTATACGAATATACGCGTATCTACCAGTGGCGCCCCCCCCCCCCCCCAAGAGGATCCCTGAAAAAAAAAACGAGAAAAAAAAGGGGAGAGGGAAAGGGAGAAGAGGAAGGGGGGGAGAGTCACAAAATGTTTTGTGGGAGAAAATTTTTTTTTTGAGTCCCCCCCCCCAAATACAAAATCCTGGGTGCGCCGGTGGTGTCGACGCGTGTTCTAAAACTTTTAAACCCAATTTTACCCCACTGCCCTTTGCGCGCGCACGCGCAGCACGGAAAACAGGGGCCAATTTCATAAAACTTTTAAGCACAGAAATTTGCTTAGCACACAAATGTCTCGCCCAATAAAACGAACCACCATTGAAAATTCCATTTGATATTCATGGTCAGAGAACAACAGCCAAAGAACATCACAAGTAATACACAACACGTGGAAATTTGGTTGTTTACCCTGTTTTTATTAAGACAGAAATGTCATGCTTAGCACATTTTTGTGCTTAACAGTTTTAGGAGTTGGCCCAGGCTATCTTCGATAAGGTCCATGCCTCGCCTCGGTTCCCGCGGGGAGCTCCCAAGCGCGCGTCAGCTCCAAGT